>JANRFK010003679.1:15246154-15261336 GCA_030068395.1 Apalone spinifera
GGAAAAGCGGCTGATTTTCTGCAAAAACTGGCCAGTCTAGACGCAGCCAATGTGTTTGAATCTCCTCTGACATTTATCATTGGGATGATTCAACTGACAGTGATTCAGACTATTTACGACAATAGCAGAACAGTTTTTGTTCCAGTGGTTTGGTGAATATCACAATTACTTAATCTTATTATATACAGACAAATCCTTTAGCTCAAGCTAAAATTTTCAGGTTATGTTGGCTGCAGAATAAACAATAAAGGGCTTGAAGTAGGCCCAACCTGCTTTGCTATTTCTGTCTGAACCCTCTCTCATTCATTTAGGCTATGTCTACACTGTTCCGCATCTTTTGAGCACACCCACTGTTTCGAAATATAATGGGCTTGCTATCCCAATGTCCCTGTCAACCTCATTCCATGAGGAGTAAGAGACGTTTCGGAATAACAATTTATTTAGAAATAAGTGCTGTGTAGACTATGCCAAATTTCAAAATAAATTATTTCAAAATTGACTGGAAATAAGCTACTCAATTTGCATAGATCAAATTATGTAGCGTATTTTGAGCTATAGGTGCAGTATAGCCACACCCTTAGTCTTGCATGCAGATATGCTGAGCTGTTACAAGGGTATATGGACAAAGGCAAATCCCCACCTATCTGCATCATTACCCACAAGGAAGCAGTTGAGCCATTCTCCATTACCATAGCAACTACTCTGAGATAACATTAAGCCATTAAGTGAGGGTGGTCAGTTCCAGCCTTCAGGCAAGGTGAGCAAGGTTGCCTTGGGCCCCATTCCTTCAGAGCCCCTGACTGCCCAGCACCCAGCTACTCGCTGTCCTGCTTCTGAGCCGCCTGGCTGTGCTATGCAGTGTGCTGCCTTGGGCCCTGCAAGCACTTTGGCTGGGCCTGAGGGTAGTGATAGATGTCAACCATCATTCAACCACAAAGAAGGGCTAGACCAGAATGGCTCCAAAGGCTCAGTTATTGGTTCAAAACTAGGCTAAATGCAGAGCTGTACAGTATAGTAGTACTGTAGCAGCTCAAAGAGAACCTATAGGCTAGGTTGTATGGAGTAAATAGCTCACATTTCCTGAATTAGCATGTATTCCAGTAGAAACCAAGTACCCAAATAGTATCTGACTGGCTGCATGGAGGTATTATGCCTACTGCACCCATGTGCTTGTTTATAGTTAATTATATGGTATATTTTGGGGTTATCAGAGTGAGTTTCAGAAATATTTACCCCCTCTGAGGAGTCCAGACCCTATGATGGTCCAGACCCTGACCTCCTTTGTAAAGTGCTTTGAGATCTACAGATGAAAGTGCTAAGAACCAATGATTTGTGTGTTACTTTGAAAGGAAACTTATCTGAAATGTTGAACACTCTCCATCCTCCATTCTGGGAGGAATTTCCTGGGAACATTTCAGGCAATACTGATCCACATTTCTAGATGTGATTGCTCAGGATCACAAGCACTCTTCTCCTTTCCCATTTGAAGTGATTTTACTCTGAATGATTTCAGTTCTCTCACTCTGGCCCATATCAGGAGCACTTTGAAGGATTTCAGACTCCCCCCCCCCCCCCCCCATTTCATTGCTGACAGATGGAACAAAGCACTGGATTATTTCTCCTTTTGGTTGAGCACCAAGTGTGCATGTCCGGAGATATTTTCAGCTTAGAAACTCAGATCAAGATATTATTGTGGAAAAGAACTTTTACGTATAAAAGGGACCAAGGAGACAAAGGAAAAGTAGTTCAAATACTTTTATTTTGTAGTTAAAAAAAATCATTTCCATCATCCCTAGGGATTCCAAGTGCAGGTTCAAATAGAGATAAGACATTGACCAGTGACTTTAACCACATTATGTTATTTGCTAACAGTCAGAAGGCTCAAAGAGGGGAAGGTAAAAAGCCACAAAGGAGACAGAGATGGTTAGAGTGGGACAGACCATGGTGAACAGTTGCCCTATACACAGAGTCTGACATACATCTATTGTATATGTTAGTGAGGCACGTGAAAGGCTATAGTGCTGAAAGTAGTTAGCCAATGAGAAGGATGATTTCACTACTGTGGTGTCAACTAACTTTGCCATGTGTATTCCTGGAATTCTCCCGGTCACACTTGTAGTCCTGAAACTGATTAATTACTTTCACTTTCACCCTGCAAGAGAAGCAAAACAAGAGACTGGCGCACTATTTCAAACAGAATGTGGACAACAGGAAGCCACACATTACCAAGGTTGAGCCTCACATTAAAAATCTATGAAGAAACCTGCATAAGGCGACAGGGACTGTAGGGCTATGTCTACACTCGCGGCTTCTTGCGCCAGAAATATGCAAATGAGGCTAAGCGTGGAATATCGCTGAGCCTCATTTGCATACCTAATGAGCTGCCATTTTTGCAGAAGTCTCTTGCGCCAGAAGGAGCTGTCTACACTGCTCCTTCTTGTGCAAAAAAACCCCTCTTGCACAATGCCATTATTCCTGAAAATAATTGGTGTAATGGCATTGCGCAAGAGGGTTTTTCTTGTGCAAGAAGTGGCAGTGTAGACAGCTCCTCTGGCGCAAGAGCCTCTTCTGCAAAAATGGCGGCTCATTAGGTATGCAATGAGGCTCAGCGATATTCCATGCTTAGCCTCATTTTCATATTTGTTGGGCAAGAACCCACCAGTGTAGACATAGCCTAGGTGATTCAGCAGGTTAGTGAGTTCCCCTTTCCCATTCTATTAGAATGCACGTTCTAGTCTCGCTCAAGTTCCCAGTGAAATTTAATTTGCTGAGTCATAGCCTAATCTCCATTTGAGTTTGTCATAAACTGCTGAATCATGCAGCACTGAGCCAGAGACCCATGAACAAAGCAGAGGGCGCTTTGTGCCGCAGCACAGGTATGTGCTGGTAGAATGGTGGGTGTGGGAAAGACCCAGAAATGGAACTCCTGCAGGCAAGGTCAGAGGTGCATTGGTAGACACTCTGAAGGAGGCTTGCCTAGCACTTGTGTCCTGTGCTTTGCTAAGATCACATTACTCTTTCATTTCCATGAGAACAAAAAGATTCATGAAATGCATGCGATAGACTGTGAGAAAAACCCTGGACCAGGGATTCTAGGGTTAGGTGGTTTGTGTCTGGACTTTACCTCTCCAGTAGCTTTTATGGCTTCTGCTGGGGGCTCTTCTTCTACATCAGCTGGTTCTGCAGGGTGCTCTGGGTGAGAGAGCTCCTCCTGTAGGATATACACAATACATTTATCCTTCTTGCAACATGGTGTATCAACCACTTAATTGTAAAGAGGCTACTCAAATTTTGCAAATCTTCCATCTGGAGAAAGTAACAGGTTTGAACAATCAGAAAATCATAGAGCACTGGAATTGGAAGGGACCTCGAGAGGTCATCAAGTCCAGTCCCCTGCCCTCAAAGCAGGACCAAGCATTGTCTAGATCATCCCTGAGAGATGTCTTTCTAACCTGCTCTTAAACGTCCCCAGAGATGGAGATTCCACAACTTCCCTAGGCAACTTATTCCAGTGTTTAACCACCCTGACAGTTAGGAAGTTTTTCCTAATGTCCAACCTAAACCTCCTTTGCTGCAGTTTAAGCCCATTGCTTCTTGTCCTATCCTTAGAGGCCAAGGAGAACAATTTTTCTCTCTCTTCCTTGTGACACCCTTTTAGATATCTGAAAACAGCTATCATGTCTTCTTTTTTCTTAACGAAACCAAGCCCAATTTCTTTCAGTCTTCCGTCATAGCTCATGTTCTCTAGACCTTTAATCATTCTTGTTGCTCTTCTCTGGTTCTTTTCCAGTTTCTCCACATCTTCTTGAAATGTGGTGCCCAGAACCGAACACAATACTCCAAGGATACGTCTAGACTACATCCCTCTGTTGGCAGAGGGATGTAAATGAGGCATTTCGAAAGTACAAATGAAGCGGGGATTTAAATATCCTGAGCTTCATTTGCATAATTGCATCATGGCGCTCTTTCAAACAAACCATTTTGAAAGTAAAACTGCAGTCTAGACACAGTTCTTTCGAAAAAGGCAGGCTTTTTCGAAAGATCCTGTACTCCTCAAAAAATGAGGCACTTTCAAAGTGATGAGGCACATGTAACTTTTCTAAGTGATTTTTAATTTGTTCTTTTTTCATTTTATTTTCTAAACCTACCCTATTCCCACTAGTATTCACTATGTTAGGCATTCCTTCATCAGACTTCTTGGCGAAGTCCGAAACAAAGAAGTCATTAAGCATCTCTGCCATTTCTGAGTTTCCTGTTACTGTTTCTCCCTCCTCACTGAGCAATGGGCCTACCATGTCCTTGGTCTTCCTCTTGCTTCTAATATATTTGTAGAATGTCTTTTTTCTCTTTATGTTGTAGTTAGTTTGAGCTCATTTTATGCCTTTGCCTTTGCATACCTGTATTGTTTGCTTATATTCATCCTTTGTAATTTGTCCTAGTTTCCACTTTTGATAGGATTCCTTTTTGATTTTGAGATCATGCAAGATCTCCTGGTTAAGCCAAAGCAGTCTTTTGCCATACTTTCTCTTTCCATGTTATTTTGGAATAACAATAGTTATTCCAAAATAACACTGCTGTGTAGATGTACCCAAAGTGTTAAGTACTGAAGTCATTAAGTCCCCTGACACCTGCCATAGGACATGTCCATAACTTCTTATAACATTTTGCAACACACACAGCACAGCAACAATTTTCCCTCCAATATTTGCTGGTTGTCTGTATTGCGCTATGAGCTGTGATGATTACTGCGATCCCTATGCTGAGTAAACCCCGGATTCCAATGGCATCCTGCTATGTGGAAGACAGAGTTCAATTTCTTAAACTCCGCCAACTCACAGGGACTGGGAGAGGTAGAAAGGTCTCATTGGTCTGTCCCAATCACGCAAGAGTAGCATTTCCTAGCTGAGGCGACAGTGGTGGTGTCAGCAAATAACAAAGGCCACAGGGAATCTCATCCAGTCGATCTCAGCTGTGAGTTTGTTGGCCCACTGCCATTACTCTTGAGATTAGGGAAAGCCCTCCAGTTAAAGAGACCATCTGTGGTTCCCTGCACTGATTAACTTGGCATGTGAAAAGGTGAGTGACACATGCTAGATGATAATCAAGGAACTGGCACCTTTATGTGTCTCTCCCAATGAAAAGAGGACAATAAAAAAAACTCCTGGAAAAGTATGTGCTGGAGCCTTGCTGCTGTAAAGTGGCCTAGTTCAGCTGACTTTTGTGGAACTACAGCTGCAGATCTGATCTCAGTAGTTGTAAAGTGTCAAATAGAGGCTAAACTTAAGATCCCCAACTGGATGCACATGGGCAGATCTGATTGCAGCACTGGGATCTGGGTGGTTCTAGCTACACAGCGGCATTATTTTGGAATAACTAACGTTATTCTGAAATAACAAAGATCGTGTCTACACAGCAAGCCATTATTTCGAAATAATGGCAAGTTGGAGGACTTCTTACTCTGACTCCTGTAATCCTCATTTCACGAGGAGAAAGGGAAATCGAAGGAAGAGTGTTCTCCCTTCAACTTCCTGCTCAGTAGACAGCACCAAAAGCTGAGTTAAGATATTTTGACTTCAGCTGTGAAATTGACGTAGCTGAAGCCGCGCAGCTTAATTTGACTTTAGCTATGCTGTATAGACGTGCCCTGTTTGTAAAGCAATTGGCATGTGTTTGACACCATATAAAAATAAACTGCAGTACAATTTATAACTGAACAATGTACAAAGAGTATAAATAGCCTGAAACTGTATTTTCAGAGTGTTTTGTGCTATTTAAGAAGTGTTTTGGACCAGTATTTTCTTCCCTTTCTTGCCTACTTGTAGTTGCATCGAGTGCATTGCTTCAATCATACCATTTGTTGCTTTCTTTGTGTTACAGAGTATCAGCTGCAGTAGTCAGGGCACCCCATGTGTGGCCTCTAGGGGATTAGCGGAATCCATGTTGATTAGTGGAAGTGAAGTAATGGCCCTGGAGACGGGCCAGAAGCGGAACCTGCTGCCTAGCATCAGAGAAACAAACTGAGAAGCCATGTATGCGAGTGTGTGAACAAGCAGGAAGGGCAGTTCATTGTAGTCAGAAACCTATCTTGTAGGGGGCTCAGAGCTCTGCCCGCCTCACAAAGAAGGCTGGAGGTCTTTGACTCTACAAATAATGAAAACAAATAAAAAAGTGGTTCCTGCCAGGAGCTTTTTGCAGGAAACCATGGCTGTGTGTGACAACTGGAGGTAAGAATCCGCATTCATCTCTTTTCCTGACCCTTCAAAATGCGCTTTTAGCTAGACTCCATCAAAGAGTAATGTAACTGCCTCATCGATCTATTTTTGAATGGACAGGAAACAAGTGTCTTGAGAATATTTCTAAACTGACGAGGCAGGAACCAACACAATTACAGGATGAAGTAGCATCAGAGTGTGTTCAGGTTTTCACCTCACTGTCTTCTTCCCATTTAACTTCCCTCCAGTTCCCTGTCCAGGATACAGAACATTGGACAAGACAGGGCTGCAGGTTGGCTTGGAGTTAAGGCTGAAAGCTGATAAACCTAATTTAAGGTTCTTTTTTTAAGTAGGCAATGTGCCTTACAGAAGTGTGCACACAGAACTAAGAACATAAAAATGGCCATACTGAGTCAGACCAAAGGTCCATCCAGCCAAGTACCCTGTCTGCTGACAGTGGCCAATGCCAGGTGTCCCAGAGGGAGTGAATCGAACAGGTAATGATCAAGCGATCTCTCTCCTGCCATCCATCTCCATCCTCTGACAAACAGAGGCTAGGGACACCATTCCTTACCCATACTGGCTAATAGCCATTAATGGACTTAACCGCCATGAATTTATCTAGTTCTCTTTTAAACCCTGTTATAGTCCTAGCCTTCACAGCCTCCTCAGACAAGGAGTTCCACAGATTGACTATACACTGTGTGAAGAAAAACTTCCTTTTATTTGTTTTAAACCTGCTGCCCATTAATTTCATTTGGTGGCCCCTCGTTCTTACATTATGGGAACAAGTAAATAACTTTTCCTTATTCACTTTCTCCACACCACTCATGATTTCATATACCTCTATCATATCCCCCCTTAGTCTCTTCTTTTCCAAGCTGAAAAGTCCCAGTCTCTTTAATCTCTCCTCATATGGGACCAGTTCCAAACCCCTAATCATTTTAGTTGCCCTTCTATGAACCTTTTCTAATGCCAGTATATCTTTTTTGAGACGAGGAGACCACATCTGTACGCAGTATTCCAGATGTGAGCATACCATGGATTTATATAAGGGCAATAAGATAGTCTCCGTCTTATTCTCTATCCCTTTTTTAATGATTCCTAACATCTTGTTTGCTTTTTTGACTGCCGCTGCACATTGCATGGATGTCTTCAGAGAACTATCCACGATTACTCCAAGATCTCTTTCCTGATTAGTTGTAGCTAAATTAGTCCCCATTATATTATTAGTTGGGGTTATTTTTTCCAATGTGCATTACTTTACATTTATCCACATTAAATTTCATTTGCCATTTTGCTTCCCAGTCACTTAGTTTGGTGAGATCTTTTTGAAGTTCTTCACAGTCTGCTTTGGTCTTAAATACCTTGAGCAGTTTAGTATCATCTGCAAATTTTGCCACCTCACTGCTCACCCCTTTCTCTAGATCATTTATGAATACGTTGAATGGGATTGGTCCTAGGACTGACCCTTGGAACTTATCACCTACAAAGGACAAGTCAAGTTTGGGAATCTCCCTAACATCCTCAGCTGTGAAGACTGTAGCAAAGAATTAATTTAGTTTCTTTGCAATGACTTTATCATCTTTAAGCGCTCCTTTTGTATCTTGATTATCCAGGGGCCCCACTGGTTGTTTAGCAGGCTTCCTGCTTCTGATGTACTTAAAAAACATTTTGTTATTACCTTTTGAGTTTTTGGCTAGCTGTTCTTCAAACTCCTTTTTGGCTTTTCTTATTACATTTTTACACTTAATTTGGCAGTGTTTATGCTCCTTTCTATTTACCTCACTAGCATTTGACTTCCACTTTTTAAAAGATGTCTTTTTATCTCTCACTGCTTCTTGTACACGGTTGTTAAGCCACGGGTGGCTCTTTTTTAGTACTTCTACTATGTTTTTTAATTTGGGTATACATTTAAGTTGGGCCTCTATTATGGTGTCTTTGAAAAGTGTCCATGCAGCTTGCAGGGATTTTACTTTAGTCACTGTACCTTTTAATTTCTGTTTAACTAACCTCCTCACTTTTGCATAGTTCCCCTTTTTTAAATTTAAATGCCACAGTATTGGGCCGCTGAGGTGTTCTTCCCACCACAGGAATGTTAAATGTTATTATATTATGGTTACTATTTCTAAGCGTTCGGGTTATAGTTACCTCTTGGACCAGATCCTGTGTGTCACTCAGGACTAAATCGAGAATTGCCTCTCCCCTTGTGGGTTCCTGTACCAGCTGCTCCAAGAAGCAGTCGTGTAAAGTATCAAGAAATGTTATCTCTGCATCTCGTCCTGAGGTGACACATACCCAGTCAATATGGGGATAGTTGAAATCCTCCACTATTATTGAGTTCTTTATTTTGATAGCTTCTCTAATCTCCCTTAGCATTCCATAGTCACTATTACTGTCCTGGTCAGGTGATCGATAAAAGAACCCTACTATTATATTCTCATTAGAGCAGGGAATTGCTATCCATAGCAAGTCTATGGAACATGTTGATTCAAAAAAGATTTTTACTTCATTTGATGGCCACTCCATCACCTGTACAACCTGTTCTATCCTGCTGATATATTTTGTACCCCGGAATGATTGTGTCCCATTGATTGTCCTCACTGCATCAGGTTTCTGTGATGCCTATTATGTCAGTATCCTCCTTTAACACAAGGCACTCTAGTTCACCCATCTTATTTTTTAGACTTCTAGCATTTATGTACAAGCACTTTAAAAACTTGTCAGTCTTTATTTGTCTGCCCTTTTCTGATGTGTCAGATTCTTTTTTTATGTGAATGTTTTTTTGTCTGATCTGGCCCATACTTTATCCTCTTCCATCCTCTCCTCTTGACTAAAACCTAGAGAATCTCTATCAATAGACTCTCCTCTAAGAGACGTCTCTGTCCGATCTATGTGCTCCTCTGCACCAATCGGCTTTTCCCCATCTCTTAGTTTAAAAACTGCTCTGCGACCTTTTTAATGTTAAGTGCCAGCAGTCTGGATCCACTTTGGTTTAGGTGGAGCCCATCCTTCCTGTATAGGCTCCCCCTATCCAAAAGTTTCCCCAGTTCCATATAAAGCTATAGCCCTCCTCCCTACACCATTGTCTCATCCACACATTGAGACTCTGAAGCTCTGACTGCCTACCTGGTAGTGTGCGTGGAACTGGAAGCACTTCTGAGAATGCCACCATAGAGGTCCTGGATTTCAGTCTCTTTCTTAGCAGCCTAAATTTGGCCTCCAGGATGTCTCAGCTACTCTTCCCTATGTCATCGTTACCTACATGTACCATGACTACCGGCTCCTCCCCAGCACTACACATAAGTCTATCTAGATGCCTCAAGAGATCCGCAACCTTCACACCAGGCAGACAAATCACCATAAGCTTCTCCCAGTCATCGCAAACCCAGCTATCTACATTTCTAATGATTGAATCTCCCATTACTAACACCTGCCTTTTCCTAATGACTGGAGTTCCCTGCCCTAGAGAAGTAATCTCAGTGCGAGAGGATACCCCAACATCTGGAAGGAGAGTCCCAACTAAGGGAAGGTTTTCCTCTGTTCCCGTTGACTGCTCTCCTTCCTGAGCCTTTCATCCTCCTTAACAGCACAGGGGCTGTCTGACCAAATGTGGGACAATTCCACAGTGTCCTGTAAAGCCTCATCTACATACCTCTCTGCCTCCCTGAGCTCCTCCAGTTCAGCCATTCTGGCCTCCAAAGCCCGTATGCGGTCTCTGAGGGCCAGGAGCTCCTTGCACTGAAAGCACATATACGCCACCCACCCATAGGGCAGGTAAACATACATATGACACTGAATGCAATAAACAGGATAGCCCCCACTCTGCAGCTGGGCTTCTGCTTGCATTCTCTCCTACTGCTACCTAGGGTATTGATAGGATTTATAGTTAAATCAGGAAGTTTTGATTAAAACCTTTAAACTAAACTATACAGACTAGCAAGTGTACCTTGGCTCCTTCCCATTCCCTTTCCCAACTCCTTCTCAAAACTCCCTGTTTGCTGCACCTGTTTGCAAAGCTCCCTGGTCGGTGACTCACTGCTTTATAAAGCCCTGGCCTTCCTGATAGCCCCACCCCCTGACTAAGGCTCAGCCAATTAACAGAGGCTTCTAGATTTCAAACCTTTAGAAGCTCACAGCTTCCAACTGCCGGCCACAGCACATGCTCCTTCAAACAAACAAACAAACAAACACAAGCTCAGCACACAGCAAGTAACCCCCAAAGAGCTAGCAGCTGATGGCTACCAATCCCAGCTGGACCCTACACTTACTGTGTGACGCTGGGCAAGAGGTGTAGAGTAAAATCCTGCCTCTGTTTAAGGCAATGAGAGTTTTGCCCTTGATTTCAGTGCGGCCAGGATTTTATGCCATGTTAAATGGAAATAATAATATATCCCCACTGCACAATAGTATTGCAATGATTAATGAGCTCATGTTTACACAGCACTTTATAGTTTAAATGGTAAGGGGGAGGGTAATGTATTTTAAATCATACACTTTGTTACTTTTAGGCAACTTTCATTTAAAGATTTCAAAGCCTGTTATAAAAAATAAATCTTCCCTCACATGACATAGGAAATGGAAAAACTGAGGCACACACACTTATGCAAAGTCATAGAGCAAGACTGTGGCTGACTTGAGAAAAGAAACAAGATCTCCCAACTCTCTGTTCTCAGCTTTCTGGCCATACGATTGTTCTTTCCTCTCTCTCTCTCTCTCTCTCTCTCTCTCTCTCTCTCTCTCTCTCTCTGTGTGTGTGTGTGTGTGTGTGTGTGTGTGTGTGTGTGTGTGTGTGTGTGTGTGTCAGAAAGACAGACAGACAGACGTATGTATTCTCTCTGGGTAGTATTTCTGAAAAAAAGCCATTTTTCTGAAAAAAAGTCACTTACGTCCACACTGCAAATGAGTTCTTTTGAAAAAAAATCAAAAGAATGGAGGGGTTTTTCCAACATTGGTAAACATCTTTCTACGAGGAAGAAGCCTTTTTCCAAAAGAGCTCTTTTGGAAAAAGGCATGTGTGGACGGGGAAGAGGGAGTTCTTTCACAAGGAGGAAAGAGTTAAAAAGCACAAGTGCCCTGATGGCCATTCCGTCCAGAGTAATCACAGCTGAAATGCGAAATAGCGTCCGTTCAGTGTGGACACTCTCTTTTGGAAGAACTCTTCTGGAAAAGCTTCTTCCGAAAGAAGCCTGCAGTCTAGACAGTCTAGAGCTTCTCAAGTGAGCAAGAGAAAGATCTGCCAGAGGACAAGGCTAATTGAATGAAGGCTTTGCAGCTCTAGATTGGCCCCAATACCCTCAATAGGCCTGTTGCCTGTACCTCTCTGGCGCCCTGACAATGCAGCTCCAATGGAGTCAAAATGCAGAGATTTTCCTTGCTGGAGGAGACGTCGCAGAAAAGCGAATGAAACCCCTTTGCCTTTTAGGCATATTCCCTATGGAATGCTTGAAGGGAGAATATACATCCCTTGCCCCTTGCAGACCTTGCCTAAGGGACATACAAAAAACAGTGAAACAATGTCCTGTTGTCAATATCATTTACATTTCATTCTGACTGGTAAAGAGACAGCTTTTATCATGCATCACCAGAAGGTGTTTCCATTAATTGAATCATCAGTTTGGTTCAAGTGGCAAATAATAAAGTTCAGCGATTTTCTCCGTTTCTCAAGAGCAGCAACAAAACATTTACATTCATAATTAAGGGAGATTTTTCTTCCATTTTAAAATGTCATTTTCATAGAAGGCATTTATTTTACAAGTGCGTTTAACGTTATTTATTTTGTGTTTAGAATTGTATGTAGCAGAGTCCTTGGTAGCAGTGCTTGTGCCACTCAGTGGTGGGATGTCTGCAGGACAACCGGTTGCAAGTAAAGGAATAAAGGCACACAAGGTTAATGCTACCTCATGATGGCTTTGAATGGGAAGTGGAATACTTGCTGGCTGTTGACTCAAATCTCTTTGGTCAATAGAGTGAAGACCTGCTTTGGAACTCCTTGGGAATCATAGCTGTTGTAATTCAGGGGACATGGAAGTGCAGGAAGTACCTACTGAATATTCTTAAGAGCGCCGATCTTGTATTCAAGCATTAGAAGAACACCAGTGTCATTTTGATGTGTGTGTGTGTGTGTGTGTGTCAAATGTCCTTTGGACAGCAAAGGTGGTAAAGTCTGATTCAGATACAATTAGAATTTCCTGCTGTCTTTATGGTTCATTTCACTATGGACCCAATCCTGAGCATTCTGAAATCCCTCTGAAGTCAATGGCAGTGGGGAGTACTCAGCCCAGTATACAAGGGGTTCAGGCTCAGTATACAAAATGCTCTTTTATAATTCCAGCAAATGTGTTTGTTGCACTCTAGGGCCATTTGGTGAGGTAGCTGGAGAATCAGACTGGAATCCCAGCGTCTAACTTCTGCTGAATCATTCACTCCTGGGCAAACCACCGGGCAATCTCTGTGCCTCTTTTTGTTAAAAACTGAGTAAAACACAGGACTGTTGAGGTGCACTTGAGGGAAAAACAAACTGCAGAATCCCAGTCCAGCAGTCCCTCCTCAGGAAAAACTCGAGTTGCATTCAGTGGAACTTTGCCTGAGAAAGTCGAGTCGGTCTTAAAATTGATAACTGTATTCTGAATTAGCATTTAAACACCTCTTTCCTAACATTAAAATTTGCCCTAAATTCTCCTCTGGCTAGAGATCACATATGCAACATGGAATTTGTTGGAAATGGAGATGTTGGGGTTTTAATTAAAAATTAGTTAAAATCTCAAAAATGGCATCACTGTTCCCTCCATAATATCAGAAATCTTTCTGAGACTTAATTATAATTGACAATACTTTGAATCTATAGCTGGAGAGCAGCAAATTCAGTGGAAATCAGGGTTGTGTTTTGCTTTTGTTAAAAGCTGTGAACCTGAAGAGGGGCATTGGTGACCTGGTCTGCTACAAACAGTGGCATAGCGAGGAGACGGTTGAGGGGGCAGTTGCCCCTGGGTACCATGTTATTGCCATGCCAATTTAGTTCCCCTCTGCTCCCCCTGTCATCCTTCAGCTCTCCTGCTCCTCCTCCACCCACTGCTGCCAGCTGGAGCCTCTTCTCCACCTCTCTTCCCCCTGCCTGACCCTCCTCCACCTCCACCAGCAGGTTAGTACAGGAGGTGGCAGGAGAAGACATGGTACAAGCGCCCCCCTTCTCCCAGGGTTGGGCTCAGCCGTGCGCCAGGTTCGGGATCTCGCAGCGCGCTGGCGACCCGCTCAAATTTTGTCTTTATGCCTGGGCACATAACGCCCTTGCTACACCTCTGGCTACAAGTTTAATAAATAATAAGCATTCACCAACTTGCAGTGGATATGGAGGGACTCCGGTCACTATGGAGTTATTGTCTTCAGGTTCTGGAGCGTGGGTGATGCTTCTTGGAGAGAACTCCAAGCCACTAGCCAACAAGAGAGCGGCTCTTCTCATGATTGCAGAGGTTAGATACGCGATAAATTCTGTGGTCCTGGCCAGATGGAATCTGAATCATCACCCTGATTCAGACATTTCTGAGTTAATGAGCAGAAATGAGCAGAACACACCAGCATGCAGCGTGCAGACCAGAGTGCCTGGCTTTTCAGTCTGCTGTTTACTTTTATTGGGTCAGCTCTGGATGTGCTGACTCAGTTTTCACTCATGCCACAGCCATATAAACTCCCATGTGCTTCAATGAGACTGCTCATATGAATAAGGATTGCCCTTGTTCCCTATGATGCACTCTTCATACGATTTTGCAGCGTATTGTCATTTAACATGCAAAATAAAAGTTCGACCAGAAACACTCAGTTATGTTGCACATCCTGTACATCTTGTGCTGTTCCTGGGATGTGAGAGATTTGATATATTACACCAGACAGGAAATGAGAGAGATTGAAAACACGATATATGTGCAATGTCTCCCAGTTAAAGCTTGTTTCACTTTTAGTAGAATCTTAATGTTCTATGCTTCATTGAGAAGTAGCATGAGATAAGTCCACAGGCTATCATGAGATATCATGAAAAGGGGAAGAGTTCCAGTTATATATTCGGTCTAATTGCGATGTACTTAAGTTCTATGTCTTGCCCCCACAATGCTCCCTTGGTGCAGAATCTCTGCCATTTCACCACATCAGATTCTTATATGCTTTTATTGTGGCTGGATTCCCACCTACCTGAAGACACTTCTTCCACAGATACTGGGTCAAATTCTGCTCTTAATTCTCCCAATACAACCCCATTAACGACAATGAGAGCTCTTTTGGAGAGCAGAATTTGGCCCATTTATATGAAGTATTTCTGATTCTCCTCCCTATTCATTTTCAAAATGCGCAATCTTTAAGAAAGCAAATGCCTAATGTATCAGAAAATCACAGCTGTGTCAGATCAAATAATTATGAGAGCCAATACAAGTTAAAAGCGCACACAATGGTTACAAATAACTGAAAATTACCAGAATAATTTATGAATGGACATATAATAGGAACAAGACCGTTTGACAATCACAGAGCCATGAACTGACAGCTAGACCTGACAAGAAAAATGGATGAAGAGGGCAGAGGGACAACAGTAGTGAAATATTAGTGACTAGGCAATTTCAGAAGTGTGTATGTGCGTGCCTGGGCTGGCTTGCTTTTGATCACGTGGTGAGTGGCTGCAATGCAGCAAGCTTTGTGCAGAGTCATGCAGATGAAAAGTTCATCCCTGATCTCAGACAAAGATACTGAGTGAAATTCAACTTTCTAAAAACACTGGAATCAACCCCAGGGATGAGGAGGGTGGAGAGGAACATATGATATTGAGCGGCCTTATTCACAAAACCTTTGCATTAAACACGACACGCATACCAAAAATAAAGCCTTTGTTTACTTTGGCTGTGTCTAGACTGGCCATTTTTTGCGCAAAAGCGACTGCTTTTGTGCAAAAACTTGCCAACTGTCTACACTGGCCGCTTGAATTTCCGC
>JANRFK010003679.1:15261436-15289241 GCA_030068395.1 Apalone spinifera
GCCTTTGTGTTTTTAAGAAACCTGCCATAATAAGACAAGAAAGTAAAAGATTTATTGAACCTTCCTTAGTGGAGACGAAGCAAAGACAACCAGTGATATCACCGATAACTGAGTGCATTTAGCAGCATCCCAGAGGTGCTCAGGAACTCGGATTGGGTCTAATGTTATTTTCTTCTGTGGGGTACAGAGCCCTCAGCACCCATTGAGGACACTGGAAATAGAAGAAGCTCAGCACCTGGGAACATAACCCTTTGTTTGTTACTAGCTTCCCCATTAACGAGACGGCTCAGTGCAGCAGGTGCTACAAACTGCTAACGGCCAACTGCTCTGCTTGGCTGCACCCATTCAACTCCATTGACCTCCTGGGTGTAGCCAGGAGCAGAATTCAGCCTTAACTTGTTCAAAGATCTCTGCTGGATCTCAGCTGTGCATTTTGCATTGATGCTAGTTGGCAGCTGCCAACCCACTCCCTTGGGTGGGTAACGTTAATGCTAATAGACCTTACATAGGAACTCTCTCTCTGTTCCACAGGAGATTGAACTGGCACAGAGTAATACTTCCCAAGCTCAGTAGCACTGGAGAGCATTCTTCACACGAGCAGAAACAATATGACACGGATGTTACACTTGTTGCTTAATGAACTGCCAGCCTGTGCTTGGACACTACTGTGATGAACACAGTAGAAAAACCTACATGGAGCCAACCTAAAGCCTGGAATTACACAATTTCTTTCCCAGAACATCACAGAGTAAGAGGCTTGCATGCTACACGTAGACAAGACGACTTTATTCCTAATACTGATCACTTCCTCCCTTTTAAACAGCACACAGCTTACAGAGCCACCTGTTCTATATATTGGTATTTGGCTGGTCTTTGGCTCTTCCTTTAAGATGCTGTTAGACAGGCACTGTTTAAAAATGCGAGACATGTCAGTTCAAGCTAAGTATTTTTCTCATTTACTCTTGTGCCAATCCCGCTGAAGGGGTGGCACGTAATGGACAAGAGAATCATGACATTTCATGGAGGTTAGGTCCATAAAAGGCTATTAGCCAGGGGATAGAAATGGTGTCCCAGGCCTCTGTTGGTCAGAGGCTGGAGATGTATGGCACGAGACATATTGCTTGATCATTGTCTTCGGTCCACCCCCTCTGGGGTACCTGGCACTGGCCACTGTCGGCAGACAGGCTACTGGGCTAGATGGACCTTTTGTCTGACTCAGTATGGCCATTCTTATGTTGTTATGTCATTAGCATCTACTGTAAGGATTAAAAGGGGCAGGGAAGACCAGCTCTCTCAAACTTCAAGGGTTTAGATGTTTGTTGACAATTTCAGAACTGAAGGATCATCAAGCAATCGATTTAGCCTTGGCATTGGTATGCTGTATATTTTTAATGTGCTGCAGCTCATCTTGTTGGTAGCATCTATTTCACACATGAGTTACTTTGCTGATAAAGAAATTTCATCTGAACTTCTCTGCAGCTGGCTCCTTTTTGTTTCACTGATCCTTCTTGTTTTCTGTCTTTCTGCCCAGAGCATTTCTATGCTATCCATCCCCACATTATCTGAAGCAAGGTACTCTCCCACATAGTTAACTAGCTCCCTCAGTCACTGTGTCTTGATCGAGTTTCTACACCCCAGTCATGTCTTGTCTTGATCAACCGCCTGTCTTCTTTAATTTGAAAGGAACTGACATTGATGGAAGATACCAGAAAGAGAAGCCCTGGGGATATAACCCTCCAATAACCAGAGAACTGGAAACTTCCTCAGAGTACCTGCCTGTGTGCCTCAGCTATGATTTGGAGAGGCAACCCGTAGGATGAGAGGACAGTTGGTCCATCCCAGGTGACAAAGGGAAATGCAAGTTATATCTCCCCAAATAACTGCCATTCCCCGTGCTGGCAGAGATGAATCTGATCTCACAGATTCTTTCCTTTCTACCTGTGTTCCAAGATCTCTGCACACACAGCTACTGCTGCTATTTCTCTCCTTTGCTGACCATCTCCTTCAAAGTGTGAAATACCAAGTTTGTGCATTACACAGGAGGTTAGTTCCACATATTGTTGTGTTTGCTGCAGGTCAGGAAACCCAGAAACAAAGGGCTAGATCAGGGTGGGCAGTCATTTTAGATGGGGGGACACGTCACTAATTTTTGAAGTGGCTTACCTCTGGCAGAAGGGATGGGACCTCTGGCAGAAGGGGGGGGGGCAGGACACTTCTGTGCTCTCCCTCTCACAGACCCTGATTGGTGTGGGGTTAGGGGAGCACATGAAGTCTTTGCCTCTACCTGTCCCCCACCTAGAGAGAACTGCCAGTTGTTCTGAACAGGAGAAGACTTTGCGAGCTCCCCCCATCCCAGGCCAATCAGGGTGCACGGCACTGGCAGGGTGGGGGCAGGGAGCAAGAGACTTTGCATGCCCCACCCATCCCTAGACCCTGATTGGCCTGGGGGCAGAGGCATGGCAGGGAGTCTCTGGGCCAGATCCACCCTTTTGGTGGGCCAGATCCGGCCAGCGGAGGCCCCTTTGCCCACCCCTGGGCTAGATCCACAATGAGGCATAAGTGTTGTAATACTAACTCTTAAATGTCCTGCTGCCCTGAGTTAGGTGCCCAGGTTTTCTGTACAATGCATGGCTACATTATGTGCCTAAGAATTGGGTTTAGAAAGCTGGCAAACAGAGTGTGGCTACCCCATAGCTGGGAGGGGTGATTCCCTGTACAGGCAGACATGTTAGCTCTGGTCAAGCCAATACACTAACAAGAGCAGTGTGGCGCAGCGGCATGCGTGGGGGTGGGGAATGCTTGGGTGTGTACTGAGGGCCTCCAACGGGATGGGACTTGAGCAGGGAGTCTATGCTGCTGCCTGTACTGCTCCCGCCACTCTGCTATTTTAGCATACTGGCTTGAGCAGAGCCTGTGCATGAGTCTCCCCAAGCTGGGAATCGCCCCTCCCAGCGGCTGTATACGCATTTCTGGCATGGGGCGCTCTCTCAGCTAGCAAGTAAGAGGAAATGCTGAGGGATGGAGCTTAGGCTAGTGGTCCAGAGAGAGGGGGAGACTGACTCTATAGCCAGCTGGTGAGAGCACTCACCTGAGAGCCCTGGGTCCCATGCCCCTGGCGCAATGGATATTTACACATCAAGTACAAAGTTTCCACCGAAGTCGAGAGAGGCCCTACAGACAAGTATTTAGAGCTGGCGCAGGGGAGGTGGGAGACGTAGTTTAAGTCCCTCTTCCCAATCAGGTGGCAGGGATTGGAACTAGGTCTCTCTCATTCCCCAGCGGGGCTCTCATTGCTTGTCTTTTTCTGAGAAGGGGGAGGCAGCACCGCCATGACTGTCTCCTTCTCAGCTGTTTTGATGTGGGTTGCTTGTGCTCTAGGCACACCTACCAGACACGGCCGGGCAGGGAAAACCTACTTTGAGACCCCTGCTAGGTTTAGGTGTGAGCTGGGGGGCTAGGCAGTGGGTACATGCGCACCAGCAGAAATGTAACATGTGGGGGACTTCAGTCATCTATAGGTTTAAGTGGTAGCTGATGAGAGTGGATTTTGAGGAGTTCAGTGGCGCATAATCAATGGACTTAGGCACCTAAATACCTCCATGGAGCTGGCTTTACATGTCTGATAAGATGAGAACTATTTTGTCCAGTCTAATTTAATTCCGTTTTATTGCAACTAGTGAATTTGTCGGTCTAGTTTGAATAACATCGACTGAGTTGACAGCAGCTCCCTATGGAGTGGGAACAAGCGAAGCTACCATGCTACAAGAGAACTCCCAAATAGTAGTTCCATGGGGCTACAGTACAGCACTGTGCCTTCTCTCTGCTTGGCCTAATGAATAATTTTTCCTTCCTGCAGGGAATATTTCTGTTCCTCCACATGCTCATCATTCAAAGACTGGAAACAACTAAAGCTTCCACATTGTGTCTGAGAACAGAAGCTTTCTTGTTAAAAACTGTATTAATCAAGGCATAATCCAGATCACATAGCCCTCATTAACAGATGCTTAGCTGTTGTCAAAATTGACATAAATTGGAAAACAAGGGGAAGATTTTCTTGTCTCCTGAATCTGGACTCAGAATGGGTCCAAATTAGCACTGCGCTCTAGTGTTGACAAGTCAGTACTGTCCCCGTTGAGATGTACACGTACTGTCTCTTTCTTGGGTTGCTTTAATCAGATGTCTGAGAAGCACATGCAGGAGAAGGTGATCTGCAAGAATCTTTTATGGCTGTTTTCACAGTTCTACCACCCAGTGACCCAGCTTTCAAAGAGGCTGAAAGCCATAATGAGGTGTGAATAACTGCACAACAGCAACACAATTTCAACTAGAAAGAGGGACATGACAGGGCTGGCCCTCCTTTTTAATGTCTCACTTCTACCACTGATAGATGGCAACAGCCAGCCATTTAAGGTGTGACTATACACAGGAAAATACAAAAGCAGTTTATATGCTAGCGTCATGTTTGTATTGTTGCAGAATCTATCCTCATCAATCCGATCGTTCTTGAATGCAGTTGATATTTTTGGAAATATTATTTGGTTTTGCATTTACTGGAATAAATCACAGGCAATGGATCTGTCCAACAGACTAGCATCTTTTCGGTTTCATAATTTTCCATTCCAAATATGCCCGGAAATAATTATTTAGGGGTCAAATTTTGTCCTAATCTTCCCCAAATTGTTTCTGTAAATATGGGCCATACATTAAAATAAATTCCCCAGGCTGCAGAGGTGGCATCTCTTTCCTCTAGTCTTACTGGGGAGAATAGAAATAGTAAGTGATCTTGGCTGCCCAAGATCAGCATACATAATCAGCTTATTGCTTTCCAAGATCTCTCCTTTGCTTTTTGCTCAAATAAGTAACTTATGAAAACCATGCTGTTTTTTAATTCATATGAAGAAGGTATTTAAATTATATATACCAGAGGTCTAAAACTTGTAGGCTGTGTCTACATTGGCGCGCTTTTGCGCCAAAGGCATGCAAATGAGGCTTAGCATTAGAATATCGCCAAGCCTCATTTGCATAGCTATTGATCCGCCATTTTCGTGGACCAGGCTCTTGCGCAACACGGGGCTGTCTACACTGGCCCGTCTTGCGCAAGAAAAACCCTTTTGCACAAAGCCGTTATGCCGATCATTTTCGGGCATAACGCCTTTACACAAAAGGGTTTTTCTTGCACAAGACGGGCCAGTATAGACAGCCCCATCTTGTGCAAGAGCCTGGTCCGCGAAAATGGCGGATCATTAGCTATGCAAATGAGGCTAAGCGATATTCTAACGCTAAGCCTCATTTGCATACCTTTGTCGCAAAAGCGCGCCAATGTAGACGCAGCCCCAGTGTAATCTGACCCGGGACGCCTGGTGAGCCGGGAGGGGCGGATGGGGCCTGTCTATTACCAGCCCCAATCTCTGCCCCTTTTCACCATCAGCCCACCCTTTCCCCCTAAGGCAGTACACAAGGGCACTATTTATAGGGGACTAGGGGCAGCAGTAGCCCCCCTCCTGAGTTTGAACCCCCTGGATTTCATACTTGAGGTCTGCTTAAAGCTGCATGCCCTGGCTCCAGAGGCAGTTCTTAATTGCAACAAAGTTTGAGCTGCTGCTTTGGCTTTGGGGCAGGGAGTTTGTTATAAACAGAGGGAGGACAGGGTGATTAAGAACAACAACAGGCAGGGCATGCCAGTAATTGAAGGATCGTTAGATCAACATGGAAACATTGCTGGATACTCCACTTAAAAGATGGGTGGGAAGAGTAGGAATGAGTGTTGTGCCGCAGGGATCTGGATTGGATTGCTGTGTTAAACTTACAAATGTTCATGGAAAAAGGGGTGAACAGGGTTGATTGCAGAGTTGCAAAGTCTCACAAATCTGGGTGATCGAGCAACATGAAGGCAGATGGAATTCAGTGTTGATAAGTGCAAAGTAATGCACATGGAAAAATATAATCCCAACTATAGATACAAAATAGCTGTTCCCACTCAAGAAAGAGATCTTAGAATCACAGAATCATAGAGCTGGAAGAGACCTCAGGAGGTCATCAAGTCCAGCCCCCTGCCCAAGGCAGGAGCAATCCCAACTAAATTCCCATCTTGGAATCCTTGTGGCTAGTTCTCTGAAAACATCTGTTCAATGTGCAGTGGCAGTCTAAAAACCAAAAAGCTAACAAAATATTGGGAATCATTAGGGAAGGAATAGATAAAAGACCAAATGCCATATTGCCTCTATAAAGAGTCACTGTATGCCCACATCTTGAATACAGTATGCAGATCTGGTCACCCCATCTAAAAAAAGATTTATTGGATTTGGAAAAGGTACAGAAGGAGCAACAGAAATTATTACGGGTAAGGAACAACTTCCATATGAGGAGAAATTAACAAGACTAGGACTCTTCAGCTTAGAAAAGAAATGATGAAAGCATGGGTGGATATGTTAGATGTCTAGAAAATCATGAGCGGTGTGGAAAAATAACACAAGAAGCTCACCCAAATAAATGTATAGGCAGCAGATTTAAAATAAAATAAATTATTTCACAATCAATTTGTGGAACTCTCTGCCAGGGGATGGTGGAAAGGCCCAAACCATAACAGGATTCCAGTAAGAACAAAATAAGTTCAAGGATGGGCCCATGAGTGGCTACTAGCCAGAATGGGCAGGGATGGTGTCCCTAGCGTCTGTTTGCCAGAAGCTGGGAATGTGCGATAGGGGATGGATCAGGATGAGTGCCTCTGCTGTCTATTCCTTCTGAAGCACCTGGCATTGGCCATTGTCAGCAGACAGAATACTGGGCTAGAAGGACCTTTGGTCTGACCCAATCTGGCCATTCTCATGTTCTTGCATAGAGCTGAAATGTATCTTCCCCCTGCTGTAACCCACTAGAGCCCACTGCCCTTCCAGCGCTGAGACAGCGCCCAGGAGTCCTGACAGCGTCTGTCTCTCTCCCATCTCAGTCCTCCCCCCCCCCCCCCCCCCACATGCTTTCACTCTCCCCTACCCCCATCACGGCATGCACAGGTCGGCCCTCTTCTACCAAAATCTGAAATGGCGCCCCTGCCCTCACATCCCCTGAGCATGCAGCTTTGGGGAGCACTGGAGAGCCTGGTGCCATGCGACCGCAGCAGTCATGCACCCCCAGGAGCTGACCTGGTATCCAGTGGTTCCCTCCCCTCTGCCACAAGCAGGCCCTCCATGGGGGGGAGAGAGAGGCAGGGCTCTGGGGGCTGCACCGTGTCCTGCAGCACCCTGCTATCCTGCAGGGGGGGACTCCTGGGTGGGGCCGGAGGGTCCTGGGCATGGCAGGCAGGATGGCCCAGTTGTTCTTGGTGGTGTGGCTGCCCCCAGTGGACACTACAGGATAGCTCTCCCCTGCAGGCTCACCATCCCCAGTGGCCACTCTCAGTATCACATCCCTCCAAACAGCCCAGTCCCTCCCTTTCCATGTTATGGAAAACAGTCCCTTTCCCAGCACTTCCTGTTTTCCTGGCACAACCAAACCCTGACCTTGCTTTCAGTGAGAGTAAGAGGAAGTTGCATACCACATTTAGTGGCCCTAGCTCTTACTGTTTAAAAGAAGTTCATGAACAAATGGACTTACAGACAGACACAAGACAGATGTACAACTCTCTAAAATATCTGTCTATCTATCTGATTAGAGAGAAAACTGTTTTATCCGGTATGCTGGGAGAATGGGGGGGGGGGGAGAAGCGGGAAAGTGGAAAATGGTAGTTAACTAAGAGAGAGCGAGCTTGTATTATAGCCTTAATTTATAGAACCTTAACTGAAGACACTTGAAAGGGGCCCATTGTTCATAGCATGGGTGCTTAGCACTTTGTGAAAAATCAGGTCTCTTTAGAAGATCTCAAGTTCAGCATCCAATAACTGAGGCAGCCAAAGTCACCAGTCACTTTGCAAATCTCTGACCAATGCACAGATGTGCCTGTCCTAATCTGTATTACATAGCAACATATGAGGAGGTACTAACTCATTATTCTGCTATTAAAATAATCATATTAAACATAACAGATCACAGCAGGATTGTCCAAGAATATATACAAGTGATCTCAACAATTAATATACAACTCAGAGCCTCAGAAAGCTTCCCAGGTGTTGGAGGAAATAGAATGCCAACCACACCTGTGACAACCATGAACATACCTTTTTTACAATCCCAGTCGTAGTCACAATGTTCTCTGCTCCTTCAACAGTCTTGCCTGCCACTGTGTTCACGCTGGCCACCACAGCTTCACCGACCATGTTGGCCTGCTCTTTGGTTTTTTCAGCAACTAACGGTTCAAAGAAAAGTAGAGTCAGTGAATGAAATTCCAAACCAGGCTTTAGTTGGATACCATCCTAACTGACAGTCTATAGAGCTAGTCTGGGCCACTGAAATGGATGTGCAGGGGGCAGATGAACCTGGAACCACCCCAGCCTGAGGGACAGGCGCCCCTCCCCCATTCATGCCTGCTGGAGCTGCAGAAGCCATAGAGAGGCACCTCTTACCTGGCCCTAAGCTCAGCACTGAGCCACAACCTACAACAATGCCCGGTGATGAGCATCCTTGGCCCACCAGCAGCAGAACACTCAAACTCTCTGATGTGCAGAGCAGAATATCAAAAGCCTGCAGGAGCCGTCCTGTGTTACTTTGTTTAGGAGTTCCAACATGCAGAGTGTTTCTAGCACCCAAGAAGCATTCTGGGAATCATGGCACTTTGGCTTCTGAAGCCTAAAAGAAAACTCTTGCTTTGTACCATTAGCAATTATATTCCTGTTCATATTGACGACTGTGCGCTGTCCACTTATGCAAATCTGTAGGGACTGTGCTCTTACCTGAGCTCACACTGTGCACAACCCCTTCCTTGGTTTTGGCACCTGTGGAAGGAAACAGGCTCCATCAACTTCATCCCTTAGGAGAGAGCACTCTGGGTCCTGCAAGCAGACTGCCTCAATTCTGAATGGCTGTGCTCCTGAGTGGCAGGCCCCTGAGGACTTCTCAGGAATGACCAAGTCCTACTCCCGCTCAAGTCCATGGGAGTTGGGTAACTCCAGTTCATTTCCCTGGCACATGCATTATCTGGAGGTGCCTAGACAATTAACCTTTGCCTTTTACCCACATCAGTAGCATCTTTCAATGAGAAGCTGGTTGATTTAACAGCGCCTTTAACCCCACGTTAGGTTAATTAATCAGTTAACAGGAAATCAAGAACTTACCTTAAACATCCAAATCCTGCTCTTTCCCCGTCACATTTTCAAACACTGAGCTACCATTCCTGTCTCTTCCCCTGCTTGCCAGCAGGAGGGCCAGGCGCAGAACTTTTTACGCCCCTGATATCCCACAGGCAGCAGAAGTCGAAGACTGGGTTCAGAAAGGTAGACGCTGCCAATCACTTTCAGGGTGATGGTGGCAGCGTCAGTATTTCTAAATATCATTGTGACAAACAACTATAAATAACTATGTAGGAATATGTGGTGCATTTAGCAGCCCAACACCGAGCTGAGGTGCTTAAGTCAATGGAAGTTGAAGGGACAGGTTCCTACAGAATAAAAATGAATCATTGTGGTTTTACTTTAACCTGAAACACCGTGCTCAACAGACCTCGTTGCATCTGTGCACTGCAGGGGCAAACATTTTTTATGGGGGGGGGCACTCCAAGAATTTAGTAAGTGGTCAAGGGCTGCACTCTTCCATGATATTAATGAAGGAGGTGCAGGGTCTCTGATGGGTGCAGTTGGGAGCTCAGGGTAGGGAACTAGGGTACAGGAAGAGGTGTGGGGTCTGGGAGGCAGTTTAGATGAAGGAAGGGGTTATGAATTGGGGCAGAGGATTAGGGTGCAGGAAGGGGTGTGGGTGCAAGAGGGGGTATTGGTGCAGGAGCGTATTCTGACCTGAGGAAGGGTGTAGGAAGGGACGGAGGGTCTTGGAGGGGGCTTGTGATCTGGGGCAGAGGTGCAGGGGTTTGGCTTGTGAGCTGGGGCAGGGGTTTGGGGTGCAGGATTTGGGAGGAGGTATGGGTACAGGAGTGGGGATGCAGAGGGTTTGGATTATGTGGTGCAAGGGGTAGGAGAGGGAGTAGAGGATTAAAGTGAGGGAGGAAGGGCCTGGGGTGCCAGAGGCAGGTTCTGGCCAGGAGGTTCTTACCTAGGTGGACCCCATCCAGCAGGTCTCTCAGGCAGGCTCCCTACTTGCCCCTCCCCCACATGTATTCACAATGGCCAGCTGAGGGAGCCATGTGCTTCTCTGAGTGCGACAAGACCCAGGGTCGGGGGTAATTTGTGTGCTGCCTGACCTGCAAACAGCAAGCTGCCATTGGCCAGTTTCTAGCCAATGGGAGCTGTGAGATTGTGCTGGGGGTGGAGCAGCACATGAAGCCTCTCCTAACCCATTTGCTGCACATGACCCCCGCAGCCAGTCACTCTGAGTGGCGTGTGGGGGTGGGGCAAGCAAGGAACCTGCCCGAGGCTCCCACTGGGCCACAGGATGGATCCAGCACTTGGCAGCCTGGACGTGGCCTGCAGGCCATATTTTGCCCGTGCCTGGTATACTGCAATGTGCACAGTTCATCAGATCACTTACAGCATTTTTACACTGCAGCTTGTTATGTTCCCCAATAGGTAAACACGCTACCTCTGCTCAAACTATACACTAAAAATAGCAGCATGGCCGTGTTGGCACGGCAGTGGCACTAGCTAGCCCCCTTGGTACAAGCCTGCCCAGCCCCCTGGATGAGAGTTTGGGGTGCTAATCGAATCTGCTGTCTAGGCAGCAATGTCCAGACAGCTATTTTTAGCTTGAGCAGAGCTAGGAAGTGTATGTCTGCCCAGGCTGGGAAGCTGAAATTTTCAACCATTTGAAGAGCCCTAAACACTGCCAAATGAAGATGCAGGCCCCTTTGGAAATCAGACCCTCCCGAGTCCATGGGCCACAGATTGACAACTCTGCCCGAGTGGTTGGAAGGCCCTGCAATAGCTAGAGTTAAAAACCATCTCTCGTGTCATTCCATTGATTTGAATAATGAATCTTCCGTAAAAACTGTTTCCCATTGTTTCCATCTTACCGAGTTTTTAAAAATCATTTAAATCTACAAGTCTCCTGTTGACTTTTTCATGCCCGTGACATAACAACAGACACTTCTAATGGCCAGGTTACAAAGCGCTATCCAGAATAATGCAGAAGCACCCAACCCCTTAGCTACAGCAACACCAATTCAATAATTATTTGTGCATGAAGGGGGGGGGGGGAGTTAACCACAGACCATGCCCCACACTCATTATAAGCCTGGAAGGAAGGCAGAACATGTGCACTACTGTGATAACTCTTAAGCCAGCCCAAGTGCATCCTTTCAGATTGAAATGTGTAATGTACACACATAACCCCGCTCTATGTAGCTCAAAGGCTTGTCTCACCAACCGACATCAGGCTAGTATAAGGTATTACCTCATCCTCCTTGTCTCTGTAATATCCTGCACTAACCCTATTATAGCACAATACCCAAACATAACACACACCCTTTTTTATGATTGTTAAGGTCATCCAGAGCTGAATACAAAGAAGATGCCTTACTACTTATCAACCTAACATTCTACTTCACCCTTAAATGACCATACAGTCACGCAGCAGAAACTAAAGCCTTGATTAGTGTAACAGAATGATTTGATATAGCAGAGTATCTGAAAGCCAGAGACAATTGCACTCTGGCTGTAATACTCTCTGGAATCATGTAGCAGCCAACAGCACTGAGCAGAACAGGTCTGCATGTCATAAATGTCCACAAAAATACATGCAGTCCCGGTGTGTGCTGAGTGCACCAAGTGCTGTTCTACTATACCCATTCCTACATGTACCCCCTGCACCAGGCCGTACCATTCCCAAAGAACACTGCTCAACAGTTATTTATTCTACTAGGACCCGCCATTGAAATGTAGCTCTGCATGATTGCTCATAAAAATGTAATGCTGTTAAATATGGAAAAATCAAGGAAACCAGCTGGGTGAATTAGCTGAACTCATGTATTTGGAATCTTTGTATTACTTCAGTGAACATACAAACCAGAACAAGAATTGTAATGAGTTTTTCTTCTCTCAGCCATTATATCTGGGGTTTGTTACCAGGACTCTTCACAAATAGCTATGATTTCCCCCTTTCCTTTAAATGGAAAACAATGCCAAGGGAAAGGGGCCCTGGCAAACCAAAAACAGCTAAATGCAGATCAAGATGGAAGCAGCCACAGCAGCAGCCAAAAGCCTCTTGTGCTGCAGCTTGCACACAGCTTGTTAGGTTCTTTCCACTCAGGACCACACCCAATGACTCAGCTGTCAGCTTTCATAAAGCACTGCATGCAATCTAATCTTCTTCTTCAGGCATGTACCCCTGCCAACAAGCGGCATCTGTTGGACTGCAGAGCAGTCAGTGGAAGCAGTCAAGTGGCACTGCTAATTTTTAACCTTCCTTGCAGCTTGTGTGCCTAGAATTACAAGTTCATCCTTCCCTGTCCTACTTCCGAAAGGAATGAGCAATACGTATTATCCTGAAAGTCTGCCATTGGGGACCGAGGCACCAGTCAGAAGAGTTATATTCTAAGCAGGGACACAGTCATGTGGTGAAGCACTGGACACTGAGGATAGGCATGCCCAGAAAGAAACCGGATGTGACTGGGCATGTTCGGTTCATGCAGGAGGCATTGGAGGTGGCCTTGACATGTGTAAAGGTCAAAGCAAGGGGTCTATTATGACTGATGCATGGGGCCGGATGATTTGGGCCTGTCAGAACTGCATTCTTTACTGAGAGCTCCTGGGTTGGAGTACCTAGTATTCATTTGATACTGAACATACTTTTGTCATGATGATTGCGCTCTTTCCATGTTGCTTGCACTCCCATGCGCCTTGCAGCTCAATACTGCAATAGATTCTCTGCTAGCGTAAATCAATGTCGCTCCATTGACCTCACTGGAGTTTATGCCTATTTACACCAGCGAAGAATTTGTCCTGGGGTGGCGGCTGGTCATGCAGTAACTGTAGGAATCCACAACATCCGATACATTCTCCGGGACAGCGGTAGCATGGGCACAACGTATTTCACTGCATGAGGGCATTGGGCATGGCACTGGGCTTCTTTCCAAAAAGCCATTGGATCTTTCTTTCGCACCTGGGTAGCCACATCTATTGGCAGAACGGACCCCCATTTGAATGGCAGCCCCCACCACCTTCAACTGAAGTGCATTGACATGAGTGGCCCAGAGATCAGCCAGACTACGAAGACCGTGTAAGCTTCAGGAAACTGAATGTCACAGAACTATCCATTTAAGCTCAACCATTGAAGCTGGTACGGACGCCTGGGCACCTGGAATGTGCGTGGGGATGCGGAGACCCCACCAGTGCAGTGAAATGCAGCTTTCAATTGATTAGCAAAGTTATGTAAGAAGTTGACTCAAAACCAGACATCCCCCTCCCCCACCATTGTCCTTTTTCTGACCTCCCAAAAAGACTTTCACATCCCCACGTGTGCCCACTGCCCAGCTACTCCCTCCCTTCGGACGCAGGTTGCAAATTCAGTCTCTCAGCAGCAGGCACTTGGAAGCGGGAGAGCAGCTCACGAGCATGGCAATGGGGCTGGGCATTTTGATCAAGAATCCCATGGGCAGCGTGACAAGCAGGTGTTGGCCGCTGCAGTGAAAATGGGTGATGCACAGGCACGTACCTGGCATCCACCTCTTCGGCTCACATGAACCGTATCCTGAGTGAGATGAATTGTCTGGCAGTTAGCACCCCACTCTGTGAAATCCTGGGAACCCTGGAAAGCTCTATAGGCAGCGCACCGGGGCCTTGTTTGGTTGGGGGCCACTGACCCATAGAAAACTCAGTTGGGGGCCATGTACAAGTGAGAATGAGAAGGAAAAACAAAACCAACCCCCCCAACTGACCTGGCCCTCAAGTGACAAGAAGAGAGATACTCACTTCACTCCCCTTGAGCGCCCGCCCCACAGGATGGGATCACGGGGAGGGAGGGGGAAGTACCAAGGCTCAGGGCTTAGCCCCAGAGCCGGATCAGCTCAGCTGGGGGCCCAGGGCTAGTAGATTTTGTTGGGTTCCCCTATGCTTTTGGATGGGGTCAAAAGTGAGGGCTTCCATGTGGGAAAAGGCTGGCGGGGAGCAAGGGTAGGGGTGCGAGGTCTGGGTAGGATGCAGGCTGCGAGAGTGGGCTGGAGGTGAGAGGTTTGGGAGGGAGGGAAGGTGCGGGAGGGTGCAGGAGGGACTGGGCATGGCTCTGCCCCTCCCTGCATCTGCAGGCCCTTCCCATCATTCCCATTAGCTGAGAGTGACGGGGTGGATTCTGCAAGCAAAGTGCAAGAACAGAGCTTCCCAGTGTTGCTGTCGCCCCAGGCGGGAAGGCAAGGGCAGTGCACAGAGATGCTGCCTTCCCCCGCCGGGCACTTTGTCTTGATTCAACCCACGAGGCTTGAGGCTTCCTCCCTCCCCGGGAAGGGAGGAGAGCCCTAAGCCTCGCAGGCTGGATCAAGGCAAGCCACAGCCCATAGGTTCCCCATCCCTGTTGTGTACGCTCACCACCAGTGTGCTCTTAATAAGCACAGCGTCCCACAATGCTTTATTTAACCACGATCCTGCCGTGAATGCCAGGGACTGCCCTCGATAAGCTGTCAAAGTTCCTTCCAGTTCTATGGTAAACAAGAAGGAGAAAAAGATTTTCAAAGAGTTTTCGAAATGGTTAAATACATAAGTCATGGCAGAAAACTCCAGTTCGTCTCATGACTCTGCAAAAATGAAAAGCAAATCAAAGGCCTGGGAAAATATGTGTAAAAATGCTAAATATTCTGGTGTGACCTTGCTCTGATCACCTAGGAAGAAGGAATTGGGTACCACAGCAATCCCCAAATTTGACAGCTGGGTGTGAGATTGCACAAACTCATGTTGTATTTACCAATTTTATTTATTTATTTGTAGTGATGCTGTAATCTTAAACTTCTGCTTGGCGTTTCACTTCAGATTAAAACGTGAATTGGTTATAAATTGCTAGCTAACGACAGGATCAGCTGCACTGCATCAGTAGTTGTCTAAATCTGGGGAGGAAGATTTGCTACAGATGGGGTTTTCTGATTCCACTGCATTTTGAAAATGCAAATCTCTAACTACAGTATGGTTTTAAAATGGTGACCATCTATGTCTAAGGCAATGTTAATGGAATCAAGAGCCTATTCTGTTTAAAAATCTCAGCTTACCTACAGCCAACAGATACTATAGCAACCCTCCCTTCTGAGAATACCGGATTAAGAAAGTAAGACTATAAGTAAGTGTTATACGAGCCCCCCGGGTTTGTTCAGCAGGATGATACCTGCACCTCCATCAGACAGTTTCTGATGGAGACCAGGTTTCAAGGGCAGTTTTGAAATGACCACTGTAGGGTTTATGGGAGTGAATAGCATTTGTTATACAGGAAAGACATGATACAGCACCGAGCCACTGGACAGCACTGATAACGGTCTCTCTACAAATCATGCAAGGGATTTTTGCATGGCAAATGTAAAGTGAGATAGAGCATAAGGTGGAGGATTTCAGAATAAAATGAAGTGAGGGTGGGAAAATAAGTGATTCCTACTAGCCTAACTTAATAAGCAGAAACAATGTCCGCCCTTAATAATCTCAGGCACTGCACCTTTGGCAGGCAGGAGGCGAAAGAGGGATCACTGCACTCAAATGCTTGAAGAGCAAGCGACCTACCCTGAAATCAGAGAGAGAATAACAACTGTAATAGGCACCTGCCACAGAGGATCTCAACGTGCTTTCTGAACATTGCATTAACTCACATGCAGCAATCCAGCCACCCTACCCCACCCTGGGAAGTTGTGATGCAGATAGGGAAACTGAGGCACAAAAGATTTTGATACCCCAAGATTACACAGCGAGCCTGCGACAGAGCTAGGGTTGGGAGCAGATCTCCTGCGTCTCAGTCCCAGGTTTTACCCACTCTCCAGTCCAGGTACTTCCATGCTTTCTGGAAAATTATTGATGTCATATTTCATGCTCAATTGCGTATTAAAAATAGTTCTCTCTTACCTACATACATCACACCCTCCTTAGTCTTCTCCGCAGCCTCAGTCACTCCCTGTTTGGTCTTTTCTGCTGCAGCCACCACACCTTCTTTCGCAATGGAGAAGCCTTTCTTAAAGACATCCATCTTCGTCTGCTTGCTTTGGGGCGCGTCGCAGGGTCTGGGCCGAGGGTGCTGGTGACAAGCCCCGTGAGGCACGCTGCGCTGTGCACTCTTACCCGTCTGGGGCTGCTGCGTCTCTCTGCGCCTTCGTCTCTTGCTGCCTTTGGCTCTGATTCCCCTGCGGGATGAAGACAGCGTGGTGAGCCACACAGCCCGTGACAGTTCTTATTGACGAGCTGCGCTGCGAGATAGCCAATGCCTGCCCCTGGCTGATGCTGAAATATTAATGACCGAGATCTGCATGTCCAGGGTGAGGATGGGAAGAAAAAGGGGAGAGGGGAGGAGGCAGGTTGAGGGCCTTTCTGGAAAATGTCCAGGTGATTAAAGCTTTTAAGCTCTGCTGCAGTGCTCTCACTCAAGGACACGCTGCAGAGCATCTCATCTGGAGCGGGAGGATCTTAACAACCAAGCTCGAGGGAACTTGCATTTTAAAAGCATAAATCTCTGAGGATACGGTGGAGAGAGCAAATGTGCTCCGAACAAAACAAGCTGTCAGGTTTCTTTTGCTGGCGGTTACCAGAACTCTCCCCTAATAAAGGGGCATAGCAAACAGCTCTGTGTAGCTTTTTTGTGTTGCTGTATACACAACTCAGCTGCTGCAGAATGATGCAACATTTTTACACAGGCCTCATCACTCACAGGAGATGTGCGTGCTGTCGGGACTGTTGGGGGGAGGGGGGAAATCAACCTTTGATCTGACACTGGCTTGTGGAAAATCTCTTAGGCCACAGATAAAGCCTCTCCAAAATTAAGGCTCAGTTCTGCAACCCCCTAATGCACAGGCCTAATTTTACGTGTGAGAGTAATCCCATTGGGCTGAACTGGGCTACTCGTGCTTAAAGCTAGGTACACATTTCAGTGCTTTGCTGAATCGGTTCTAAGTATTGAGTGAACCAAGTTAGTGGCTTCCTCACTGATGAATCATAATTCAAAGAAACTAGATTTGACAGTAATTGTTTGACCATTTTCTAGCACAATGAAAAGTGTTGAGCAGCTGGCCAGATGGAAATTGAGGACCACATAATTTGTATTATTCTACTACAGTAGACTTCCGATAATCCGGCACCTTTGGGACCCAGGGGGTGCTGGATTATCAGATATGCCAGAGTATCAGGAGGTACTCCGGTGGGGGGCTGTGACGGGTCTGCCGGGACCCACACTGCGACTGGCAGGAGGGGGCGTGGTCAGCGGGGAATGGTGCGGCGAGGGGCGAACCCTCTGCCATTTTGCAAGGAGGTGGGGGAAGCCCCACGCAGCCGCTAGTGACAGGCCAGCTGGGTCTGCAAGTGGCGGCAGCAGCAGCGGACTTGGGGAAGCGGCGGGGCAGAGCAGCTGGGGTGCTGCTGGGTTGGTCCCGAAATGCCACCCCTCGCCTCGCCCCCTCTCCTCTGCTTGCAGCCCCTGTTGGCCTGTAGCAGGCAGTTGCACAGGGCTTCCCCCGCCTCCCGGCAAAACGGTGGAGGGTTCACCCCTCGCCGTGCCGTTCCCCACCAAGCCCTCCCCCACCGCCCCGGCCGGACGTAGTGCGGGTCCCGGCAGACCCGTCACAGGGGTATAATCCCCTTCCCCTCTTCTCCCCTTCCCTTTCCCGGCCTATGAGTGCGCGTAGGGCTCACAGGAGCTCCAATTGTCTGGCTGACTGGAGCACTTCTGGGTTCCAGTTGGTGCTGGACTATCAGGAGTGCCGGATCACTGGATGTCGGACAATTGGACTTTTACTGTATTAGATTACACTGGTAATAAAATGTTATAAAATACCAATCCCTGACTATTTAGTACTGCTGGCTGTTTCTGCCTTTTGAAATCAGATAGAGTGAATGCTAAATTGAGAGGCCTAACTACATTAAAGAAACAATATGCTGTAATCTTATGGGTTATAATGGTCTATATGTCGTTCATACCATAGACTAAATAGGGACGGTTTTGTTATATGACTGGGGAAGGGTTCTATAGCTTAATCTTGAGACACAGAAAATCACACAGGGATACAAATATAGCCGACCAAAATTGCTAATGAAGCGGGGATTTAAATATCCCACGCTTCATTAGCATAATCTCGCCCGCACGCTATTCCGCTCGCCAGCTGATTCGAACCAGGAAGTACGCTCTGGGATGTGTTAGTTTGAATCAAACCGCTTGGTTCGAACTAACGTTACTCCTCAAAAAATGAGGTTTAAGGAGCTCAGGGGTACTTCACAGGAAGGAATTCCCAAATGCACCTCCCCGGGCTCTCAAAGGGGTTTTAGAATTTGGGTGACTGCAACAATATTAATCCAAGGCGCAGGAATCTGTGACCTTGGGGAGTTTTTAATCAGAGGCCTTTAGTGGCAAGTTATTTTAAAGTCTGTTGTGGACCCCCCGTCTTCTCCACTCTGAATGCCAGAGTGGGAACAGCCTTGACAGCTTCTCTTTTGGAAAGTCACTTCTAGTGGTGATTGCTTGGGCAAGAAGGGTATCTAAACTTCAGACTTTGACGCTGGAGCTTCCCTGTGCTGTTTCTTCAATGATAAGGTTAGGCTCCTCCCAGCCTTTCTACCAACAATTGGTGGACTAGTCTTACTGATTTTACTTCTTACTTAGATTTACTAGTCTTACAATTTCACATCAACCAAGACACGTTTCTGCCAGTCTTCTTCCCAAAACTGTAAGACAAGAGGAGACTGGTGTCTGCAGTCTATGGGTATAAGAAAGGCGTTAGTCATTTGTATTGACAGGACAAGACCCTTCTGCAAATTGACGCAGCTTTTTGTGACTGTTTAGGACAGACTTAAAGTGCCTCCGGTATCAGCCCAAATGATCGTGGTTGTATCTGGGCTTATTGTGAGCATGCAGGAGGTCCTGCCTCCAACCACAGGGAAGGCCCACTCAACAACAGCCCAGGTGTCAGCCGCTTTTCTGGTGCAAATACCCATACCAGACATCTTCAGGGACATGTCATGGCCATCAATGCTCACTTCCGTGTCTCACAGTGCAGTTACCAAACAGGCCACAGATGATGCATTTCAGGAGAGCTGTGCTACAGCCCTTGAACTCTTAGCCTGCCTCTATGGAAACTGTTGGTGTAGTGACATGATATCGGTGTGCACTACCAGTTCTGTGTTGTCCCCTTTGGGTTTGCGATGGTGCCCAGAGTATTCATAAAAGTGTTCATAGAAGTAGTGGCTCAGATGAGATGCCATGGGTTTATGGCAGTCCTGTATCTGGATGACTGGCTCCTGGTAGAACAATCTTTCCCAGAAGTTGTCTCAGCAGTAAAGTCTCTTCATTACTTCCTTATTATAACTGGAGGGTCTTTGGGATGTTTGGTTCCTCTTTGTATTCCACTGCCTGCCCACGTCCCTCTACTTTGGACCCGATTGCATTGTGGTAGGTAGATGAGGAACTCACTTTGCCCCTGTACTTTGAGAGGGAAGCACGTAGGAGGAGACTGTGCATGTATGGATCAATGGTGCATTGAGTGACAGAGACCAAATAACAGGGTGGAATTTTAGTGTGAAATCTCTTCTCACAATGTAGCTCAATAGTGTGTGACGTCTAGTTTGGAGGATGGGCATGGAAAGAGAATCACATGTGCTTGAGGCCGACAGATGTCATTTGGCCAGTCGGCTTTGTGTACACAAAATATAGGTTGTGCCAGACTGGATCTTATCTCTGCTGCAGCCAATTCTAGACACATTAGAGAAGTGGGAAAGAGCTCCATAGTGTTCACATCCACATGGGAAAGAATCCTGCCTTACTTCTCTATCATTTTAAAATGAAATGAGCTGTTTGCATAGCTAAAGAATAAATCAGTTCTTCTTTCCCATGCAATGATTAGTACAAAGTCCAGCTATCATGCAGAATACAGGGCATGAATGCAAGAAGTGAAATATTCTGGGTACAACATTCAGTGATCTTCATGCTATCTTTCCTCCAACATTTGTAAGAGAAATTTGGCAATAAAAGCAAAACAAGAAGGCAGTGTCAAGAATTTGTCATTTCCTGGTTTCCTGTGCCACAAGACTTGCTGGGAGAACATGTTGCACTCCTCATGCTTTTTTCTGAGTCCATCTGCATAAGTTAATGGTTTCCTCATTTCCAGCTCTGAGAGGTGGGCAAGTGCATGCGTACTTGATCATAAGACAGAGAACAAGGCAGCATTTTCCAGGCTTGGAAATCAATATCTAATGAATATTTATTCCGTTAATGCCCCATCCTTCCCGCTTCAATTATTCAGTCTGTATGCAGACAACTAAAACCAAAATATGGGTTTCTGTAGCAATAAATGGTCTTTAAAACCACTCTTGCATTCAGAGTTTTTTAAAAGGCTAGCCCATTGTGCAAACCATTCATGTTTATAATCACAATTTATCAAGCAGAATAGATTCAATTTCAGACTTACTTGGATTAATTAAAACATATGTATTTTTGAAAACCAGTTTTCTCTTTCCTTGTATAGTTTCCCCTTTTTTGCCATGTGCAAAGAAGAATTATTTTTAAGAATTTGTCCATACAAAGAAAAGCCCAGAATTTTACAAATCCCAGAAAGTTACTTTATTGTGAAATAATCAGTATACTTTGTAAGCACACACTATTCTGGAATAAAGTGCCTTTTTACCCGCAGAACTGAGGGTTATTCCACAACAGCTATTCTGAACAATTTTCCTACATAGACAAGCTCTTAGGCAAAGATCCTCTTCACCTCTGTTGGTGGGGAGGCACACACCTCATTTTGGCCTTCAGCGATAGATTTCCCAGTCTGAGGAGTACAAAAAATAGCCAAACTGAGATATTTTTAGTTTAGATGGGGGATTCCACACCAACGTTCTGGGTTACATTCGATGCTGAAGAACTCAAATACTTCTGATATGACTATATTCTCTCCACAGTGCAAGGTAATCTGGGTGGGAGAAAGATCCTGGCTAAACACAAATAGATGTAGTAATTAGCAAGCATGGTAAGAGCAATTATGAAAGCTGTGTGCAGAAGGAAAGGTGGTATCGTTAAGTCAGGTGTATCTGTATGTGAATGTTGCTCCTAACCTGGAATTCTGTCTTGATTGTAGCATTTCAGGTGGTCAGAAATGTTGCTAATGATCAGAACCACACAAGAAAGAGCAAACAATCACCAGCTGAAGATCAATTCCTGAAAGGAGATGCCATTGAAGTGAAAGCTGAGTGGAGAGACTCATCTGAGAGGTGCCAGGAACCCCAGAAAAATAGCCCAGCAACTCACCCAGGGATTCCATATTATTCCAGTTATGAAGTTGCTTGATGATGTGCTTCAGAACATTGCTCTGAAAAACATTTGTGAAATAAAACCTATTCCCACATCATTTTGCAAACTGCATTTCAAATCAGATTTTTATCACATAGAATCCTAGAACTGGATGGGACCTCGAGAGATCATTGAGTCCAATCCCCTGCCCTCACAGCAGGACCAAGCACCATCTAATCCATCTCTGATAGATGTCTATCCAACCTGCTCTTAAATATCTCCAGAGATGGAGATTCCACCACCTCCCTACACAACTTATTCCAGTATTTCACCACCCTGACAGTTAGGAAGTTTTTCCTAATGTCCAACCTAAACCCTCCTTGCTACAGTTTAATCCCATTGCTTCTTGTCCTATCCTCAGAGGCCAAGCAGAACAATTTTTTTCCATCTTCCTTGTAACGCTCTTCTCCACATGGTTCAAATTTCAGGTAGGATGACAGTTCAGTCTGGCTGAGTTGGACAATGACCAAGAGCCATTCAACGGCTGTGAGGTGGCCTTTGTGAGGATAGTTGGCATCAGTCTAGTTCTTGGTGGGCAGGTGTCTGTCATAAAACCTACTTTCACAATGGCTGTCCTTGTTGGCTACCCACGGGATGAATAGATGTGGAGACTGAACTATGCTTCAATTCCTAAGAGTGGTCCAACCGGGCTGCTTCAGATGCCTCCAGTCAGTGTAGGCAGTTTGCAGGTATCATGTTCCAAAATGGGAGCTCTTACCTGCTCCTCTAGAGCAGGGAGAGAATAAATCTGAAAGCCCAGTGTTGGCTGCTGGAAATAGGAAGTAGCAGGTGAGTTATGCTTCCTATTCCAAGTCCCAGAATCAGGACAGCCAAGACTAAAATGGGATTAATATTAAGTTTTGTTAGTAAGAGTGCATGTTTTAATAATTCACACACATCCTTTATACATGGTGGCTGTCCTTGCTGAGCCAGGTCCATAAATAGAAGATCGCAGTCTCCGGGACAATCAATGTTTCAGCATCTTTTGTAAGTATCATAACAAATGTGTTTCATTATTAATATGCAAATGGATGTGTAATCCCCATGTTTTGGCTGCTTCATTTCTAAGCAGCATATCTTAAAAGCTGCATGGAATAAGTTTTAATACCCTAAAGAGAAGAGACGAGGACTAGAGACTCCAAAGCAGCTATAGAACACAATTCTTCCATTTACTCAGTGTGTGATATGTCTAATCTGAGAAGGATTGAACCGATGAGACAAGAATCAATGTAATGCAAGATAAGCTTCATGGGGTTTTGAGGTAGGTACCAATTGGAACAATAATTATTAGCTGCAGCCCAAAATCCCTCCTTTAGAACCCATGTTATTATATAGCAGCTTTGCTTTAAGAGCCTTCATGTTTGGTTCTGTTTTTTGTCAATGAAGGGATTCAGCTGATACATATACATAATGCATATGTCACCGGTGTACAAAGTACCTTGAACATTGACAGCGACTTGTAATACAAGTACATTTGTATCTGGACCATAGCTCATGAAATAGTCGCACATTGCCAGTGAGATAGGGCATAAGGGGATGCCCTGAAACATGAAGCCCAACAAAAAGACAGGAAGGGGGATGCTTGGTACTTTTAGAGCTGCAGATCTAGAATCTTACCTTGTGGCTGCATGTCCAGAGACATGAATCTTCTCATGTCTGTTTTGCACCATGCACCTTCTGGGTGCTGAGGTGCTGTTGGCTGGCCATAGTGCTCAGATCTACTGGAGACTCAGAAGGCTGACAGGCAGAAAATGATATTTCTCCCTTCAGTCTGGTTACTACTGTCAAGTAGACAGGGAGGCAGTCAAAAAAGAGAGATGTCCAAACTCAGCCTGAAGTGGGTTCAATTCCATTAATTCCAATGGTGGACCCTTCCAACACCATCCGGAAGGCTGGGGGTAGAGTTAGGACTCTATTCTCCCTACCTGTAAGCTGCTTTGGAATGGTTCAAACAGGTTCACTTATCACCTAGCAACGGACATGCAGAATTCTTTATGTCAATTCAGTGCATGACCTAACAATTCTGAATCCAAATATGCACCAGCGCACCAATCTTGGATGATTTTCTGTAGCGGTTTTCCAACAAATTCTATCCTCAAACACAAGAGGGTTTCGTACTGCAATCCCCCCTCTCCTTGGAGTACTAGCAGAATCCACTCAGTGATTATGATTAAAGTCACCATTTGCCAACACTTCTGATGCAGTGATAATCAAGATGCCGTAGATGTTGCCATTTCTAAGTAGGGTGACATGTGCCAGGATCTCAGTCGCTCCTTTCTGGTAGCTGTCAGCAAACATGACACTTGACCACACAGCAACACATCATACATGGTCCATCCTCAACAGAGGTGCAAAGAGAGGGTCCCCAGACCGGGATTTTCAGAAGTACTCAGCATTGGTGCACCTGCGTGTTGCACTTTGGTGGTCCGTACTGTCAGTGTTTCAGCTTTGTCTGGTCAGGGTTCTCGGGGTCGTCCTGGCACGCTCCTGACAGGACCTCTACTCCATCGGTGATGATAAACTTTCGGCTGCACGTGTAACTATCAGTGCTCCCTTTATCTAGAGTGTTGGACCCTGTGCACTTGGGTCAACACAAGAGATCTCTGAGAGCCCCCGGAAACAACAGATGCAGGCGAGGTTTGAAATCAGTTGAGCAGGTTTATTGTCAAATGTGAAGCTCTACCAGTTGGTAACAGAGATCCTACAATGTTACACCACCGGGCACTCTGGCCCACATTGACATGGTACCAACACCGAGCAGGCCTATTGCCATATAACAGATATTAACAGAGGTTAGTCAGAGTTAAGCCACTCTGTCTTAGGCAATGACACCTGCTGTTCAGGTGCATTCTGTCTTAGGCAATGACACCTGCTGTTCAGGTGCCTAGTGCGCCCCTCCCCCCCCCAAGGTCGGCCGGAGAGCACCCTTTGCGGTGTCCTTTTATAGACAGGTACAAACAACTGATATCACTTCTTTACATGCCAGGTTGCCACCCTCTGTTGCCTAGTTACCATCCTCACCTTGTGCAAGGGGGCTTACTTTCTATTCGTCATCCTGTCAGTTTCGACCTAGTCCTGAACCCAGATAGGTATGTGCATAGCTCCTTGTACCAAGACATTTCTTACTAAGATGTTCTGCTACTCCCATTTAGCTTACAGTCTCCACCTGGTGCCTCCTTACGCTCTAACTGACCCACTCACACCGTTATCACGCAGGCCTTGCTTGATTACTGTGTTGCTGAACCAAAGACTTGCTCACTAGATTGCAGGCCTGTTGCTGTTTTCATGTTACAGGCCTCTTTTCAGGCCTGCTGACTCCATGTTACTGACCCTCAGCTTACTACATTGTGGTGTAAAATTCTGCTTGGCTTCAAAGGGGGGACAGTTAGACTAACAGTGAATATTTGTGAAAATCCTGTCCAATGTATGGAAAGAAATCTCTGCCAATGTATTAATATCTATTTTCCCAGGCTCTTCCATCACTCTGTTCAGTGTATTACCCAACCCAGAGGTGAGGCTAAATAACTTGAACCATAACTATGCTAAAAATTATAACCAGTGCCTGCCTGCCTTTAAATTATAGCAGTAATGTGTGAGCAGAGTCTACAGCAGGTTGATTTGTGACATGTTCTTGGGTTTGGGAACACCAGACTGGAAATCTGCTATACCACTCAATATTTTCTTTTCCTTTCCTTTAAAGCAACATCCTTTTCCTGTGCCTGAGGGAGAAAGCTGCTGATAAAGACCGTTCACAGATAAGTTTAGAAGGCAGCCAAAATCAGATGTTTCTTGAATAAACGATGACCCTTCCCCCACTTCTTTTCTCCCCTCTCTTAGTCTCTTGAGCTCCCCACAGGAACCCAGCCTCACATTGTTTGGTGGCCTCTGACATTTCATAGTCGCTGAGAGGGCTGAAAGCTGTTTCCTCTCTTTGTTACAAGATTTGTTTTCCCTCTTCCAAAGTTTTAACTTAAAAAATATGACGGGGGCATTCCAGAAGTAACTCAGTCCAAGCTTCGGGGAGGAGAGTGAGAGGCAGGTGAGGCTGGTTAGGACAAGCCATTATGCTAGCAGTGTTTTTGCTCGTCTGTTTCTCTTTTGGACTGGTGGAGCTGGTCACACATTCAAGAAATCATGAATACGAAGATGGCTCTTTCCCCACCTCACAACTGCCTATTTCTGGCATATCTACATACCCCGAGTGGTCTCCCGTATCACAGGAGGTTTGGGAGACAGAGAAACTCAAGGAGGAAACCCCAGACCATCTTTCAAGCACTGTAACTTCACATCAACGAGAGACAGATGATTCAGAAGCAGGAAAACCACAGTCTAGAAATGGGTAAGTAAGAAGTTTACTTCTGTGCATAACAGTACTGGGATCTTGCTTGGGAGAGAGAGGGTCCCATAAAGAAAGGCTCAGATTCTGATTATGCCATGTCTGAGCAAGTGGGGTTTAGATGTTAAAGCTGACAAATGAAAAGCAAAATAAACAGTCTGTAGAGGACGAAAGCACAGAAGACCTAGGCTCCGTTCCTCATCCCAAAATAGTAAGGCAGAGTGGACTTACCATGTGCATGTATAGAACTTAGCATAATCATGTCCCAATATTGGTCTGGGCCTCAAGCTTCCACTGTCCTACAGGCAAGTCACAGTAGTGAAGTAAAGGTGTTTGAATTCAACAATGTAGCCCTTTTTAGTCTTCTCTAACCGAGCCTGGTTTATGCATGTGACTGTCTTTGTTGCATGCAGGTATTGACTGAATAGTTCATACAGGCAGATTTCAGCCTTTTGATTATGCACTGTTCATTGTTTGTGGTTTGTTGTTGGTCACCTAACTCACAAGGTATTTCAGCTCCCTGGTTGGTTAATACATTTTAAGAAGAGGACAGGAAAGTGTGAGGAAGGAATAGAGAATGAGCAATGCCTAATTCTCTTCACGTAGACAGTGTCCTCGTTCACATGTGGATAGAGTTATTGGTATGGACAGACATTCTCCCGGCATTGGCAGGAACAAAACTATGGCCTTGCAATTGTTTGCAGATATGCACCTCACCAAGAGGAGGCCTAAGCACATGCCTCCACTTTAAGACTCTGTAAGCAGCTTGCAGAAGCAGGCCCAGGGAATAATAAGGGTGAGGCTGTGATGACCCAAAGCAGTGTTTCGAAATCCAAAGTGATGGCTCTGCAGCGTTTGGTGAGGTGCGCTCAGGGGATCCCATCCCAAGTTACCAAATAGGGGCTACGATGACCTTGCAAATGGAGGTAGGGAGCAGACTGATTGGGATCTCACCAGAAGGAGCAAATTGGGATTTGGACAATAAATAAGCTTCCAGGGGAGACGACCCAAAGCCACCAATGATCCACAGGTAAATGTTGCTTGTGAGAATGCACAGGGGAAGGGAAGCTGATCTGGAGCTGAGAAGTGTGTGTTTCGGCAGAGTTGTGATCAGGCAGAACAGGGCTCAGAGTTTTCCAGGAGCTGTAAATAGGTCTCTGCTATGAAAGATTCATTCTATCTCCTACCTAGACTTCCGTTTTGGAATCACTGACTGTTACTGCAGAGCCCAGTCTGGGTCGGCAGCACAATAGATGCTGATCACAGCTCTTTGCTTTAGGGTGCACTCATAAGTTCTTTGAAACATTTCTGTGAATGCCCCTGTGACAAGGAAAATGGCAAAACGCAATCTACATACCAACCTAGACTTCCCTCTCACAAAGCAAACAACAGTCAAATTACTTATTGCAAAGGTATTACTTACCTAGATGTATAGCTACGTCCTTTCCCCTACCGGTCACACCCCTTATTTTTCAATCTTTTTTTAGAGTCTGTTTGTGTTAGTCCTTGAGGGCACATCTACACAGCTGGGCTAAACTAGAAATAAGCTACACAACTTGAGCTATGCTAACTGCTTAGCATAAGTCGAAATAGCTTATTTCAAATTTGGACACATCTACACAGCACTTATTTCGAAACAGAGCATCCTTCCTCTGACTTCCCTTCGAAATAACACTGGTGCGTAGACATACCCTTATTGTCCAGAAGAGCTACTCTTGAATAAAGAAATACCATCAGTTCACCCTACCCAAAATCCTTTCCATAATGCCTTTAAAACACTCTCAGAGCCATTCTCACACAGGGAAGCAAACCCAAAAGTACACCTTTTTTCCATATGGCAATGAAAGGCACTACCCACTAGACTGTAAAGGTTGAACAGTGGTGACATGATATTTCAAAAATAGTTCAGTCTTCTTTATAAGGACAGGGTAGACCAAGGACAGGATAGGCCCACTGGTCAGTGAGGAGGAAGAAACAGTAACAGGAAACTTGGAAATG
>JANRFK010003679.1:15289341-15303168 GCA_030068395.1 Apalone spinifera
CTTGATGACCTCTCAAGGTCTCTTCCAGTCCTAGTATTCTATGATTCTATGATAAGCACTGACAGTTAACAAGTCCTTTACAGCTAGAAAGATCTGCCACTATAAAATTGCTAATAATGGGATTCTTCTTTTCCACCTGTGTAACCACTTTTATAGCACCATCCATTCCTTGTTTCCAGCTTCATTTTGGGAACCAGGCATGGTGAAAAGAGACACCTCTGAGATATACGCAAAGATGTTCTGCTTAGAAAAGGCCATTTCCAAAGTTGGCAGCAGACAGGAGAAATCACTCAGTGGAAGGACACCATAGTTGTTTACACTGATCAACCAGACGGGAAGTTCACAATCCAAGTTGCAGATGCTGGTCCAGATTATTAAACTAAAGAATCACAGGGACCTTACCTTACATGTACCTTACACATGCAGATACCCAAAGTGCACATAGAAATCTCGTATTCACATACTCAAGTATCTAGTTAAGCATGCACACAAATTGCAGGCAAGAAGTTAAGCATTTGTAATGTCTGTGACCTCTTGACCATACTTGACTTTGAAAAGTTGGGCATCTACATCTAACACAGTATGAACAGAATTAAGCACTGGGGGTAACTAAGTGGTACAAGGGAAATAAAACACTAGACAAATAGTTACATTGAACAAGGTAAAACATGATTCACTGTGAGGTTCTTGTCCATCAGATTTAGGTTTACCCTGAAATGAGAGCACCCAGTCATTTCAGAATCTTACTAAAGAAACAGAAGATAATCCTTAGTATCTCTACCTATTCTAACCTTTCAGCCCTGCAAAAATGATGATTATTTCCCATACCCTGCTATTTTCCATGCATGTTTAACAGGCATTGGACATTGAAAATAATCTAGAAACCCCTGGAAAAAAAACAGAGCATCATTTTGTTCATAGCGTATGTTTGAATTTAACTAGACACCACATTCGTTAAAAAAGCCTAAAATAACCGGATGAGGAAAGAGATCCTGGTGATGGCTCCACACCTAAGATGAGGTTTCATTACATCTCATCAGATGCATAGATGTGTCATCTCAGCAATTAGACCCTCTCAGAATAACAAGATTATTCTAACCAAGAGATAAACAAAGCTGCAGAAGCGAGTAAGAAGCAAGTAATAGCAGGTTATCATTCAATGGGTGCAGAAATCCTTTATCAATTCACTCCAGAAAACCGGTGTTCTTATCCTTTTGGCATACAAGTCATTTTGTTTGTGCAAATAGCCTCTGTTGTAGGGTTAGTGGCCATGTGAGCACAGAAAACAGATTGAATGATACTGTAGGCTGTCTATGGCCTGGAAGGCTCTCTCTGTGAGATGGTTAAAAATTTATGAAAAATGTCAGTTCTCTACAGTTATTTTCATTTTGAACCCGTTTAATAGCTTCTAAGTGTTTTGCTTTTTTATTTTAAAAAATCATACATTTATTTCTTGTTTTTTATTTTCTTCTTTCCTTCTCTTCTCCCAAACATTTTGAAAATAAAAATTAATTTTTTAAAACTATTGGGAAGGGGAAGAGGAAAATAATGAAATATGAGGGAAAAAAGAGGCCAGGAAAAAAGGAAAAAAGGAAAACTAGCACTGTCAAGTGATTAAAAATTAATCATGATTAAAGCACCATTAAAAAATAGTACACATTTTATTTAAATATTTTGGATGATTTTCACATTTTCAAACATACTGATTGCAATTACAACACAGAATACAAAAAGTACAGTGCTCACTTTGTATTTATTTTTTATTACAAATATTTGCATTGTAAACAAAATAGCATTTTTCAATTCAGCTAATGCAAGAACAGTGGTTCAGTCTTTTTGTTATAAAAGCTGAACTTACGAATGTAGAATTATATAAAAACCCCTGCATTTGCAAATAAAACAACTTAAAACTTTAGAATTTACAAGTCCACTCAGTCCTATTTATTATACAACCAGTCGCCTAAACAAACACATTTGTTTACTTTCGCAGGGGATAGTGCTGCCCACTTCTTGTTCACACTGTCACCTAAAAGTGACAACAGGTGTTCACTTGGTACTGTTGTAGCTAGCATTGCAAGATATTTACATTATATATTCATATGCCCCTTAATGCTTCAACCACCATTCCAAAAAGCATGCATCCATGCGGAGGACAGGTTCTCCTAAATAACATTCCAAAGCGGTGTTCATTTTCATCATCTGAGTCAAATGCCACCAGCAGATGATTGATTTTTCTTTTTAATGGCTCAGATTCTATAGATCCCATATCTAAGTATTGCTTTTTCAAGAAAGCATGTTCCACATACCTTTTCCTTGGGTCAAGTGCTGTAGGTATAGTTATATTTTGTCAGATCTTCCAAGGAATCCAGTCACAACTGTAATTAATGCATTATTTTTTAATGGACATCATCAGCATGAAGCATGTCCTCTGGAATGGTGGCCGAAGCACAAAGGGGCATACAAATGTTTAGCGTATCTGGCACGTAAACAGCTTGCAATGTTGGCTACGCAACGTTGGCTACGCAATGTCTTATGCAAACACCTATTCTCACTTTCTGGCAACATTGCACAGAGGAAGTGGGCAGCGTTATCTCCCGTAAATACAAATGAACTCACTTGTCTTAGTGATTGACAGAACAGAGTAGGGCTTTGGCTATACTGCCATGTCAGTGCTTTCGGCAAGAGCTCCCTCAATGCAAACCACTTCTACAAGGGGAGCAGCTAACAGTGCTGAGAACTGGCTTACACTAGCACTGGACAATGCTGTAACTTGCTATGCCAGGGTGTGTTTTTTCACACCCCTGGGAGAGAACACTACAACACAGTATAGTGGTGATGTAGACAAGCCCTAGGACTAATGGGATTCATAGATGCTAAAGTTTTGCATTGTTTTGTTTTTTAGTGCAGTTATGTTACCAAAAAAACCTACATGACAAAGGGTATGTCTACACTACAGAGTTATTTCGAAATATCTTGCCATAGACGGCCGTGTTCCTCTGTCTAGTGCAGAGATCATGGATGTTGGGGGCATCCCCCCCAAATCTGAATAAGGTCCACAATCTCCACCCTGGACCAGGAAGGCGCCCGCTTTCTCTGGGCCCTGGAAGGCTCCTGGGAGCTGGCAGACTGCTCCTGGGGAGTGGTGGAGGGCTGGCTGCCAGTGGCTTGCTGTCTCATGTTTTGGGGCCACTGGGCCAGGGGGCAGTGACTGCTGGCTCTGGGCTGGCAGGCTTGGAGCTGGCACAGGCACTGTGGCCAGAGTCAACCCCTTTAAGAGCTCTGGGGAGAGGGGGAGGGAGAGAAGTTTTCTTGGTTGAGTCTGGAGTGGCACCAGGGCACCCCGGGAAGGCACTTATTTCAAAATAGCTAATTTGAATTTGGCATTATTCCTCGTAGAATGAGGTTTACCAAATTCGAAATAAGCCCTCCTCTATTTCGTATTTATTTCGAAATAGCGGTTTGGCTGTGTAGATGCTAGGAAAGTTATTTTGAAATAAGGGCTGTTATTTCGAAATAACTTTGCTGTGTAGACATACCCAAAGAGACTGCACTCCAGCACTTGTATGAGGTGAACTGAAAAATACTATTTCTTTTATAATTTTACAGTGCAAACATAGGTAATGAAAATAATAGTATAAAGTGAGCACTGTACGCTTTCTGCACTGTAACTGAAATCAATATATTTGAAAATATAGAAAAAGTCCCAAAATATTTAATACATTTCAATTGGCATTTGATTGTTTAACAGTGCAATTATAACAGCAATTAATCACAATTAATGTTAATTGCAATTAATTTTTGAGTTAATCAAGTGAGCAAACTCAATTAATTGACACCCCTAAGGAAAAACATGGAAGATATTTTATAAAATAAAAATATCGAAAAGATTTCAGAGTGAACAGTTTTTTCCACAAAAATAACTGAACAAGTAAAATAAAAGGCCATTTTCCCAAGAAAATTATTCATATTGAAATATGGGTTGGACCTTCCTGGTCAGGCACCCTTGGCACCTGAGCAATCTTGAACCAGGGAGCTTGCCAGACTAGCAGAGGTCAAGGTTTCCCTCTCAGCCATTGGCCCTGCTACTTGGCACCAGCCTCAACCACTGGGCTCCGTTCTTGGCTGCCAGCTCCACCACCACCAGTCGGGACGGGGCTCCTACCCACTGCTAGCCCGGCCTACACTCCTGGCCCCACTGCCACCAGCCCAGCCAAGCCTGTACTCCCAGTTTCTGGCATGGGCTGTGCTCCTGACGTTGGGTGGGCCCCGCGCTGAGCCGCAGTTCTCTGGTCCAGCAATATCGGTGGTTCTGCTGGACCATGGATGTTCCTGAACCAGAGTGTCTCAGATTTCAGCGGTTCTACCTGTATTTTGAACAGCTCTGCTCTCTATGAGCTGGACAATCACACAGAAGCCTTCTTGGTCATGTGACCCAAATATCATGGAGCTAGCTGATCTCAGTGGATCATACATGTCCATTTCCTCTGGCAGGATAAAGGGAGAGGACAGGAAGGCTCAGAGAGTTAAATTGAGCAATCTTTTGACTCTCTCCACTCCAGCCTTCAGTTTAGATGGAGATGTGAGAGAGAGGGTTACAAAAACACGCTAGATTATACATATTGCCAACAAACAGATAAAAGTCATCCCTGGTTATTTTCCCATAATAGGAAAGGTAAAGTGAGTCTTAGTAGGGAGCCTGGGGATGTGACTGGATAGAAGAAAGCTCCAAAAGTAGCCCAGCATTGGTGCCAAACTCAATGAGGGACCTTTCAGGTTGTGGTGTGTCAGCACCCAAAGGTGCTAGATAGCTTTGATGACAGCCAACTGGCAAGCCTAAAACGGCTGACCTCTGTGGTAGATAGCATGTCACCCATACTATCCTGTTAACCACTACAGAGATGACACCTTCCATGGACTATTAAACAAACAAGCCACCTTGGAAGAGTCTTTACCTAATGCAAAGGCTCCCAGTAGAGGACTGGATTACAGCAAATAGCCACAGCCTTGTACAGGCCCTGGTGCTGAGTTGCATCATCTCATGGAGATCTCAAAGAAGGATTGTGCTGGGTGGTGCAGGAGGACTATGTGTGCTTGACCTGTCCTTTAGACTGGACCATCCAAAGAGGCAGGGGAAACATTACTTGTACGTACTTCACTCTCCATCCATGCAAGCACCATGGACACTATCCGCAGCGTTTGAAAGGAAAAGCAGATTTTTTGCCCTGGTAGTATTTCTAGATCCTGGCCCAGGACTTCTCTTACTCTAAAAGATCCAGCTGAAGAGCCAATGCTGTGGCTTTGTAATGCACTCCACTGGAACATCCACATAGCATGGCGCTTCAGTCTGGTTTTACTGGATCGAGCTTCCATGCAATGCCTACGAAGGGATTATTCCTCAGACCAAGCATGGTTTGAAGTTACTCGCCTACACACCCACACCCCAAATGTTTAAACAACTGAGCAGTTATCGCTAAAGTTCCATTGACCTGCGTAGGGCCACAACTCAGAGAAGTAAACTCACTCAGGTTCCATTTGGTTCCTTCTCAGTGAGTGGTCTGTTCTCATTTGGATTTTAAAAGAAATCAAACATTTGGGTTTATGTTCTAGGAGCCAGTTGTAGAAGCTGTAATTGGAGCAATTAGAGGCAAGGATCAGACTGCTGCTCTAAAATCATTGCATCTACAGGAGGGCGGTTTGGCCATATAGCTCTCGCAGACAGAGAATCTCCATCTGTTGCCCTTTTCTACATTGTGAAAATGTCTTCGCTAACACAAAAAGGGCACTTCCTAAACCCAAACCTTGGAAAAGCCCCGCTTCCCCCCAGTGATTGGAAAATTGCAGCGCCACACACTAGGGCCTAGCTATCACCATTTCACTCTAGGTGTATCGTCATCTCACACTAGCACACACCCTCTCCTTCCTTTAACACCACTCCTAAAGTTGCTGGGAGGCATGTCAAAAGCCAGCAGCTCTGCAGTCACATGATTTTGGTTGGGTGACAAAACAAGGGTGCAGCGACTCGCTAAAGCATGAAATATAATCCACATCTCTCTCTCTCAAGAGGAAGTCAGAACAATGCGCTCTCTCCATAGTTTATTCCTCTTGTCTGCTTTGACAGGAAAACACTCACTGATTTAATCAAGCCCTGTTTCATGTTGACTAGTTTATTGCTATAAAGTAAATCAGGGACTTTCTTAGGAAACCAGCTGACCATTGAAAACTCCCAGCTTCTCATAAGTGAAGACTTCACATTGAATAGATAGAACATGTTCAGAAAAAAAACCTCAGAAAAATAATATGGTTGTTGTGTTTCTCTCAAGACCCAAAAGCTCATCACAGCTCACTAAGGCTACGGCTACACTGCAGCGCTATTTTGGGATACCAGAGGTATCCCTAAATAGCTATTCAGTGTCTTTTGAGTGAACCCATTATTCTGAAATATAAAGGGCTCACTATTCCGATGTCCCTGTAAACCTCATTCCATGAGGAGTAAGGGATGTTTTGGAATAGCAATTTATTTCAAAAGAAGTGCTGTGTAGACAGCGCCAAATTTCAAAATAAGCTATTTCAAAATTAACTCAAAATAAGCTACACAATTTGCATAGCTCAAATTACATTGCTTATTTTGAGCTTTGGGTGCAGTGTAGACACACTCTAACTTAACTAAATACACCCTTTCATTTAAACACAGCATTAAATTGGTTTATAATAAAAATAAAACTAATGTATTAATAATAGGAGGTAGGTTAAGTGATGCCAAACATAAGGAATAAAGTTAAAAAAGGTTTACTAGAAAATAAACGTGAAAACATGCATCTAAATGTAAAAAATGTAGTGAGGCACAGACTTTGTTCAACATGTTTTTTCAACTATATTTAATTTCTAGAGACTCAGTCCAACCCACACTTTGGTAGAAGGACTTGCTCTACCTTCTACCTTCAAGGCTCTGTCCTTGTATGTCTGTGTAGTGATGGATGCCAAAAGTGGCTTCTGTCTTTGCTTATATCTTCCAAAGTTCAATGACCTTGTCCAAACAGGCAGGATGACCTCATGCTGCTCTTCCAGTCTTGTGGGTTTCCCTTTTCCCTGTTCATTTCTATATGAATTGGGCTTCCTTTGTTTCTGGTCACACCTTGATGAATTTAATTGGAGACAGGTAGGTAGATGCCTTCCCTCTTGTCTTGGGATGCCTGTTTCTCCCTGGTAGGTCACAGCCTCAAGAGCCTAAAATCAATGCATATTCATAATTCCTTATGTTGTGTTAATACATACAAGTCCCAGTGATATTAATCACCAGTGTGCATAGGCTTTAATAAAAGACTTAACTCAGCACACTTATAACATTTTCAATCAGTTGAATTATCTATTATCTTCTCAGAGAGGATAGTGTGAATTAGGAAATAATGAGGGACACTTTGAGTACGTCTACATAGCAGTGTTATTCCAAAATAATATAGGCCATGTTTACACTACAAGTCGTTATTTTGACATAGTATCCAAATAACGTCTAGCTGGAGGACTTCTTACACTGACTTCCATAACCCCCATTTTACAAGGATTAAGTAGGAGGAAGAGTGCTCTTTCTTGGACTTCCTGCTGTGTAGACAGTGCCAAAAGCCAAAATAAGCTATTTCGACTTTAGCTATGCAATTGATATAGCTCAAGTTGTGTAGCTTATTTTGGTTTTAGCTCTGTTGTGTAGCTGCACCCTTTGTGAAGAGCTAAAAACCTCATGTAACTAGGCCTCTGAAGAACAGTGTATTTTTCAAAATACACTGTAGCCAAATATGCCTTTTCTCCTGACACCTGTTTACAATAAGGCTTCTAAATTCAAGTACTGAACTGGCCAAACCTTTCAGCTGGGGATGGTTCACAAACAGCTGTGACCAGAGATTCCACTGGACGTAGTCACTGACATCATGATTCACATTATTACTCAGCTCCTTCAAATAGCATTCTTTTCTTCTGCTACCCTTTCACTTACACGCCCAAAGGAAGATGAAATCATGTGGTAACAGAGCACACAGTATTAGCATGCTAACTACTGTTTATTAGAAATCAGAGTTTAGCATGTCAAGCCCTGTTCTTGCTAAGATACCATGCCTCAAACATTCACAGCACTTTATTTTCTGCAATGCTGGGAGATGAAAAAAATGTGGGTTACATAAACTGACATGATTTTTCCTTGCTTGGATGAATTTAAAGCTGTATTCTGCCTTTATTCCTCTCACAGATCCTCCTCCCCCATTCATGTCAATGGGGGGGTTTGCACCAAGACCAAAGGCAGAATGCTACATTAGTTTTTTTAAATCAGGCCTGATTCTCCTGTCACCCTCGTGTAAACCAGGTGTAACTCCATTTAAGTCAATGGAGCTCCATAGGTGTAAATGAGGCAGGAAGTAAGCCCCCAATTTTTCACATGAACATTGGCACTGGCAAGGATTACACAGCTTCCTTTGTTTGCACTCTCGTTGGAAAATGAAAATGTTGGAAGAGTCTGACCTGGAGTCCCCTGTTCTGCTGAGAAAGAGCAGTGGACTTGGATGAGACTAAAAGCTTTAAGAAATAGGTGTGACTGGGCAGCTCCACTAAAAGTCTTCGCACAAAGGGGTAAAACAATACATGGGTAAAGCAATTCAGATTTCAGTCCTGCAGGTTTTGTTCAGGCAAAGCTCTCTGGCTTAAGTGGCATTTTTCTTGAGGGAGGAGGGTCTCAGACAGCAGTTAATCATCTCAGATCCCAAGCCTGCACTACCTAATGCTCCGGTAATTTTACACATGTGAGTAATTGTTGTGTGGTTTGACTTATTTTAGATCCAAGGGAAACCAGTACACTTCAGGGCTATTTAACCATTTTCTTATTTATTGCAAGCTTTAAGCAGTTAATATAGTTAAGTTTTACAAGCCTTAAGAACAAAAGTTACTGTACAATTTAAACCTTAAATACTATATGTTCTAAAGCACTTAATATAGTGCAAAGCAATGCAAAAGCAATTACTAAAAGATTTACTATATACAATAAAGCCCAATCACTTACACTTTACCTGTATGCTACCTACAATGCCAGGCAGGAGGGCTTTGCTTCCACTTACGCATTCACTCCATATGCAAGTAATGTGAGAAAGCGCCGCTGGATATATTAACTTACATCAACAGGATGGAGCAAGGTCTCTTCTCCTTTGCCTGGAAGCAGTCAGGCTTTGGAATGCATCTGAAAGGGAGACATAATCAGCCTTCTCCAGATTTGCCAGTGTTTTAGATTAGCACTTGCCATCAAATAACTCAGGTCTTTTCATTAGCTCAGGTCTTTTCAAGAGGGACACTGTGGGTCCATCTTGCAACGATCGATGCTTTCCTTCCTACAGGTAGCCAGACATTCCATTTTCATTCACCCAACAGTGATATTCATGAAAAGCTTAGTCACATTTCTGCCAGTGGATAAACCTATATCTTGGAGGGATCTCAACTTGTCCTATCAGTAGTCATTGGACCACCATTTGAATCATTAGCAACATGTTCCACGTCCCAATTATCCATGAAAGTTGTATTTTTAGTTGCTGTTATTTCCTCCACAAAGAAGAGCAAGATGTCCGCCCTCATAGCAGACCCACCATAGACTGTTTTTCACAAGGAAAAATTCTTCCTTTAACTCCATCCTAAATCTCTCCCCAAGGTTATTTCTGAATTAATTACATACCAACCACACTCCCCACTTTGTGCTTTTTTCACAAAACTCCATGCTTCTGCCAAAAAAGAAAATAATTAATTCCTTCAATGTCAATTGTGCTTTGTTCTACTTGTAAAGGACAACATCAGCAAAACTATTTTTTCCTGTAGCAGAAGAGTCATGAGGACAAGCAATATCCTGTCAGAGAATCTCTAAATGGCTTTTGGGGGCATAATGACACAATGCCAATTAGCTCATGTCCATCCATTCTGGCCTCTGCTGCCGATGCCTCTCTGCCGCCAGCATCTTCAGACCCCTCTCCACTCTGAATACTGCTCATCGGTGACCCATGTGTGCTATACACATAGGAATCAGCATGTGAAGAAGAAGAAATGGAAGTTACTTGCCAGTGACTGCAAGTCTTTACATGGAATCCTCAAGGAATCCATTTTGAAGCATTTGGAAGAGAGGAAAGTGATCAGGAATAGTCAACATGAATTCACCAAGGGCAAGTCATGCCTGACCAACCTTATTTCTTCTATGATGAGGTAACTGGCTCTGTAGATATGGGCCTGCCAGATTGCAGCTCAAAAATCCTGGTGAGCCACTCTGCCTCTGCCCCCTGCACCCGGCAGGAAAGTCTCCCCCTTATTTTCACAGAGGTAGTGGAGCACACAGCAGGCCGCTATCACCTTGGGACTGTTCTGGTCACTCAGGTCCAGGTGGGTGAGGAAACACTGGAATCTCCCTTCGAGGGGGACAAAGGTGTCCTCCACTACAGTGCAGCACCTGCTGAGCCTGGAGTTGAAGCATTGTTTACTGGAGTCCAGATATCCCATGTAGGGTTTCCTGAGACAGGGGAGCAAGGAGTAGGCTTCATGACCATGAAGCACATGGACATGTCCATGTCCCCAACCCTGATGGTGTGGTCAGGGGAAAAAGTGCCAGTGTGCATTCTCTGGAAGAGACTGGAGTTGCGGAATATGCAGGTGTTATGCGCTTCCCCAACCACCTGAGTTTAATGTCCGTAAAGTGGCCCTGGTTGTCCACGATGGCCTGCAGGACCATGTAAAGTACCCCTTCCTATTTATATAGTCAGAGGCCCAGTGGTCAGGGGCTCGGGTGCTGTCAATGACCCATCTTCCACAGTTGGGGAAGCCCATGGCGGCAAAGCTGGCGATGTTGGGGGTTGATGTCGCCCAGGGTGATGACCCTGCGCAGCAGGATTGTATCGATAGCCTTCACCACCTGTAAAAACATAGAACAAAGATTCATGGGGTTGCAAGAGCCCTCGGGAGTTCCCCAAGCCCAACCCCCTTCCCACAGCAGGATCAACCCCAGCTACTCCAACCCCGGCAGGGCTTTGTGAAGCCAGGACTACAAACCCTGTAGGGATGGAGATTCCACCCCCTTCCCTAGGGTAGCCATTGCAGTAGTTCACCGCCCTCCTGGGACAGTAGCAAGAGAGTCAAACCTGTATGACCATGGCCCCAATGGTCAATCTCCCCATGCCGAACTGGTTTCCGATGGAACGGTAGCTGTCCAGTGTGGTGAGCTTCCAGAGGGTGATGGTGACACACTTCTGGAGGGGGATGTCACGTCTCATTCAGGTGTCCCATCTCCACTTGCAGAGCTCCAGGAAGGTGTCCTTCTGCTCACTGAAGTTCTGGAGCCACTGCTGGTCGTCCCACCTCTTCAGGACAATCAGGTCCCACCTTTCAGAACAGGTGTAAAAAATGAGCAAGATAGATTCATGGAGGTTAGATCCATTAATGGCTGTTAGCCAGGATGGGTGGGAATGGTGAGCCTGGCCTCTGTTTCTCTGGAGCTGAGTCACAGGGGAGGGATCATGCGAGGATTCCCTGTTGTGATCCCCTTACTCTGGGGCATCTGGTATTGGCCACTGTTGGCAGACAGGATATTGGGCAGGATGGACTGTTGGTCTGACCCAGTACGGCCATTCTTATGTTCCTATGTGTCCTGGTGCCAGAAGCAGAGGTGCTCGGTGTGTTGAGGAGGGTGGAGGGGGCTGTGAGGCTTGGGCCAGGGTGAGGCAGTGCCCCAGTCTGAGCTGGCCATCTTGGTCCTGCAGTGCCACGAGAGCAGCCTGCATTAGCTGCACCAGGAGGTGCAGCAGGTGGTCTAAGGGCCTGACAATGCTGTGCAGCAGCTCCGGCTCCATGGGTAGGAGAACTGCGGCATCCACAAGGGCAACCAGAGCACGTGGCGTGGTGTTTGCGGTCCCTCAAGGAGATAGGCAAAGGAGAGGAGCCTAAGACATGGCCGTAAAAGGGACCCTTTAAGCACAAGCCTCTCACAGCCTCAAGCAGCAGCTCCAGGAAGCAACTGCTGTCCCGATGCCCTGCTCAGAGTGCTTCCTGAGGGCCTTAAATGTGATTCAGGCTCCAATGAGCGAGGACATTCTATTCGATATAGATCTGTGCTATTTCTATGGGGATTTTTAGCGTGGACATGTTATTTCAAAATAGTTATGTCAGGAGTTATTATTTTGAAATAACTTAATCTGAAATAACCTTGTAATGTAGATATAGCCTCAGTGGAGTCACACCAGGGATTATGGTCCAATGCTTGGGTTCCACACAGATCGTCAAAAATGAAAAACAACTAAAATATCCAACTATTCGTGGCACTGGGTTGCTAGTGAGTGTTAAAGCCTTTTTAACTTATTCCACCAACAGAAAGTCTGGCTTATTCCTGTCCACCTGCCAGGCAGTGACTTGAATCAAAGTGAAATTGTACAAAAGGGAATGAAAAGCAGAGAGTGTTAGTCCAGCTATAAATTTAGTCTATGCAATGAATAAATCTAGACACAATTTAACAGGAAGCTGAGAGGAAAAAATGTACATGTAGAACACAAGGTTTTTGTGATCCCATAAACAAGGTGAATAAGGAAACCATCTGGCTCACTTTGAGAGCTATTCTGGAAACTTTTACAGCCTAATTCATAACCAGTGAAGTCAACAGAAAGACTATATTGTCTTCTGTGAGCTTTGGCTCATGCACCTATAGACCTCTCAATTGCTCCTTTAATGTCAGAAATAAACATTTTCCTGGGAAAAATTCCTGAGAATTTTTCTTAACACAAAAGCAAACTGTCAAAAAGAGATAGACAAAATAATTTCAATAAAAGGCTAAACTGCTTGTTCACCTGTCTACAATACAACAACTTGAAAAAAGACCCTCTGTTGAAAGATGAGATGTGAATTTTACAGAACATTCCAAGAAAAGGTTCAGGGGCTAAGCACAAAACATGACACTTCTGCAATCTTCTGGTTACACTGGCAAGCACTGGAAAGTTAATGCCTAAATTAAGGTTAACGCCAAAGAATAGAGACATGAATAGGAGGGTGTGATTGCAGTCAAATTCTATTTAGCAGCTGCCAAACTATTTGCAAGTATTTTAATCTCTGTGCATCCAGCTTTAATGCTAATAACTGTCCAAAATAAACAGGAAGCCTTACCAGATACTGACCCCAATTCTCCTTTACTCCACTTGCATAGTTTCAAATGGCTTTAAACAAACATATCTATGGTGTAGTGGTACTACGTACCTACCAATTCAGACCTTCTCTCAGCCCCTGGTTTAGGGGTTATTTGGGGCCAGGCTGAAGGAGGGAGTCAATCAGCAAGAGTCAGGCAGTAATGCACTGGGCTCTGACTCTGCTGTGTTAGTCTAATAGCGCAGAAAGGGCCACTGGAGAGTCAGACTTAGAGTTGCACAGGTGGTTTGGAATGATCTGCTCATAAGGTTTGTTCCGTGATCCATTTATTAGGGCTTCAGGGTGATAAATGGAATGCCTGTTGAATCCGGACAGCTTTGATAACTCTACTCCCTTCCCGCCTCTCATGCTTGGTTCTAGATTAACAACCCTGAAGGAATTTGTCGTTTCCGCACAGCATCTGCGAGGATTAACAAACCTCCCAGGCCATGACTCATGGGGTGTGGGTTGTTTTCCCAGGGAAAGAACAAGAACACTAGCACACAAGCATCCAATTTTAAATGAGGTTTCCACACCCAAGAGATGCACTTTAACTGACCTAACCCCCAGCATAGAGTGTGAGGCTGACAGGAGAAGTCTCCATTGAACTAGCTACTGTCTCTCCAGGAGGCGGGGAACCAGCGCTGATAGGAGAAGCCC
>JANRFK010003679.1:15308674-15330956 GCA_030068395.1 Apalone spinifera
CGCCCCTGGCAATGTGCCGCCCCAAGCACCTGCTTGTTTTGCTGGTGCTTAGAGGCGGCCCTGGGTCCTTTGAGACTGAGTAATCTGAACATTTTATGATCTTTGGTGTGCCAGGCATGCCCCATGGACTGCCTGTGAATCCATGTTGAGGCTGGATAAAGGCTGAGGAATTTATACTTGTTACTTGGTTGGTGAGTCACTCTTGCCAGCATAACCATGGTCACCTCTAACAGAACCAAGTCAAAAAGAGTCCTTGGTCCAAAACTGCTAGTTAATGTCAATTGTAGAATTGGGTTAATGATGGGAAAATGATGAAAACCACAATTCTGTTTGCAACTGACCTTCTAACAACCTGAATCTCCAGAAAGTGATGCGGTGAATAAAAATGCATGGGCTCCATGTCAAAGGAATTATTATGGTTCTGCCTGAGCATGTAAAATGTCATTTGCAGCTGTTATACTTCAAGAGGCAGAGTTCAAGTAACCTGCCCATTGGGAGACAGGTTACTTAGATTTTAAGACCTGACAAGATCACTGGGATCATGTGGACCTTCTGGGTAACCCAGACCCATAGAATTTCGCCAAGCAATGCCCATGTCACAGACACTGAGCTTCAGGAGAGAGTGTACCACAGTGCATCCCCAAAACATTGTCTCTTTGATTGAAGGGTCAGATATAAATACCTGCCTGCGGAACACTGTTCACTCCATTATTGAGACTGTAGCTCCTCAGCTTTCCAGCCTGTTCGGTTAATGCGCGGTTCGCGAGCCTAGCCTCTGGGGGTCACTTCTTGTGGAGTTAACATTCCATGTAAAAGTCTTATGATATTTTTGGTGACAAATTGGTGGTGGACATGTGAAGTAGCTGCTCTATGGAGACCTGCTTCCCTGCTGCTAGGGGAAGCCCCAAGTCTCCCGGCCAGATCAAGGCAAACCATGATCTGCATTTGGTCCACAGGCTCTGCCTGGTAGGGGTTAGAAAGCGGTTCTGCATGCTACTTTTCCCCTTCTCTCCCGCTGGGGGAATAGCAGTGCAGGGAAGCTTTGTCCCTGCACTTGCTTACAGGCTCCATCCACTGCTCGGGAATTGTAACCAATGACAGCATCAGAGGGAGATGCCTGCAAGTGCAGGGCAGCATGGAGCTATCTGTGTCTCCCCAAGAACTGAGACAGCTAGGTGCCCCGATCCCTTCTCCCTGCCTGTCCAGGCCCCTGCACTCCCGTCCTGCTCCTTCACTCTAGTTCCTTCCCAGAACCCACACTCCATCCCACTCCTGCAACCTACCTCCCGCCAGGACCATGCACTCTCAGCCCACTCCTGCACCATGCTTCCCGCCCAGCCCCTGTCCCCCCACTCCGCACAGTGAACCCCTCCTTTTTAGCTTCAGCGCTTATGGCTGCCCCACAAAATCTACTAGCCTCCAGCCCCCAGAAAAGTTAATCTGCCCTCCCGCAAGGCTGGATTCTGAGGGGAACCCTGGCACCATGTGGCAAGTGAGAAGTCTTTTTTTTCCCTGCTTATTAGTTGGGAGCCACGCCAGTGATTTTTATTTTTTGCTTCTCACTTGCATGTGGCTTTTCCCATGGGTCAGTGGCTGACCACCGATAAATGGTTCCCCAGCCCTGCACTAGACTGCTTATAGGTGTATGCTCTGTAAAATCTTACAGGCTGGTTCAATAGACTCTTCCTCTAGAAACTGTTAGAGTGCTAACCAGGGGGCCCAGTTTCCTTCCCATTTGGGACCCACTTATCTCTCTCTTGCAAGCATTAAACATAGTCCCATTTCTGTTAATTACTGACCTGATGTTGTTTTGGCTTGGCTCCTTTATTGTTTGAGTAATTGCCGAAGCTTCTTGCATAGACACTATAAAACAAAGGATGTGTAACATGTTCCCATTTTAACACTAATTACAAGTTGATTTTCCCAGGGTGTTTTTGTGTGTTTGCTCTCTTGTGTGTGAACAAATTCCCCCCCGACCCCCAATATCTACCCACTCTCCGGTTTTGTAACACCTTGCCTACGAGATTTTTAGTTCAGAGAAACTGTCTTGGGCGAGTTATGAAGCCTTGGAAATAGAGCGCTGTTGGGACTAGTGGATTCCAGTATAATTTAGCCTTGTAAAAATTAGCATGAAAATGTATCAGGTCAGAAACAAAAGCTCTTTGTTTACCCTTCGCATGGCCATGAGAATGAAACAAACGTGATGCTGTACTCACTTTTTAAAGATGATTTTCCTTTGGTGGTGGATTTTTTTCAAGGCTGCTGCAATTAATATTAAGGAAGATCAATATATCACCTAAAGAAAAGAACTGCCTAGGAACAAGTCTCAGAGGGAGCCGTATAAGTCTATCTGCAAAAACAACAAGGAGTCCGGTGGCACTTTAAAGACAAACAGATTTATGTGGGAATAAGCTTTCGAGAGTAAAAACCACTTCATCAGATGCATGGAAGCTCATGTCCATGTCAATCTGTTCATCTTTAAGGTGCCACAGGTCTCCTTGTTCTTTAGGAACAGTCTTTCTACAAGTGGAGTTTATAGTTGCATTGAGCCTTGGCTTTTCAGAACCAGTCACCCATTGTAATCCAAAATTAATACCATTTGATGCCTAGCTACCTGATTCAACATGGCAGTCAAGTTATTTGATTTCTACATGTCCTCAATCAGCCAATAAGATATTTACAGGTGAAGCTTTGAGCCTGCAAACTGAACTCAAAATTGAGAGGGTTGCAAACATGGCTCTAGGTTGTGATAGCCCCAAATTCAGAGACTACTCCTTGGTAATGTTTATTAGTGTTCAATGCAATCACAGAGCAAAGGAAATAAACCACAAAGAAAAGCTTTGCCAGAGATTTCCATTTCCCCTTTTCGACATTCAGCTTGGAAAGCACGCTTCCCTGGCATTGCAGGGATTTTTGAAAACTTTCATTTCAAGTTCTTTCCCTGTGCTTTCCCCCTCCCAGGAACTGGTGTTCCTTCGTGAAGACCCAGCTGGTCACATATGCTGCTGCCTGCAAGAAAGAGAAATATGTGATTAAATCACAACAACCTTGTTCAAATGGAGCCCCAGACTGCCAGAAAATCATGTAAGTACCCTTAGTGGTATCCTTATGTGTATGACATAGTGCCCAGAACCATGTAGTGCTAGGCACTAACAGGATGGGTCCTATCCCATGGAGCTTTCAACCTAAGTATCAGCCAAAAGGGAACAGTTGGGTATAAACAGATGGTCAAGTCCAAGTAAAGAATGATGCCTTATTGGCCAGTCTCCGCACACTAGCAGCTTAGCCGTTGTGGAGTTGTTTGTATGAGTCACAGAAAGGAGCGTTTTGGGGAGGGATTGGAGGAAGGCAACGAGGCAGCTTTGTTGACGTTTGTGGGGGGTTCCCCCAGAATGCAGGGCTAGACGGGAGATAGCATGAAGATATTTGTTTGAAAACTGAAGAAGTGGGCAATGGGGGTTGGCATCATAGGCCAGCGGTGAGGAACCCGTGGAAGCGGGTCGCGGCTGTCCTCTTGAGGAGTCGCAGCATCGGGTTGGCTGCCATTTTCTTTTCCTGGCTCAGCGGGGGTGGGGGGAGCGGCAGGCAAGCAAAGCACAATTTATTTAAAGGGGCTGCAACCTTTTTTTTTTTTTTCTCAACCAAAATTCCTGGGGAGTCACGCTGGGAAAAAGGTTGCACACTACTGCCATAGAGCACCTGGAGCATCAGTGATTAATAGGTGTGGTGTGTGTGTGTGGGGGGGGAGGGGTGATTATGAAGTGCCTTGAAAGCGAATAAAAACTGCGGAAGGCAAGTAGAGGGATCAAAGAGAAGTGTGACAGTCAATGTGATGGGTTAGGGAGATGTACAACAGTAAAACAAAACAAGCAGCCCCAACAGCCTGCCTTTCTAGATACCTCATACAATTGGAGAAACAATGAATATTTATTTTTTCGATTATCTGCTCCTTTGCTGGCTTTAATAAAACCAATGAGGGAGCGACAGATTTTTCCTTTCGCTATTTAGGGAGAGATGTTCCTAAGTCACTTAGCGTATGTATACACTGCAAAAGAAAGTGTGTTCTAACTTAGGCTTGCTAGTTCAAGTAACAGTGAAGACGTCGTTACAAGCCATGGTGCCTTGTAGTCACTGTCACTTCAACCTGTGTTCACTAGCAGCAGTTAAGAACATACTTTTCTTTTCCAGAGAGGATATGCCCTTGCCATTGAAAGCCAGAGGGACTTATACTCCTACTTCATGATGTGCTTTTTCAAATCCAGTCCATATATCTGTCTGTGTCTATATATCTACTTGTGTATGTGTATAATCTAAAGTAAGCTTAAGCATCTTTAACTGAGGGAGACTGCAACTGTCCATTGACTTCAGTGGGACTACTTACATCACATTAAGCACTGCAAGTGTGTCCAGGTTCAGGGCCTAAGACAGCATTAGGTACTATTCTCTGACAAGTAATGTCTGTGCAAGGAAGAGCTTGAGGTACTAAGATTGGCATGTGACAGTGGTTGGGAAACTCTAGTTGAAAGGGAGATTTTCTGGTTTAAATAAAACATTTAACATTCACCCACATGTTACCCATGTTATTAATGTATTATTGAATCTAACTTTTTTTAAAAAGTCTTATTCATAATCTAGTCATGCATTAATTTGTCAGCTGCTCTGAACAACAAAACTGTCCAATTTTGTATTTGTTGATAGCCTACATCAAACCATTAGTATTCTGGTACTAATACTGTGCTGCACACTGCAATAGAATGTCTGTTTACATTCCTTTGTAATTTGTTTTAAAAAGTCACAAAAGATATTCCAGCTGGCATTTGGATTTTGAATCAAATTTGGATCTGAATGTATAACCCTTTTGTGGTGTTTCTGATAAATATACCAACAATAAAACTAATTATGGGCCCCTTCAAGGCCACCATCTAATAACAAGAGACCACCATACTTCTGGAATACAGTCTTACTCCAACATTTGTGGGAATACTTAGAGTAGAAAGTCAGTTATGAACACCAGAGGTACAGTCACCCACCTTGTTTCACACTGGAAGTAAACAATTAGGCAGCAGCAGTGACAAGACCAAAACAAAACAACCCCCCCAAACCAATCAACCAACCAACAGCAAATCCAGTGCTGTTAAACAAACTACTAAAAAAAAAGCAGAATTTTTCTTCTGTATATTAAAGTTTCAAAGTTGTATCAAGTCAGTGTTCAATTGTAAATGTTTCACAGAACTACCATCATGTTTTGTTCAGAGTTACAGATATTTGAGAGTTATTAACAGCCTTTATTCCTAAGGTGTTCGTAACTCTAACGTTCTACTGCAGAGTGTGGAATAAGCTGTTGGCGCTCTGCTAATTAAACAATGGCAAAACCTCCACCTTTCGGCTGCAACTGGCTTTACTTTTGCGAGATACTACAGAAACTAATATTCAGCTGCTATCCTTGGACTTCCTTGCAACTAACACAATAATTCTTTTCTGCAAGAGGCCTATAGCGAGGAAGCTACTAAAACTGAGTGTGAAAATCAAATCACAGTTCACTGAGATGGAACACACTTGCTCTCACTGCATGGTTAATATGAATGCTCTGTGAGCACTGTAGATGCATGTTATTATCATTTCTTAATTTTTATACTAGCCAGTTAGTACAGTATTAGCACCAGATTCTCAGCTGGTGGAGATTTATACCAATTGAGGATCAGGTCCTTAGTCTCATGTTTTTCATTTTCCAGGTATAGGGCAACTTTGAAGCCAGTGTACCATGTGAAGCAGAAGCTTTTAAACTCTTTGCACTGGAAATGCTGCCCTGGTTATACTGGCAAGAACTGTGAAGACCATGGTAAGGAAAGTTAGAAAGTGAATGTGAGCATTAAGACTAGACATTAATCATGGTGGTTTTGGTGAGGGCTAAGGGGAACATTTTTTTAAATAATTAGGAATAAGAGAGCTGAGCAGAGCAACAGGGCTTTAACTTTTGCATTATCCCGGGACCTACAACACCACTGCAAACAGAAGAGGAATAAGAAGCCCAAATTACATTATTATTAGACAACTTTTTTTTGTAATTAAGGAGGCCATTGTGAGAACAAGTGAAGGGAGGTTTTTCATTGAAACCTCATCTCCCACACTTGTCCATGTGCTCGGTAATTAAAAAGGGAGTTTTTCTATTTACCTTTGTGGATTTAGTTTTTTTGGGGGGTTTTTTTTGGATGGCAGAATTAGCCCTGTGTAAAGTACTCTATATTTTGCAAGGTATAATTCTATTGGCCAGTCTTTCATTTATTCTTAGAAGAAATACCATCAAATGTAGTAGTGCATTTTCTTTGTAAGTGAGCGTTAAGAAATTAAACACAGCTGTCCTATCTTTATTTTCCCAAATGCACAACACTCTGATGGCCAATTGCAACAATATGTAGAGATTTGTAGTTAACTTTAGAGCCATAAAAAAAAAGGGATTTTCAGAGATTTTGTTGAGAACCACAAAATACTAGTGATTTATAGGCATTTTAAAATTGCATATATACATAGAGACATTCCCAGCCAAATTGTTAAAATGTGTAAGGTGGGTCCAATTTTCAATCTAAGCTTTAAATCCAAAAGTTAAGCAGCAGTGCACAGTCCTTCCTACCTCATTTCTTAAAGGTCAATAATTCAGCATGAATACAAGATCCACCAAGGCTCTATTATTATTTAAGCAGCACTGCACTGTAAAATACGCAACTGTTCCAATCCAGGAAAACTTTTTCTGCCATTAGTAGCTTGTAATCCAAAGATTTGACCTTGGAATCTTAATTTATATCTTAACCCCACAGAAGGGTTATACATTCAGGTGTGGTAGGACTGGACTTCAACGTACAAGCCATTAAAAAGTAACAGACTGATGTGTGATATTTCATTGACGGGTGCAGGAACTGGACCACTGTGTAGACTTGGTTTAATATGTGGAATGCTTCATGATAGAAGTGAATGTAAAAAGAAAACAAGGGGCAGGTGCTTAGCTAATGTAATTGACATAGCTTCATTGCCTTTAATGGTTCTGTCATAATTTATACCAGCTGAGGATCAGCCTTTATATGTACAAAGGGAGATGAGATTACTTCTGTTTTGAGTAGTTAACTTGCATGAAACAACTCGCAGAGGAGGAGAAAACAAGGTTGTGCCATTATTATGCAATTTATCAAATCCCAATTTTGTTCTAGTGCTTGCTAATCATACAGAAGGACTGGAAGATGGAGAAGAGGTCTCAAACGAAAGTATGTTTTTGAACTTAACTAATTCACTGCTTTACTGCATCTCTTTAACCCCATAAAAACACAGATGTATACAATGAATGGAAGAATTTTTCAGCTTCTGTATACACGCTCTACATCAGTAATAATTGTATAATGAATTTGGTTACTTTGGAAAGGCCTTTCCTTTTCTGTTGGTGAGAAGTATTTTGGTATAAAACCTTGTTTGTGTTACTCCAGTGTAACATTAAAAAATGAGTGGTCCTGTAGCATCTTTTAGAGACTAATGAAATATATAGATAGTATCATGAGCTTTTGTGAGCACAACACACTTCTTTAGATGAATGGAGCAGCAGTGAGCTCCACTCATCTGAAGAAGTGGGTTTTATCCACAAAAGCTCATGACACTATCTATATATTTTGTTAGTCTCCAAGGTGCTACAGGACCACTCGTTTTATAGTTTATTAAATTACAGACTAAGACGGCTACCCCTCTGACATTTTCAAAATTGAATGTGTAGTTAAGATTCTTTTGCCAAAAGGGAGGCACCTAAATAAGGAGTCAGTTTTTGAAAAATGTACCAAACACCTGGCAGCTGCCAAGGACATTGGTGCTGTACAAGTACAGATCTGTCCTGAAATACCAATCGTATTTCTGGTGTCTGGCTGCCATAGACTGACTTGCAATACAAGAATACTGAGGAAAATTAAAGTAACCACTCTTCCACTTTATATCAAATGGGCTCTTAAGATGAAAATACCAATTAATAAAAAGAGTTTATTTTATTTATTTATTTATTTTTACTGTTCTGGAGATTTCAACATGAAATTATTCATCATCCAAGGTGAGTTCTACTATTGCCAATAAATGGAAACCTATCACTCAGAATTCTTTTCAGAAAAACAACCCACCCAAAATGGTATTTTAGAATAATTAATAAAACAGACCGGCCCAAGCCTTGGATGGAATTACTATGGAGTTAGTGCTGTAGATCCATACCTCAGCACTTTGTCCAGTCAGTCTGACAAAATGTACTGGTTCCTTGTGTGTCTGGGAAATGCTGCAGCTTTTAAGTGCTATTAAATATCTCCTACCAGCTGACTTTAAGGCAACGTTAAAGCGTCGGAAGAGACTGTCCTCTCTTAGACACTGAGTTCGGCTTGCATAAATAGCTGCTGCAAGGAGAGTTGAGAGTATAAAAATTTTTAATGAAGGTGCAGGCCAACAGAGCTGGGTTGGAAATATTTTCTCCCATCCCATGATAATTTTCAAGATTTTTAAAAAAATTCTTGTTTTGTATTGCGATGAAAGAAACACACCTTTTGATATTTTTTGGTAAAAAAGACCCCCTCAGTAGTTTAGGTGTTTAGCTCAGATGTAGGAGATAGGGATGTGAACAACTAGTCCCATTGACCCTGGGTTTCAAGTGATGCTGTCGCTTTGAAACACTGCATGCAGCCTGGGGCCAGCTGGGGACTCCCCAGCTGACCCCAGGCTTCCCGTGGTGCTTTCCCCTTTGAAGCGTAGCAACCACCGGAAGGTGCAGAGACAGCCTTATCGACTAATCGAATAGTCGATGCAAATTGCATCGACTATTCGATTATCCGAATAATCTAAATTGAACATCTCTGCTAGGAGATCCGGGTTCCAATCCTTAGCCTACCAGCTCTTCTGTTCTCTTACCCAGCATCTTCCAGTTTTGACCAGAAATTCTATCCTGGACTTGAAAAACATTCCCAATGAAAAACTGTTTTGCTAAAAAAATTCCCAATCAGCTCTACAAGCCAATGACTCATGATTATAGTTAGATCAATTTTGCTATCCTTTTAGCGCCCACCTGGCACTGCAGCTAGGTGGTGAGATTTCCGCTTCGATAGTTATACATTCACTAGCCCTGCTTAAATTAGCATATTAAAATAGTAGTATGGCTGTGACAGCAGACACAACTAGTTTGAGCTGCAGCTTGTGAGGCTGTGGCCATATGTTATTTTAGTTTGCTAGCTTGACCAGGTACATCTGCCTGAGCTTGGAATCATACTTTCTAGTTGCTATGTAGCTGTAACCTTAGCCAAATTGGCTTGAATGCTGTCATTCTGCAAGAGATCCTTATGGCGTGAAGGAGGGCTATCACCAAAATACTCCCACTGAAATAGCGGTGATTATATGTTTACGAGAGCATATGGTGGCTGTGTGTATACTGGCGCGATCTTGCGCCAGAGCTATGCAAATGAGGAATAGTGCCAAGCCTCATTTGCATAACTAATGAGCTGCCATTTTTGCGGAAGAGGCTCTTGCGCAAGATGGAGCTGTCTACACTGCCCGTTCTTGCACAAAGCTGTTACGTGTGTCAGGCACAAAGCCTGAAAATAATCAGCATAACGGCTTTGCGCAAGAGGGTTTTTCTTGCGCAAGATTGGGCAGTGTAGACAGCTCCGTCTTGCGCAAGAGCCTCTTCCGCAAAATGGCGGCTCATTAGTTATGCAAATGAGGCTCGGCAATATTCCATGCTGAGCCTCATTTGCATAGCTCTGGCACAAGATCACGCCAGTATAGACACAGCTGAAATGTCCCTGCAAATGAAATATTGTTCACCGAGTCACTAGAAGATTCAAGAATGAATTAAATATTTACTCATTTCTGTAAGGAATACAAGATTTGGTACAAAGCCTACACCAGGTTAGGGCTAGAGAGGTTGGGAGAGGGCTAGCTCAGTGGTTTGAGCATTGGCTTGCTAAATCCAGAATTGTGAGTTCAATCCTTGAGGAGGCCATTTAGGGATCGGGGCAAAAATCTCTCAGGGATGGTACTTCGTCCTGCAGTGAAGGCAGGGGACTGGACTCGATAACCTTTCAAGGTCCCTTCCAGCTCTAGGAGATAGGCATCTCCATTCATTTCAGGTTAGGATACACCTTTCACATTGTTGATCGCTGGCTATTGTGTCTGATCAATTTCTTCCATTTTGCAACTAGTGGTGCCATCACTGCAGGGCGAAGAAATCATGAAAACCATTCAGAATCATGAGGCACTTCTGGAAGATCTTCAGAATGATATCCACCAGTCAGCCGGAGATTTGAAGAAACTACTTGAAAACAACCTTACTACTGTGACATCAAAAATGAGCCAAAATAAATCTGGTGAGAGAACTGGAAGAGAAAGAGTTGGGATGGGCAACCTAGGCTAGTGAGTGGACTGCATGAGTGGCCGTCCTTCATAGCAATGGGCCCCAAGAATGTCATAACCAAGACAGTCTGCTGGGTTAGGGTAGTTTTTCTAACTGCTTGTGTACCAAGAATTTGCAGTGTGCGCTCATTGAACCATAGCGGCACTTTGATTAGATGCAGAGGGCATGCACACTCTCTTAGCCAATGTTGTATGTAATCAGAACACACACCTCACTTCATGTGCCCTTGCTTTGTGTGTCAGGTTAGTAATACTGGTAGGGGAAAAAGACCTATGCAGACAGACACCAGCGAAATCTGGAAACCCTGCATGTGGGCAACCATAAACAAAATGTCTTATGGGCCGCATATGGCCCACAGGCTGCAGGTTGCCCACCACCGCTGTTGAGTCATATATACTAGAAAGAACATCTAGAGACTGGCATTCTGTAGGACTTTACTTCAATTGTCAGGTATATCTACACTGCAGAGGTATGATCGCAGCATGCAGAGACAATTTTATTAGTGTTGATTAAACCCTCAAACTCTAGCAGTGAAGCTTTGGCAGCACAAGTTAGATATAATCAGACCCAAGGCCATGGGCAAGTTTGTCAGGGCTGCAGTTTCATTGCTACTAGAACTAGTGTTAGCTTTGAACTTGCTAACTAAGGTGTATTTAAATATGCTGGAATCACACTTCTGATTAAAACATAGACATGATTAGAGTGAGCAAAATCCAGACATGGGTTAAATGAGTGCAACTCCAATGGAAGTCAGGGTGCATCTACACTGCATCTGTAACTCAAAATAAGCTACGCAATTTGAGCTACACAAATTGCATAGCTTATTTTGCGTGTATTACAAAATAGAGCGCTATTCTAAAATGTCCCTTAATCCTTGTGGAATGAGGTTTACAGAGATGTCGGAATAGCAAGGCCTTTATTGTGAAAACTATTTCAAAATAATGGGCTTGTTTAAAAGATGCGGAATAGCTATTTCCAGGGGTCGTCAAGCTGACCGTGCTGCGCTGCCGCACCAGGCTAAAATCTACTCGCCCCAGGCGAGTAGATTACCTTAATTGTCGAGCCCTGGCTATTTCAGGATGCTGGAAGTATCCCAAAATAGCACCACAGTGTAGATGTACCCTCACTGAGCTCAATTAAACCATGACAAATTGGGGTATAAGGTAGTTATAAACCACAGCAAAGTTTAATTTGAATTTGGCATTCAGCTAGTGCATAGCTTAGGGTAATTTACATGCCACAGTAGCTGAATAATGGGAATCAGGAAAAGTGATTGACTACCTAAGAGAAAGCAGGCACCTTCTTTTTCTACTGAATCCTTCACCTTCCTCCCTTTACTGTGCATGTTTTTTCACAGTCATTGCATACACATTATTCTGAATTCCAAATTGGTGCAAGTCACGCAATTCAGACAGACACGGTCATTCTTCTTCAAACCAGCGCACACTCCAGTCATATCTTTCCCTGCTGACTATGACTTACTAGTGAACCATGGGTATGCTCACTTTAAATTGGAAGTTATTTTTGCAACCATAAGTATCAATATAAGCATCAAACTTAATTCTCTTTTAGAAGGAAACTTATTTTTGGGGAATATTGTGGCAGTTATCACAGAAAAATGCTTAGCCAGAGACCTGGGTGGATTTGTCTATATCTAGTCCTAGCCTGAAAGTTTATTTTCTCAGAATGTCATTTAAATTTTTTCTGTTAGTTTTATAGGAATGCTTTGCTTAAATTTTGTGTTATAGACTTTAATTTTATATTACAGAACTGCCTGAAAGGCTCCTTCAGCAGATGCTGTTTCCCCATATGGAGAGTTTCCTAAGAGATCATTTTAACCCAATGTGGGCAAGCTTCAATAAAAGCTTACATAACCTTTCCAGCATGATAAGGAACTTGTCCAAGGATGTAGAATCCAATAAAAAAAGTATAGAAAAATTTCAAGAAAGCACTGTGCCCAAGAAGGAATTCCAGGAGCTAGGAACTAAGTTTGAATCAAAAGTTCAAGAAAATGTAGTAAGATTGGACCAGCTGAAAAGAGAAATAGGCAATCATCTACACCTACAACAGGCTACCATTCACTACAATCTCACTATGAACAAGGCTGACACGGATATGAAACTCAAGAGGTATCATAAGATACAGCAGTCCCATTTGTTAGCTTTGAACAATAGCATGGCAGACGTGAGACAAGAGCAAGAACACCTTGAAGATGAACTTGAGACTCTGAATAGAAACTTAACAGAACTCTCTTTATACTATGACAACAAAGATGAAGCTACCTGGCTATCCATAAGGCAACTCAATGAGACTCTGATAGGGCATGCAAAGCAGCTTGAAGAACTATACAAGGAATCAGATGATGCCTTTGAGGATATTACTGGTTTAGAAAAACAGGTTAAGGACTTAAAAGCCAAGTCAAAGCATGAAGCAGAGGAGTTCAGAGTGTCTTTAATGGAGAAATCACTTATTATAGAAGAGAACAAAGAAGCTCTGGAAAGGCAGATATTGGAGCTTAACTATACCCTCTCAAATCTTCAAGAAAGCCACTGGGATCTCTTGAAGTACATGAGAGACTGCAATTGTCATAAAGTATCTTCCGACATGGACATACCAGAAGAAGATCAAAAGAATATCACCCGTTCTCCAGAGGACATCCAGCAAAACTCAAAGGAAGAGCCATACCTACAGATGGCTTTCAAGGATCTCTTGAGGAGTGAAGTTGAAGAGCTGTACAGGGCTTTTCATTCTACCCACCAGTCTCTTGGTTACCAACAAGAACAAAGCAGAGAATTGATGGACAGCTTGTCTCTTCTTAAATCACAGATTAAGATTTTGTCAGAAGATATTTCTTCTTCAGGAACCCAATATGAGGAAATTAATGGCCACATCAAGTATCTCAATAGCTCTTTCAATTCTCTTTTGGAAGATGCAATGCGGCATGAAACAGCATTAGAGGCTTTGTTGGGAGCAGAGATTATGGAGGTCTTGTCTGAAGAAAACCCTAGTATCCTAATATCAACAGTAGCTCAACTGCAAGACATTCTCAGACACACCTCAGATAAACTCAGAGAGCAAAATGTGACTTTAGAATCCCTTAAGAAGAGATTGAGTTTCCTGGAGATGGGCCGAGAGAGTCACCATGATGCTCAGAATGTTCCCAAATACCCTGAACATAAAAAGCAAACACACACTCTGGAGGAAGTCAGGCGCCCACACAGCAATGTAGAACACATGGAACCTAACCATGAGGCTTTGAGGGATGACTCTGTGGATAATCCATCATATAATGATATCATGACACTAAAAAAAGAGATTAAATGGTTAAGTATGGAGATCAGCAGACATCAGTCATGGAGGGATGATAGCAATCACTGCTGCAATCATACCATAGTAAATCTAGTGGAACCACTCAACATTTCAGTGCAGATTCTGAGGGAAGATTTAGTGAACACCAAGCAGAGTTTTGAAGATCATCTACAGATTTTTCAGAAACTGTTTGGAAGTAATGAAGAATTAGCTGTCTCAAACATAAGTCTGGATATTGCAAAGATTCAGTCACTGATGACCAAAAAGATGAGGAGGCAGCAAAAAGGTCATGAGAAGCAAAAAAGGAGAGACAAGAAACAGAAAGAGGAGAGCAGAGAACACATGCAAACTATAAATGGAAGAAATAAAACAGAGGCTGAGCTTTTGGAAAAAGGTAGGTCTTCTCCCACCCCTCCCCAGGCTGTAGCCAGTTTCTGGGACTCTCAGCAAGCTTCAGGTAAATGGTATATATAGTATGAGAACTGGTGGGTCTCTCAGTGGAATCAATGATTTGACATTGCAATTTGGACAAGGCTTCAATTTGAACTTCTAGCTCAAGTCAGCTCCTTTGGTGTTTTAGAGTGGCGCAACTCTATTGCAGTCAGTGGAGATAAAGATTTGCAACAGCTGGGAGTATTACTGGCCCTTAACATTCAAAGCTCCATATTTTGCTTGCAGTTGCTGGTGATGACTAAATACTTTTGTGTTCTGAGTCAGAATGAGGCTGCTGAATCTCTAAGAACTGGCTCAGTCTCCACCATTATTTGAGTTTGGGAGGAACAGAAAAGGCCCAATTCTGTTCATCTTGCTAACAGGACCAGATGTGTTAACTTAATTGTGTAACTTGAGTGAGCAAAGTGACAAAGCTTGGATCCAACGGAAGCATATTCCTTCTCCCTGTGAGATTCATACACAAGTTTCTACTTCATCAGTACACTTCATCATGGGTTACCAATCCCTCTTTCCTACAAACGTTCCCCTGACTGTTAACCATGTATGCCCACAACATGCTCATCTGGGGCACTACTAATCCTACATGCCAGAACCGCAGAGTGTTGCTTGTGTAATGATCCCTGCCCAAGATATTAAATTGCTCTGGTCACAGCATCAACTACACTTTCAGGCCAGCCCACTTAATGTTGTAAATACACAGTTAGAATAAATAAGCAGAGAGGTTATATAGATTGATAATCGGTCACATGAACTTAATGCTCACCAGCTCAATATTCACAAGGCATAAGGGAGTGGTCGACAAAGGCGTTCCCTGTCGACCGATCCGCGTCTTGACTGCCGCGCTATGCCGACGATTGGCTGAGCCGGCACAACGTGGCGGCCATTTTTATTTTAATGAAGCGAGGGATATTTAAATCCCCGCTTCATTGACTATGTCAGGTAGTCTAATTTACATGCCTCTGTCGGCAGAGGCATATAGTCTAGACATACCTAATCTGTAGAATAACTCTGATGCTGTACCTTGGTGCTGTTGCATAACTTTCCAAGGTTATTGATTGAATCATTTCTCAGTGACAGCAAAAGTAGGTGATGCTGTTCATTATATTATTTTACTATTTAAAATAAATACATACAGCTATCTGTGCGTGTACTTAAATGAATTTTTTCAAATGCAAATTGCTATTAAGATCTAAATTAAACAGTCATTAAAATGATAGATGAGAGAAAATAAAAGATACTACCTTGCCTGTCTTATGTCTCTACTATCCTCGGAGCAATATGGCTACAACTACACTGCATACAACAAAGGATATCTGCCTTTTACCTGCACTTTTCCATTTTTGACCCCGTTTACACTTCTGTTCTTACATTTTAGCTGCATTATCTACCTTACTCAAACTCTTGCAGTGTGTTCCTCAGAATAAGATATGTAACCGAGAACAGGTTTTCATGTGCAGCTGGAAAAAACCAGTTTAATAGCAGCCTGTTTATTTTTTCCTATGAGAACCTCAACTGACTAATCAAGTACATGTTTTTACTATAGCTTTTTCAATGTCAAGAATGGGAGCAGCTCAGAAGTTAAAAACCTGTTCTATAATGTCATTTCATTGAAAAATCCCTTGCTTTCCTGAGTAAAGACTTCAGACTTGTGTACACTGGACACTCAGGAAAACTTAGGGAAATCAACTAACGTAAAATGGCTTTAGTTTGCTATAACTTAGTCCATCAAAAATTAATTTACAGTGAATTGAGGCTACTTTACTCTTAAGTGAGATCATCTGTACAAGACGATGTACTTTATGTGTATTAATTTCATACCTCTTTTTGATTCACTGAAGCTTTCCTGTTTCCTCCCATGTAAACAAGCTCTGAATGGAACCTACAATTCTCATCACTTAAAACGTGTTGTTTATTGACTGCTTTTGGCACTGATTCTGTAGATTCCTTTCTATAATGCTTCACTGCACTGCCCTCTGCTGGTAAAAGAATTTCCCTACAGAGTCACAGATTTCTGATAATTTACAGGACCAGGATATCTTTTGCATAGCATAGACTACAGAAGTTACATACATCAAGTCCAGTAACTCTGGACTGAGCTAGAGAATATCCTTTGATGGAGAGTCTACCACATCTGTAGGTAAATTATTCTGATGATTAATTACTCTCCTCGTTAAAAATGTGTACCTTATTTCCAGTCTGACTTTATTCCTCTATCTGCTAAAATAAAGATCACGATCAGAAATCTTTCCCTGATCAAGTTATTTTTTAACCTTTTTGATAAACTACATATATTGAGCTTCTGAAGTCTTTTACTATAAAGCACGTTTTCCAGACCTCAGATTATTGTGCATTTTCTGAACGTTTCTGGGGTTTTTTTTTGTTTTTTTTTTTTTAAACACAAGAGTGGACATCAGAACTGGAAACAGTATTCCAGAAATGGTCTTACCACTGCTATATAGAAAGGTAATACAATCTCTCAGCTCATCTTTTATAATGAAAGACTTAAAATAAGGCACTGCTTTCAAATACGTTTCCTAAAAGGGATTATTTTTACTAGAATTATGGAAACACCTATTGCACGTTCATTTTGTTTGTACAGTGCCTAGCACAACAGAGTCCTGGTCCATGAGTGACTCTTAGGCAATACTAACAATAGTTATACTAATTAACAGCAACTAATAAATCCTTTAACATAGGGTGGAAACCAGTCATTTGATTGCTATGTACTTATAATTAGGGCCCTACCAAATTCACAGCTGTGAAAAATGTGTCACGGAGCATGAAATCTGGAATTGTATATTTACATACCATATAGATTTCATGGGGGAGCAGGCGTTTCAACAGATTTGCGGAGCTCCTGGGCAAGGTGAGTATGGCCAGCTCTGTGCTCCTGGAAAGGGCTGGGCTGCTCAACTCAGCTGCAATTTAAAAGGGTCTGGGGCTCATCCACCACCGCATTTGCGGTAATGGCGGCAGCTGGAAGCCCAAAGACCTTTTGAATCGCCGGGTCCTGGGGCAACCTCCTCCTTTGCTCTCCCTCTCTGCCCTCATCGGTAGGCCTGCAGATGAGACAAGCATTTCTCAAATTGAAGCCAAATTCAACTCAAATGGGGTTGTAAGGTTGTCATGGTTTTGCAATCCTCATGTCTGTGCTGCTTTCAGAGCTGGTGGCTGGAGAGCTATGACTGCTGGATAGACCCAGTTCTGAAGGCAGCACTGCCAGCAGCAGTTGAGAAGTAAGGGTGGCATATGTCATTGTTACTTCTACATTGCTACCTTCAGAGCTGAGTGGTTGAAAGTGACAGCTGCTGACAGAGCCCGGTTCTGCAGGCAGAAGTGCAGAAATAAGAGTAGAAATACCATATTATGCCATCCTTACTTATCCCATACTACTGGTGCTACTTTCAAAGCTGAACTCCTGGCTAACAGCTTGCTGCTCTTTGGCTGCCCATTTCAGAGACCAGCTTTGCTGCTGGCAATAGAACAGAAATAAGGGTGGCAATGCCACAATCTTCCTACAATAACACTGTGACCCACCCCCTCGCAGCCCCGTTACTTCCTTCCGGATCAGAACCACTGCAATTACAATCCTGCGAAATTTCAGATTTAAATATCTGAAACCATATAATTTATTGTTTTTAAAATCCTATGACTGTGAATTGACCAAAATAGACCATAAATTTTGTAGGGTTACACCTATAATGAATCCCTTACAAACATCTCAGAGTGTTAGTCTGTAACTTTAAAAACAAGTAGGACTGTGGCACTTTAGAGACTAACCAAAATATGAATAATGAGTAGGGCTGTCAAACGATTAAAAGTATATACCTCCTCTTTGAAATGCCACGGTGAAGCAGCGCTGCATGGAGCCTGGGATCACCTTGGGCTCCATGCAGCGCTGCTCCTTTGAAGCACCGGGGTGGCGTTTCCAAGGGGCAGCGCAAGGCATTCTGCACGACATTTCAGCAGAACCTGGGGTCAGCTGGGGACTCCCCAGCTGAACCCAGGTTCTGAGGAAATGCTGCAGGGAGCCCGGGATCATCTGGTCAGTCCCCTGGGCTCCTCAGCAGCTGCCCCTTTAAAATGACGTCTCCACACATTTCATAGGGGCAGTGGAGCCCAGGGTCAGGTGGGGACTGCCCAGCTGACCCCAGTTCTGTGTGGCACTTCCCTGGAACCCGGGGTAAGCTGCGGACTTTCCAGCTGATGCTGAGTTCTGGGGAAATACCGCACAGAGCCCAGGATCAGCTGGGGAGTCCCCGCTCAGCTGTGAGGCAGCTGCCCCTTTAAAACACTACCTGTGCGTGTTTCAAAGGGGCAGTGGAGCCAGGGGTCAGGGGCAGTGGAGCCAGGGGATTCCCCAGCTGACCCTGGGCTCCACTGCCCGTATGAAATGTGTGGAGATGGTGTTTTAAAGGGGCAGCTGCTGTTTTAAAGGATTCCCCAGCTGATCTCTGGGCTCCACATTGCGCTGCCCCTTTGAAGCGCTGGAGCAGCACTTCAAAGGGGCAGTGCAGCATTAATGCCTGCAATTAACGCGTTAATTCTGCCCTCCGTTAATTGCAAGCATTAATGCATGTGAATGGACAGCCCTAATAATGAGCTTTTGTGGGTAAAACCCACTTCATCGGATGAATTGGAGTGGAAATAACAGAAACAAAAGAGATATAGATAAAAGCAGAAAAAGTACCTGTCAATTGTAGGAACCGTGTTAATGAGACTAATTAAGTGGGTTGGAAGTGTCACATACATAGCTTTATATATGGAAATGCTGATGTTAAAGATGGGAGAAACTGGCTTCACAAACAGGTTTTATAAATCAGTGTTTTTAATGTAACATCTGATCTTCTATACAATACAGAATGAAAATTTGAGCAGTTTAGTAACCTTACATATAGAAAAGGCCAAAAAATAGCCCAAGCAGTCAATGCAAATATCCTACCAGCTATTTGGTCAAACTACCTATATACATCTGCATTTTTAAAAAATGTATATATGATATGATCTACTCCAGAGATCATGTTGTTCCTATGTATTCTCTGTCAATTACTTTCAAATCTAAACTGATTGCTTTACAAATCAATTTTTTCTCAGCAACTTGCATTCCACAAAGAAGATGAAACAAGCAAGTTTTCTGTTTGTTTTATATATAAATAAATAAAGATTATGTAACGAGAATTTTGCTGGCAGTTTTGTTGATTATGAGACAAAATGGACTGCAGATTGCTTTCCTATGATCAGCTCAGCAATGCTGAGAGTGGCAAAAAACTCCTTATTTGTACTATCTAGAATCCTTACCAAAATTGGGGCCCCACTATGCTAGGGACACAGTGAGCACGCAGTTGAAAGAGACAAAGATTAGGAGGGGAAGTGGAGTTGCACAGAGAGGTCAAGTGACTTGCCAAAAGTTACAACGTAGAGCCAGGAATAGAACTTAAGTCTTCTGACCCACAAGTCCACTACCCCATCCACTAGAGTATGCTGCCTCATCAAATCCAAGAGGCGATTATTAAGACCCAAAGGAAGCAGATATGGATACATTAATATTGAGCCATTTTGATTTGCACTGTGAGAACAATATTATTTTAAATGTTTACAATTAGATAAGTTAACGCAAATATATATATGTAGCAATCCTAATTACAAGACTAACTTCATTACCTACCTGTGAGAAGCAAGCACGCAAGTTCCTGTATTATTAAGACAGTGTTCCTATTGTTCTAGATTCTTCAGTGGCATTCTACGTTGGATTCTCCGAAGAAGGGGATGAAGTAAAAGCACTGAAATTTAATGAAACGTACCTTAATTATGGAAACAGCTATTTCCCTGAACAGGGCTATTTCAAAGCTCCTCATAATGGTGTCTACATGTTTGTCATCAACATGAAGTTTAGCCCAGGATATGCACTAGGGCAGCTGGTTTTTAGCCATGGGAACAGAATGACTCTTTCAAGTAGCCAGAAAGAATCGACTGGAAGTTCTGTGACCACTTTCGCTTTAGCAGAGATGAAGAAGGGGGAAAAAGTGTGGTTTGAACTGCTTCAGGGCTCTATAGTGAAACAGAGCTACCCTGGAACAACGATGGGTGGATTTCTAATATTTAAAACTTGAAGTGTACCACTGTTCATTAGTCAGTATTTTTTCAGATACAGTGGACCATCCATTACTGCCTGACCTGAGATTTGTTTGTATGTAAATTTTGTGCATCTCTAACATAGCACTGCCTTATATTTACTTTCAGGTTTCTTTCTAGACACATTTGGGTTTTGATGACAAAGCATCATATAGAATTTACAGAAATGGGATTTTATTAAGTTTCTTCTGACACACAGATTAATGCTTTCAATGCAGTATTTCAACCCAACATTTCTAAACATTTTCATTGTGTGGATTAGATCTTAATAATATCTTAAGTATGCTAGCAGGGCTACCTCCTCCCTGTTGCAGAATAACTTCTCTGTGGCAGCTCTAGCAATTAATTACACCAAAAAGCTATTAGTAATGAATATAGTTTTAATTACTCTTGATGCATTCTAACAACTGGAGAGGACAAGTCCATAGTTAGATTATCCAACAAATTCTTAGAATGCATTGGAGACTTTTTTTTATTTTAAAAGGTTGACAAAGCTACTGGAGGGAAAAGCTATCCTAGATTTGATTATAACAAATAGGTAGGGAACTGGTTGAGAATTTGAAAGAAGGTAGCTTAGGTGAAAGTGATCACAAAATCACAGAGTTCATGATTCTCAGGCTGTGGTCACCAACCAGTAGATCGCGATCTACCAGTAGATCTCAGGGGCTCTAAGAGTAGCTCGAGCCCTCTCTCAACTGCACGCCTGCGTAGTACATTTACATTAGATTTCCTCATTTGAGGAGCAGCTAGTCACTGAGCAACAACACAGGTAAGTAGCTGCGAGGAATGTGGGAGGTCGGAAGGGCTGAAACACCCCAGCAAGCTGACTGTGGCTTTCAGCTGAAAGCGGCTACCCCACGCTCCAGCTGATCGGCGGCTTCTCCTCTGCGTCTGCCCACGTGGAGCTTGGTGTACCCTGGCTGAGCGCCATGGCCAGCTGGCCGGGCAGCCAGTTCTCTTCCCTCCAGCCCGGCTGCCCTGCGCTCAGCCCAGGGAGGCTGCATCTAGCTCCAGCTGTGCTGGAGCAAGCTTCCCAGGTTGAGCGCAGGATCACAGATGCCCATCTGATGGACTGTATACGACTAGCAATCTCAGACTACAACCCAGACTTCAAGACACTGGCAGATACTGTTCAGTCACAGGTGTCTCACTGAGACTTTGTTATTGGGAGAAAAAAATATAATTATCAATACCTGATTTTAGATTTACAAAATAGCAGGGAACAAAATGTATAATTGTAAATGCTTCATTTGACATTTAAATAGCATGAATTAAAAACAGACCATTTATTTCATAACTATAAACATGTGATTTTATATATTGCATAATTTAAAAATAAATTGTTTAACAGAGTGTATAAAGGCTGGGTATAGCAAGTGATGGACAGGAGAACAGACAGGGTGGGGCTTCAAGGAAGGGGCGGTAGATCTTCGCCTGTTCTGAGACTTAAAAAGTGATCTTGGGAGTAAAAAGGTTGGAGATCACTGTTCTAAGGGATAGTGGAAGGAAGAAGAGCAAATAAAGACCATGGATTTTAGGCAGACTTTACTAAACTCAGTGATAGAGATGCAGCCGTGTTAGTCTGGTGTAGCTGAAACAAAAGACAGAACTATGTAGCACTTTAAAGACTAACAAGATGGTTTATTAGGTGATGAGCTCTCGTGGGCCAGACCCACTTCCTCAGATCAATATGTGGAAGAAAATCGGCACAACCATATATACCAAAGTGATAAAATCAAAAAAATGAACACGTTAAACTGACAAATCAAATTTTAGAACAGAGTGGGGGAGGGGGCAAGGTTAGTTTCTGTGAGGTAATGACATAGGGGTGATAATAGGGGAAGTTTCTGAGAGGTAATGACATTAGGGGTGATAATTGGGGCAGCTATCTTTCTAATGGGTGAGATAATTAGAGTCTTTGTATAAACCCATACATAAAGTGTCAAATTTAAGCATGAATGACAATTCTGAAGCTTC
>JANRFK010003679.1:15337293-15383124 GCA_030068395.1 Apalone spinifera
AGAGAGAGAGAGAGAGATGGACGGAGCAAGAGACCGGAGGCTCAGGAGAGAAGAACGAGATAGAAAGGGAATAGGACATGGAGGAGAGACCTGAAAATCCTGTTTTATGATGGGCTAATTGGCTAGTTTAAGAAGAATACTGAATTTAGAATTGTGCCCAAATTAATGATAGTCAACCAATTAACTATTAACCAAGAAAGATTATGAAAGCTGTTAATAACCTATCTAATTGTAAGACTGAACACAGAACTGAAAAGCAGAAAAGTACTTGGTTATGCATTAATGGTTTCCAAAGTATTATATACTCTGAAGAAGTCTTAGAGTAATACAAAACACATTACTAATATATACTAAAATAAGATTATTTACTTAAAAATGATACAGTGGACATAATCTGTGTACAGAAAAAAGCAATTCATGGTAAACTTAATAAGGCACCTTTTAAATCAGATGCTATACAAAATACATTAGTGTGTTACATTTTAAAAGATTATTCTACACTTTTGGCATACAACAAACACAATAGTGTAATCATTTTGCTTGTTCTACCCTTCTCTCATTTTTATTTACATCTTCTCTAACTACACTACAATGCTATTTTTTGTATACAATATAATACATTTCGTATTGGGTATGGGTAGATCAGAGCACAAACTTCACAACAGTATGTGGGCTTAATTGCATGTAAGAATAATATAGAACAAGGCAACAATTACGTTACATTTGTTGAACAAATTACATAAAATAATGTCCACTCCACCTTTGCTATAACTATTAGACCATGGCTACTAAAGTGTGAACTCCATGAAACTCTCTGTATTGCATACCATTATGTCACCCCTCTATGGGGTACATCCAGTGGAAGCAGAATTGGGTCCTCTGAATTCTTACAGAAGCACGGTCACAACAATGGAGAACTGCTAAAATCATTTCCTAACAAAACTAGAAGATAAATATTACTTCCCTTTAAACATTACAGTAATGAAAAACAATTTTTAATTTTAAACACAAGTGACATTTTTACTCTTCAAATAGCTTTAGTCTGTTATCTTACTTTAAAACATAGTATGTGAAGACAATATAACTGATTTGCATTCAAAGAATTAATCTTATAGCACATTCAATGGTCATTTAGATGACATTCTAAAATTTGATTCTAGGCTTACTACAGAGGTAACAGTTGAAGATTAATTCTGCTCTTTAAATATCAACATTTAAAGATAATTTTAAAATGTAAATGAAATAATTAAGGAAAATATGGTGCATACAAATGAAACAGCCAGTTTTCCAAGATTTTAAAGCCTTGTACTTTCAGTAATGTCTACCTTGTAAACTAGTTAGAGGCCTATGGAAGTTGAATAATATCACTTATCCAATTTGGGGTTTCAAGCTATTCATCCTCAAGAAAATTTCTAAGATAATCAAAGAGACAAAGGCAAAACACAAACCTGCATTCATTCCTAGAAACATCCTATTCCTTTAGGAATTTACCTGTTAACCAAGAATGTACCTGTTAACCAGGAATGTAAATCCTTCCTTGCTCTCACTGAATACAATGACCTTAATTATCTTATAGATACAAGCTATTTTCCATCCAAAAAGATGGAACCTTCTAAACAATATAAATCTCCATATGCAATTGCTTAATGGGTTCCAAGGCACAGACCATGTTCACTAGGCATACACCACATATTACATTTACAAGACATTTGCCAAGTATCCTCTTTCTCTCTCTTTTTATCTAAATACTGGCTGATAAAGAATTACTGAAATAAAAGTTTGACCAAAAATATGAGAGGCTCACACACTTAGGATGAAAGAGTCTACTACTCCTTTAAAAAGCTTTTGAATCCTTATAAGGCAATACAATTTGACATAAATTTACATTAAGCATAAAATATTTTATTAATAGCTTTACTAAGATTAAAATTAAGATTTTAAGAAATGGATATTTAAAGCTATACACCTAAATGCATATTTAGGCTTTAATCTTGCAAATTACTTCACATGCTTTGATGAATGAGGGCCTTAATTAACTCATTTTCAGAAGTGCTGAGTGCCTACTGGCTCTCAACTGAGCCAATGAAAGCTACTGTATACTCAGAACTTGAGAGTATCAGGCCATTTATTAAGGTTCCTAAAAACAGATTCTGGAGCTCAAGTAGGCAACCATTTTTTAGAATCTTGGCTTAATTCCACCTCTCCTCCCTCCTCAATACCACTCCCTCCGAAACCAAACAGAAAACGTAGCTCAGTGAATTTATTTAAAAGTCCCTTTTTTGTAAAGCCTTTTAAAGGGTTAAGGTATTTAATCAGGACATGTCTAAACTGCAATGAAAAACCCTTGGAGGGCCCATGAAAGCTGGTACAGGCTAAGGAGCTACTTAACTTCAGGCTCAGGATGGCACCTAGGCTCTAAGGACCCTGCAAGATGAAGCCAAGTCTATACTAAAGAGGAAGGTCAAATTAAGATATGCAATTCCAATGACATTAATTATGTATCTGGAGTCGATGTTCCTTGAGTCCCTCAATCCCCTTCTCCACAGAGGGACGCCGATGGGAGCAAATGCTCCTGTCAGCGCCCCTTATTCCTCACAGGAGCAAGAGTACTGGCTGCCAAATGGAGGCACCCTCTGAGTTCAATTTAGCAGATTTTTGCTAGATCCGCTAAATCAAACTCTGAAAGATCAATCTGGAAGCCACTGAACTTCCCCAAAGTGAAGACTTGGACTGAGAGTCACTCTGAGCTGAGGCTGAAGCCAAAGCACAAACTTCTACACTGTAATTAAAGATCCCCTTAGCCTGAGCCCTGCAAGCCCAAGTCATTTGTCCTGGGTCAGCCACAGGTGTTTAATTGCAGTTACCCTCAGCATCACCCACATTTTGCCTTACAAAAAACTAAGCAATAATTATTTGGGGGAGGGGGAAGAAAAGGAAATCAGTGAATAATTTTAAAAAGCTGTTTCATTTTTACTTCTCTGTTGTTTTAGTTAGTTTACCAGCATTTTCCTTAAAGACTTCAGAAAAAAGTCAAGATTAAATGTCAGTAAATAAATCATAACTAATGAAGACATCCAATTAAAATGGCACTTTATGAGATGAATACAAATATTCCAACATAGGAATGGATTCAATCAACAAAACCCTCCACATTCTGAAAGAGCAAGTTATTGGATATGTGCATAAACATTTTCCTTTTTATTATTAAAAACCCAGGGCAGTAGGGGGTGGAAACTGCTTGTAGTAAACTAATAGTTTTATGACTTGTGTCAAATATTTTCGAATTACCTGCACTACTCTTGGGGGAATTCTGCATCACTGGGTATGAACAGAATTCGTGGCCCCAGCAAATTTCTTTGCTTCCCTGCAGAAAAATGACTGACAGAGAAGCAAAGTGGAGCCACAAGAACGATCACATGCCCCTCTTCATCTCTGTAAGCAGGTCAGTTTGGGTGCCCAGAGTAGCAGGTAGAGATGTAAATCACCATCAGGGTGGAGAGGCACTGTTCCTCGTTAGCTATTGAGGCCGGATTGACATGGTGAGGTAAGGCATGGGGTGTTTGAAGAGGTGCGAGACAGGATCTATCCGCTTAAGCAGAGCAGAATGTTGCTATCCACCTGCTTATTGAACTGTTTCAATTTTCTTAGTGAATTCCCCCAGGAGCATAAAACAGGTATCAAAATTTTAAAACTCTTTTATATTGATAGGGTACTTGTAAAAGAGCCTTATTTTAAAGGACAGTATGGCCTTATAAATGCGTATGGTGCTTTAGTGATTAGAACTGGTCTAAACTGTTGGACTGAAAACTTTTTTTTATCAAAATGTGTTCCATGAACTGTTTGTTATTTATCTTTCTGGAGATGGTCAGTAGCCAATATAAATTGTGAGTACAAATCCCCAGCCCTCGCTTTCAATTGCCTATGATGTAATACTGAGCATATAGCTGCATATATCTGTTGCCTAGAAGTAAAAGGTCAATACTCGCTACATTATTGTTAGACAGAGGGTATCTGGGGATTTCCGAGAATGCTCCCCACTCTAATTCTCCATTCATTGTACTGTAGTTTAAATAAATTTACCAAAATAATTGAAACCAGCATGATTATATTGGATTATTTTAACGAAATACACAAAGTTTAAAATACTGTATGCAGAAATTTTAATATTTTGGCGCAGAATTTCCCTCAAAATATTGTGCAAACTAATGCACAAAGACATGCTTAGCAACTTCAGCCTCATCTTATATCTTTCATGGCAATGGACGGACATTTTTATAGCCCCTTTTTTCATAGGGATTGTGGCACATTTTTGTCTATCGCGGTCTTCAAATAAGTTAAAATTATACTTGTCACATCCATGAATTGTTCAACCAGAATACATATTAATACTTAAAGGCATTACTGAACAAAAGTAATGACTTTATTTAAAAAAAGAAATATCCCTTGAGATAACTAGTTTGCTATAAAATATGTAGTATTGTTAAATAAAGTCTGTACATCACAAGAGAAAATTAAAAAAACCTACAATTTTTTGCCTGACCGCTTACTTTCTGCAAACTATGGAACAGAAGTTTAAAATCCCGCAATGTTATATAGTTATTTGCAGTTGTTCATAAATGTGCACTTCAAAGCATTTTAAGATGACAGATAATTTAACAAAAACCTTAATATGAAATTACTACATATCTGACAAATTTCAACATTATTCCTATTATTTTTTTCCCTCCAAACCTGCACTATGGCATGTGTGCACACATGCACCTATAACAAGGTGTTTTAAAACAGAGCACATTACAACTATATAAATAGCTTCCCTTTGTAAAATGATCCAGAATAAAGTTTACAGTACAAGGTTAGAGGCACTTAAATGAGGCTTAACGTTTGTTTTTAGTGTTCAGAAGATTCATAGCATTGTGAGTTTAAATTTAAGTTATGCTTTTTCTGTGATTTCAAACTAACTATGACCAATTAATGGTACATAACTAATGACCCAACTTTAAACATTTGGGGGTGTTTTTTTTGGCCTTTCATATCAACTTGTCTAGGTCAAGAAAATAAAAGAAATTTGATTTCCTGGGCAAGTCAAATGTTTTCACATAACTAGCCATTTTTTTCAACACAGAATCGTAAGCACAGCACTGTGTATTATAATGGCAACTCTTAACCAAATTCTGCAGCAATGTTAATTAATTGTACCTCCATTAAAGCACCTTTCAATCCCATTTCTGTCATGTTAAATTCAGTTGAAAATACTCACCGATTTGTAGATCATTTTCAGCAATGATAGTATTTGGTTATGTTTTTTCAATGTGTCCTTTGGATCAGCGATTTTCAAACTCTGGGTCGTAGCTTGTAATGGCTAGCTGCTAGCTGGCCATGAGATGCTTTGCTTACCCACGCCTCTGAAGGTAAGGCAATAACAGCTCCCTTTGGCTGCGGACCAACAGGAGCTGTAGGAAGTGACGTGGACCAGGACACTATTTCACGCAGCTCCCATTGGCTGGGAACGATGATCCACTGCCAACAACAATGGAGCTGCAATTGCCCATACCTGCGGAGGGGCAGGTAAACAAAGCATCTTGTGGCTAGCTAGAAACTTGCCCTTATAAGCCATAACCCAGAGTTTGAAGACCCTTGCTCTAGATGGCCCAGCTCTATGGTCTTCAGCAGTAATGACACTGTCAGCGTGATCCAGATCAGAATCTCCTTTGCCTGCCTCATGTAGGCAAGTCAGCTTCAGTTGTTCATCCAAGTTCCCTAGTCTGTGGACGCTACTATATTCTCTATTTCCTAGCTGCCCAGTCTGAACTTCTGGGAGTGGGCCTTAGCTGCAAACTGGACTTCAGTTCTGGCTCTCAGACTCCTCCACTCCTGCCTGGCTCTATAGAAAAGTTAAAGGAATATGTAGTGCAATCCATTTAATTCTCTCGCATGGGAAAAGATGCAAACAGGCAACTGCAGATAGGTACCAGCAAGGCAGAGAGGTAAAACAGAAAGCAAAAAGTCTAAATGGTGAATTCTACAGCAAAAATGCTGACTTCTCTTGTACCATGAAAAAGCCAGTTTTCACAAGCACATAATCATGGAGTACAATGAGCTCCAAGTGAGATGATCACATCATTCAAAATCACTGTTTCAAGCTCTTTGCAGGCTCTGGGCTTGTTTCCATAGCATGGCAATGCATATTAAGAGGGGTGTGATTCCTAAAATACACTTGTGTGCTGACACTTAGTGGCTGGCAAACACCCTGCTGGCATCCACTAAAAAGATCCCTAGTGCATATTAACAAGCAGCATTTACATTAAGCGTTCTAGGGAACTTTTAATTGTTGCCAGTAGTTGGTATTCTTTAGAAATCACACCCCTCTAGTGTGTGCACTGCTGCACCGTGTAGACAAGCCTTCAGCTGGACATTGGTTTACACTGTTCGCATTTCCGAGGCTCCCTTTGCAACCAAAACAGCACAGCACTGTAATTATTTCAACATGAAACTGAGGTTCTAGAGATCAATTCTGTGGCAAATCCTGTAACTGTGGAATCATGAAATACATGGGGCCATGACCATAAATCCTTCTGTGAACTTAAATTATCATCCATCCTAAATGGCAGACAAAAAATCCTGGCACACACATAAAAGATCCATATAAGGCATAGGAACTGTTAAACTTAGTAGTATTCCAAACAGATTCCTAACTTACAGACTGCTTCAAAAAGACCTAGTATGAATCAATTAGGTTTCATCAGGAAGAAGACAAAAAGCTTATATTTCTCCATCTCTGTTGAATCCATTTAGCTTAAGGCTTTCACAGAAAGCACTGTACTCTGAACATGCAATTCAGTACCCAGAGTTTTACTGAAGAAAAAGTGTGAATAAAAGTATCAATGCAGCTTAAAATAAAAACAATATGCATATTTAAAACATGGCTGTCCATATACGTAGCAAGTAGTGTACAGAGACTCTCAGCATTATTTTCTACAAAGTACTGAAAGATATTAATATTAGCAGCCTGTAAAAGTGAGGGGAGGAAATAGATTGAATCTCAGTTGCTTCCTCTTGTCACTTAGGTCCCACCCCTATCAGGGTGAAAAGTTCTATGAGTTCTACTCTGCTCAGTACTATATTATTCTGTCAAATCTTTACATCTTGTGATTCCACCATCTTGGCAAGTGTCTTCTTGATCCTCAGGGCTGTAAGTCTAGAGGCAGGATTGTGGGCCCAGCATTCAGACATTAACTTCAACACTGCTCTTAAACACTGAAAATTAAAACACAAAAATATATTATTGTAAATAAGTGATGACTGACAACAGATAGCAATGACTGACAGTTAAAATGACACAAATGTTAAGGAAATTAGAGGTCAAATAAGTTCAACTGTTTTAAATATTTTATTGATTTATTTACATTGTCCTTTGATAATTATTACCCTGGCATAAAACAGCAGTATCTGCAACATTAATTTGATTTAGAAAATGTGCCTAAGTTACATAACAAGAAAAAACGGATGCTTTTTCTTCTGTTTTGTAAGAGTTTAGGAGTCTTTTAAATTTCTATTTACTGCTTGAATTAAAAAATGGAAGAGGACTTTAAAGTTTCAATAGGTCAGGCAAATATCCCATAGCAAAGTAATGAGGTGTCATATTGTGTACCCAGTGTCTCCCACCACTAGGAAGGTTGGCAAAGCAACAGGTCAGACTGGGTGACAAGTGAAATGGGACAAATTAGAGCATTTCCAAAAGATAAAACAATCTCAGACAGGGTGGGGAAAAAAGTAATATGATGGTGACCTATGCCCTGAGGTAAATGAGGAAGTGGGATACCGGGAAGAAACACAAGGAGGAAGGTGCAACAAAGAAGGACCCCTGATTCATACGGAGAAGGTTGGGCAATCAGCTTGTTATCTAAGGTATCTGAACACGAATGGAAGAAGCCTGGGAAACAAGCAGGAAGAATTGGAAGAGATATGATGTGACTGGAATAACGGAGACTTGGTGGGATGACTCACATATTGGAGCACTGTCATGGAAGAGTATAAACTTCAGAAAGAGGACAGGCTGCGGAGAAAAAGTAGAGGAATTGCACTGTATGTAAGAGAGAAGTATGATTGTTCAGAGCTCCAGTATAAAACAGGGACAAAAGCCTATTGAGAGTCTAAAGTTTAGAGGCAGAAGCAACAGGGGTGAAGCCGTGGTTAGTATACCTTATAGACCATCAGATCAAGTGGATGAAGTAGATGAGACTTTCTTCAGACAACAGAAGCTTCCAGATCACAAGCCTAGTTCTCATGGGGGAGTATAATCTGAGACGTTGGGAGATCAATACAGCAGTACACAGATAATCCAGGAAGTTTTTGGAGAATGTTTGGGACAACTTCCTGGTGCACGTGATGAAGGAACCAACCAGGGGCCATGTTCAGCTTAACCTGCTGCTGACAAAGAGGGAGGAATTGGTAGTGAAGTAGGTGTGGGTGGCAACCTGGGCAGCAGTGATCACTGGAAGGTTGAGTTCAGGATCCTCACCAAAGATAGAAAGAAGAGAAGCAAAATACAGACCTTGTACTTCAGAAAAACAGACTCTGACTCCCTCAGGGATCCTGGGATGCTAACAGGAGAGGGAGAGGAGTCCAGGAGAGCTGGCAGTATTTTAAGGAAACCTTATTGAAGGCACAGGGGAAAAAAAACAACAACGCATTCTAATGTGCAGTATGGATCTTGCTAATTGTGTAGTTGATACAATTTGTATCAAAGACACAATTACCTGATAAGTGGCCACTCTGCAGAGCTGCAGCAGGATTAGCTCCTGGAGCTAGCTCCAGCTAGGACTGAGCAGCCCTAGCTCGCACTGGCTCTCGGAGCCTCCCACACTGTGGCTCTGTATTTGAAATGCAGTAAGAGCAGCCGGGCTCTTACAACATTTAAAATGCAGAGGAACAGTGTCCCAAGACCAGCCTGAGCCAGAACTGCTCAGTCCTGGGTCACGCTGACTTCAGCAGCCCCTGCATATAGAGGCAGCAGTGCAGGGGGAGGGAGACAGGTGGGAGCTGGTACACATAGGGAGCCAGCTTCTGCAGAGCAGCCTGCCCCCCATGCTGCTGCCTCCCACAGTAGTTTTGTTGACTACTTGATGGAGGAGTGGAATTGGAGGGAAAGCGTTGTAAAATGGTGTGTTTCAGGGTCCTGTGAACACACCCCCAGGGAGTGCATGCCAATGCCTGCACAGGAACAATATTGTGGACACTTCTTGTTGGCACTGGTTGCAAACAAGTCCACTGTAGGAAAAGTCCAGCCCTTGAACAGTTGATGGAGGATTTGGGGGTCCATGTCCCATTAATGGTTGGAGCTGAAATTCCTGTTGAGGTAGTCTTTGCTCAGTAGACAAGAAGCCTCCAGGTGGATATCATGTCCAAAGGGAGACAGCCTCCCTGCACAGAAGGTATGATCTGATTCCACCCTGTCTGTTGACGTAATACATGGTTGCTTGGTTGTCCGTGAAGATCTGCACTGCGTTTTTGTGTATGAGGTTCAGGAAATGCTGGCATGCATAGAATACCGCCCTGAGTTCTAATATGTTTATGTGCAGGTTGCATTCCTGTGGAGACCAGCGCCCTTGAGTCCTGAGAGACCCTGAGTGTGCTCCCCAGCCCAGGAAAGAGGCATCTGTCATGATGGTCATGGACAGGGGTCGTTCATGAAAAGGTACTTCAATACACGCATTTCTTGGGTCTGCCCACCAGTCTAGGGATCCTGGTTGGGATTGACACTAATTTGCAGATGCTGTTGTAGCGTGGTTTGTATGCAGTTCTCAGCTACTCCTGCACGGGCCTCATGTACAGTCTGACATGCAGCATTACTAAGTGGCTGCTGCCATATGTCCTGGTTACTGGAGACAAGTCCTTGTGGGGATTTGTGGACTGGACTGGACCAGACCAGTGAGATAAGATCCCATATAGTCTGAAACTTTTGTTGTGGGAAAGAAGCTATAGCCTCTACACAATTGAGGTGAGCTCCAATAAATTCCATTATCTGAGCTGGCTAGAGTTTACATTTGGACAGATTTAACTGTAAACCAAGGGTCTAGAATAGAGTCCGGATTAGGGAGACTGTGTTCTGAGCTTTTTCATTTGTTTTTGCCCTTATCAGGCAGTTGTTGAGGTAAAGAAATATCAATACCCCTTTGTCTGTGAAGATGCATGGCGAAGACCACGAACAACTTAGAGAAGACTCTCAGAGCAGTGGACAGTCCAAATGGTAGTACTATGTACTGGAAGTGTGCATCGCACATCTGAGGTACTTTGATGCACTGGGTGAATGGATACGTGAAAATACGTGTCCTGGAGATTGAGAATCGACAACCAGTCCCTCCCTTGTTTCAGGCAGGAATGATAATGGATAGGGTAATCATCTTGAATATTTGTGGTCTTGTGTGTCAACTGAGCTTCCTGAGATCAAGAATTGGTCTTTCTTCCCCAAACTTTTGTTGTGAGGAAGTAATGGGAGTAAAATCCTTTGCCTCTGTCACAGTGAGTTATGGGTTCTATAGCCCACAGATGAAGCAGGTGGTTGGTCTCCTGGAGGAGAATGCTCTGTTGAGATGAGTCCCTGTAGAGGGTGGGAAGGGAGGGATTGACGAGAAAGGGATACAATACGTATCCACCCTTTCTAATGTCCACAACCTATCTGTCAGTCATGATGGAGGACCATTGATGGTAGAAGGATGCTAGATGTTGGTGAAATAATTGGTAGGGCTGGGTTGCCTTAAACAGAAAGGTGCTACCAGACTCTCAACCTGACCTTCAAAACATTTGCCTTGAAGTCAAGGATTGAGAGGTAGTGGGGCTGGTCAGGGGTTTGTCTCTGTCTGGTTTGGTGTTGCTCCTTCTGTTGTCAAAATGCCTCTGTGATTGACTAAAGGACATGGGTTTGTATCTGAGTAAATTATCTTCCCTGTTTACTTTTTGTTGCAGGGACATAAATATCAGGCATCTTCAGTGTGGCCCAGGAATCTTTGAGGGAGTGAAGAGAAACATTGGTGGAGTCCACAAACAACTTGGAGCCATGGAAAGGGAGATCCTCCACCGCCACTTGTACCTCACAGGAAAAACCCAACAGATGGGATCATGATGACCTCCTCATCGCAATGGCCGTCACAATGGCGCAAGAAGTGGTATCGGAGGCGTCCAATCAGCTTGTAGAGCCATGCGGGAAATCAGGGTGCCTTCGTTTATGTTGGCCCAGAACTACTCTCTTTTGGAAGGCTATCAATAAAATGTGATAGTTGTTTGAAAATGTGATATATGTATTTTGTGAGCATCACGATGGCGTAGTTTGATATCTGGAGTTGGACAGATGTAGAGGAACAGGCCTTCCTCCCCATGAGGTCCAGGCATTTCTACTCTTTGCCATAAGATGTGGTTCTAGCTGTGTTCTGTTTTCTTCTCTAACTGCATCTATGACCAAGGAATTTGGGCAAACAAGAAGTCACCTCTCTGTGGACTGACGTAATATTTAAGGTCTGACCTCTTACAGACCGGTGGAACTGTCGCTGGTGTCTGCAAGATCACCATGGCAGGGTCCATGATTGCTGGGTCTATTGGAAGTGCCAGCTTAGAGGATAGAGAGGCATGCAAGATGCTGGTTAATTTGTGCTGGGTTTCAGGAAGGCTCACTAGGGAGACCTCCAGGACTTCAGTCACCCTCTTGTAAAGTTCTTGGAACGATTTAAAATTGTTTCCTGCTGTGGAGGGGAGAGGGCATCAGTGCATCAGAGAAAGATGATGAGATGTGTGTTGGCGGATATGAGGATTCTTTGTCACTTGAACCTGGTTCATCTTCCTCCTAATAAACAGAACTATCCAGGGAGGGTACAGACATGGCCCTTGATAGTGCAAGATGGAGGTGGCTGAGGCTGCACTTGATGCGATTGCTGGGCTTTGTAGGGTGATCGGGGTCCCAGTAGGGCCAGTTGGCTGGCAATGGCACTGGTGGAGGCAGCCATTGTGGTGCCTGCCTGAAGCGGTAGTAGTAGTTGCTGCTGCGGCTGTTTTGGGGAGGAATGCCTTGGTGTGTGGGTACTGACCAAGGGCTCCTCATCTTCATTATTGGAGAGTGGCGGTGCTGAGCCAACAGGAGTGGAGAGAGGGAACCTGCAAGATCAGGGCATACTATCAGTGCTGAATAGTGGGATCGTCAGCACGGATGTTACTCTGAGCTCCTCTGCTTTACCGGGATCACTGGTACTGACGGCAGCGTCCAGGGCGGTCCAGCACCTCCTTGTCTGGTACCTTAGTTGAGACTGGTGCAAGGGGCGTCTTAGGTATTTGCCCCTCCCCCCCCCCCTTTTTTTTTAAGAATGGGATCTCTTCCTAAGCAGGACAGAGGAAGAGTCCCTGGTACCAGAGCCTGAAAGAGCAACCTTCTTAGACTTGGCCAATGGAGAGGGCTGATGAGATAGAGTGGAGTGCTCCAGATCTGAGGCTGGGCTCATGGTGTTTTCAAGGGAAAGAAATTTCAATTAGAATTATGGGGTGTACAGAGAATTTCCATATTCTGATGAAGATAGTAAAGAGTGGGTACACCATTACCTCTCATAATTCATTTATATGCCTTGCTGAAGAGACAATTACCAAGATGAATGTCAATAGATAAATAGAATGCACTGATGCCTACAGGTTCAAATGAATGTTTCATTAATTGCATAAGAACTAGGTTTACATTCAGAGATGATATGGGATCTCTAACTGGTGAATATAGATGATTAAGACCTTTCAAGAATCTTTACATCTTGAGTAAAAACCAATTTATTATACACAGAAACATGGGAATCTGAGATGAAAGATGTTGAGAGACAGGTAATCCACTAATTATGTAGTCAATAAAATTTTTATCAACCAACTACATGATTAGTCAATAAGGAAAGGCTTCCACAGTCCTGGCTTGCACCTCCTGTGCCTCTGTAGTTTCAATGCAGTAAGAGCTGGGCACTCAGGCAGCCCTGCTCTACTACATGTAAACTGAAGAGGTGCAGTGGAGGTAGCTTCCAGACCTGGCGTGAGCCGGGATTGCTCAATCCCATTCCTCTAGGGTCCCAGTTCCTCGCTGGGACCCCCCGCAGACAAGGGCTGCTCCTGGAGCAGCCTCTGTCCATGGCGAGTCTGGACCTGCCAATGGGCAGAGGCTGCTTAGTGGCAGCCTTCTCCTCTCCCCCACGCTTGCTGCCTCTGATACAGCTATATATATATGGGATGCCTTTGATGTACATTAGACATTGAAATCCACAGTTAAAAAGCATTTTTTATTTATAACCACAACATTTTTGTGTGGCCTGTTTCTTTGAATTGATCAATTCATCTTGTACCTCTAATGAACAACAATACTCTTAACACTGAAAGAGTATTATCCTCTGAGCAATCAGATAAGGAAACTGAAGATTAGGTCAACAAGTCCAGTACTAACAACAAAGGTTAGTCCTTTTGGACACATTAATAATGTCCTAAATACCACTACTATGGGGATGCCAACACTATTACCATTACTTTGGACTGCTCTTGTTTTATGTTTATCACACTATGAAGAGGGAAAACGGGGAAACATTTACATGAGCCCTTGATCTCAATTTATCCAAAAATCATGAGAAGTTCTTGTCTCGAGTATTTCTGAATTCCTGTTACAGCTGGATGCAAAAAAATGTATTGCAGAGGTCCCCCACAAGCTGACGAGGTATGCTGCCACTTTCTCCGTCAGCAACCACTTATGCACCTGAGATGTTAACCTAATAAAACGGTCTGCCAGGGTATTTAGTTTCCTTGATACACGAATTGTTATTGGGTGAATCTCATGTCTTATACATCAATCCAATGATGGCCTTGAAGGTTTGTTTGGAGGCTTGCTCTAAATTCCAGGAGACTTTTCTGACAGAGTTTCCTGGAGTGAGATGGCCTAAAGCCTGCTCCTTCTGTCTTCACATGCAACATGAAGGTTGAGCATTCTGAAGGTGAATGTCATTTTCCCAAACATGATAAAGACCTTGCATGGACATGGGATGCCAGAAAACACAGCTGGTCTTGAGTTGTACCTCTTTAGTATGGGCTTCCTAGTCTCTGGTTCCTTCATCTTGGCACTGAATAACTTATATTCTAAATAAAATTAATACCGTACTAACAAAAACAACAAAAACTAACTACAACCAATTATATAGTAAGCATATAGATTTGGTAAAATTCCAAAGCAATTATACCTTCATTCAGCTGTTCATGAATAGAAGGAACTGAGGGGCTGGAAACACTATGCCCCTTTTACACACTCCCCCTGGAACATTTGATGTTCATTGAGCCATCAGAGAGGCACATAAGCATGCTAACAAACACTGATAGCTAGAGTACTAATGATCATGCTGCACCATCACTGCATCCCACGAATGGCAATGTGTGGCAGACATCTGAAGAACTGTGCAACATGACCAATCATCCCTCTCCATGAAAAAGGAACCAGGCTCAAATGATCAACCCCATCCTCTCCTCTGTGGTCTACAAACACACCAGTATCACCTAATATTCTAGCAGACAGCAGGCTCCCCATGGCATTTCAAAGTGGCAGCGCTGCATGGAGCCTGGGGTCAGCTGGGGACTCAGACATCTCCCCACAGCGCTTTTACCTTTGAACTGCAGCAACAGCCCTGGGGCTGTTGCTACACTTCAAAGGCGGAAGCACCCTTATCAACTAATCGAATAGTCAATACAAGTTGCATCAACTATCTGAATAGCCAAATAATCAAAATTTTACATCCCTAATACCTCTATTACATGTTAGGCGCTAAAATCTGAACTCCTCCCACTTTCAGCATACTTACTTCTTCACTATTCCATCTATTAGACACTATTGGGCGTAGGCGCTTGACACAAACCACCTCTCTCATATCTTCATAAGATGGATCATTCGGCACCATGTCATAATATGGCAACTGGTACTCTTCAACAATACCTGAAGTGTGCATGAAAGATCAGGGTAAATATCTCCAAGAATAAACTAAATCCATAAATCTGCTTTTTAAACTTCTAACGAACTGAAGAAGCATAAATTAACACAAATGTTTCTTGTCAGCAACATAGTGACTGTTGTCTCACTGAACATTAGCTGTAATACATATTTTGGTGCCATCTATTCTATTACATATTATGCAGTATTCCCTACAACAGATGAGTGCATTCATGCATAGCTTTATTATGAGATTTCTTTAAATCTTACTATTTCACATAGTTTACCACATCCAAGAATTGTGTTTCACTGAGCATATACAAATCGCTGCCCCAAGAAGATGCAGTCTAAATTAGGGTCCTACAAATTCCTAAAGAGAGAATCTGCAAATTTGGGAAGAAGATGATGATGATGACGACAACAGAAAATATGGGCTTGAGAGAAAAAATATAATGTGGGGAAAGAGGCACAAGAATAAAACAAAAAAGGGGGAAATGGATACTGAAAAGAATATAGGAAAAAGTTATGCCTATTCATTTATCATAGGAAATAAGAGGAAACACGAAGAAAAACACAGAATTAAGGTGTTAAAAAAGCAATAAAGTATAGTCGTTTACATTATTATAAATGTATTAAGAAGAACATTTATTTACAGGTTACAATTAAGTGACAATTCTTTTAAACTGCAGGGTACCTGCCCTTGAGACTTAATTCAAGTGGTATGATTCAAGTATTTTTTAACTGGCTCTCAAAATTTATTCTTGGAAATTTATTCTTACAGGTATTAAGTAAATTCTTTTGAAAATGTAGTTTTGTAAATACATTTTTAAACTCAAGATTCAAAATCTTACCTCCTGTGACACAACGCCGAGCCATTTCCCAAACGATCAAGCCAAAACTGTAGATATCAGCCATGATATATGGCTGGAAATTATTTTTATTTAGGCTTTCATCTAGGACTTCTGGGGCCATGTAACGTTTTGTTCCCACTCTTGTATTCAAAGGGACATCAACTTCATTTGTATCACTAGATAGAAATAATAAAGATTAAATGAACTGTTGGAGGAGTATAAATGAATTGATGTCATGCAGAAAGATGTAATTATTGTATGAAATAAAGTTATGAACTATAACTGAATCAGTATCTCTCTCTCAAACCCTCCTTTCAATATTAGAATTTACAATATATGATGCTTATTTTAGACAGATTAAATAGAAAACTATTATACTATTAAATAGAAAACTATAAAAAAAACTTCCAACGGGAAGCTTTACATGATTGCTTTGGGGGGAAAAACACTTCAGACATGACTAAGCAGACAGAAAAGACAGTTACCTTTTCTGTAACTGGTGTTCTTCAAGATGTGGTGTTCATGCACAGTCTGCCACATGCACCAATGTTGGAAGTTTTTCCCTAAGCGGTGCCCGTAGGGGGCAGGGTCTCAGCACTCCCTGAAATGTGTATATGCCATACTATATAGGCCCCTTGCACCACAGTTCCTTCTTGTCAGAACTCTGACAGAGAGGAAGAGGATGGGAGGTTGAATGGACATGAGCAACACATCTCAAAGAACACGAGTTACAAAACAGGTGACTGTTTTCTTCGAGTGCTTGTTCATGTCCATTCAGCATAGTGACTGTAAGCAGTGTCCACAGAGGTGGTTAGGAGTTAAGGACATGCAGACTGCAATACAGTCCTGCCAAATGCAGCACCTTCCCTAGCCTACTTCATGATGGCATAGTGTGATGTGAAAGTATGAACTGATGGCTATGCTGCTGTTCGGCAGATGTCCTGGATCAGGATATGAGTGAGAAAGGCTTGTGAAGAAGTTTGAGCTCTAGTAGAGTGGCCCTGATCAACCCTGGTGGCAGGGCCCCTGCCAACTCGTAGCACGTTCAGATAAAGGAGGTGATCCACTTTGAGAGCCTTTGGGTGGATATCAGGGAATGCCGTCCCTGCTCCCTGTAGGCCACGAAGAGCTGCATGGACTTGTGGAAGGGCCTTGTTCTTCCTAAATAGAATGCCAATACTCTCCAGACATTCAGTGCATGGAGACGCCTCTCCTCATTGTTTGCGTGAGGCTTGGGGTAAAGAACTGGCAGAGAAATGTCCCAATCCAACTGCAAGGCAGATATCCAGCCTTCCTTCCCAAGGTGGTGAGGCTGAAGTTGGATCTTGTCCTTGAAGAATCAGGTGTACGGAAGCTCTGATGCTAGAACCCAGAGCTCGGACACTCCTCTAGCCGATGCAATCGCTACCAGGAAGTCTACCTTAGAAGAGAGCAACAAAAGGGGGCACATGGCAAGAGGCTCGAATGGCGGTCCTGTGAACTTTGCCAAGACCAGATTCAGGTCCCACTCCTGGTTTTGAGGGAAGAGACCCTTCAGGAACTGGGATGTTATGACATGCAAAAAACAAAGAGGTCTTGAAAGGGGAGGTGAAATGCAGAAATGGCAGCTAGGTGGACCCTGATTGTGGCTAGTGTTAGCCTTTGCTGCTTCAGGTGCTGTTAGCAGGTAGTCAAGGATCTCCTAAAGGAAAGTTTCAGACAGGACAACATGCCATTGCTGAGCCCATGCTGGGAACTATGTCCACTTCACTACGTAAGTAGACGGAGTTGAAGGCTTTCTACTCTCAAAGAGGACCTTCTGAACCTCGCTTGAACATACTTAATTTCTGGGGGTTCAGCCAAGGAGGAATCATGAGGTCAGATGAAGCAGCCTGAAGTTCGGGTGTAGTGGTAGTGGGACAAAAGATCTGAGCGCAGGTGCAGCTACGGGGGAGCACAGGACACTAGGCTCATAAGCATGCTGAACCAGTGCTGATGGGGCTAGGTCAGCATGATGAGAATCATCATTACCTTGTCCCCCTTAACTTTCCGCAAGACTCTGCTGATGAGGGGAAATGGAGGGTAGGCATAGAGGAGACCTTCCAATCACTGAAACAGGATGGCATGTATCAGGAAGCTCTGCTCCAGACAAAACTGGGAGCAGGATTGGCTGCATCTTACATTCTTTTTTGCCATGTAGAGGTCCACTGGGGGCAGCTGCACTCCTAGAAGAGAGGTGGCCACATTGGGGTGGTGAGAGAATTCTCTGCTGAGATAGTCTGTGACTGTGAGCTGCACACCAGGAAGATGACATGCCTCTATCATGATGCTATGGAGAGCACAGAATTCTCAGAGGCACACTGCTTCCTCTCAGAGCTCTGGTGATTGGGCTTCTCCATGTCTGTCGATGTAGTATATGGTGGCAGTATTGTCAGTGAGGATGCACATCATCCTGCCTGCGAGGTGAAGAAGAAACACCCCACATGCATTTCTGATCAGCCTGAGCTCCTTGATGTTTATGTGGAGTGTCTTCTCTTCTATGGACTACTCTCCTTGGGTCCAAAGGGTACCCATGTGACCTGCCCTCCTCCCCACCCGCTGCAGTCTGACGTGTTGGCCACTAGTTCCTTCAAGTGCGGTTGCTGGTGAAAGGGAATCCTGGACATGACATTCTTTCACAGCCTGCCACTCTAAGGTCCGCAGGACATGATGCAGGACCATCACCATTCTTTCGAGTGAGTGTCTGACCAGAGCACACGTGGACACTAGCCACAGCTGGAGAGATCTCATCCTGAGCCTGGCAAGGGGCATGACTTATGTACAGACTGCCATGTACCCTGGAATCTGCAGACACCCATAACCACGGTGAGGGTCTATGTGAGTGAGTTGATGCAGGAGGGTCTACAGGCCTTGAACCTCTCTTGAGGGTGTGATGCCCTGGCCTGGGTGGAGTCCAGGATAGCACCAATGAATTCTATCCTTTGAGTCAGCACTAACAATGACTTCTTTTAATTAATTAGGAGGCCAAGGTGGCGGCACATGTCCAGAAGAAGATCCACATCGTGTTGGACATTAAGTTTCAAGAGACCCTTGATAAGCCAATCATTCAGGTAAGGGTACATGAGCACACCCTGCCACTTCAGGTATGCCGCTATCACTGACAGGCACTTGGTGAAAACGCTGGGGGACCACTGACAGGCCAAAGGATAGGACAGCAAATTGATAGTGGTTTGCACCCACTGCAACCCTCAAAGACTGCGATACGGAAATGTGTGTCCTTGAGGTCAAGGGCAGCATACCAGTCCCCAGGATCCAGGTCGGGGATGATGAAGGCAAGGGATACCATACAGAACTTGAGGCGGACCAGACACTTGTTGAGGCCGCAAAAGTATGGTTTGTTAGCCCCCTTTAGCTTTGGGAGTCAAAAAATAGTGGGAGAAGCAGCCCTTGGTTTTAACAATCTGGGGGTACTTGTTTTACCGCTCCCACCTGGAACAACTGAGGGTTTTTTTCGCTATTTGAATCCAAGGAGGTGGGCAGTCTTAAGCCCGCCCATTTCTAACATCTCCTCCCCCAGCCTTGAGGGAGGGACCACTGGACCCAGGATTCAATTGATTATGAGGGACAAATGATGAAAAACAGGGTCAGGAGTACTGGTCATAGGTTTAAAACTAGGAAACTGGAAGGGGACACCGAGCAGAGAATCCGGACAGCACCCACTGCCCCTTGAAGCTGTCCAGAGAGCCAGTGGATGCTGCCCAGAACTCTACCCGGATGCATGAGACTAGGGAGGAGCGTAAGTAGGTCCCACAGTCGCAGAGCACCCTTTCGGCCAGCATCCTCCTCCTGGTATTGTAGATGGTGGTTTTCGCCAGGGTCAGGAGAGGGAGGTCTCATGACTTTGCGGGGCCATGGATAGGGTGTGCGTAAATGAACAGGTGTGGAGAAAAGTGCAGCCAGAACCTCAGCAGCAGGTTCTGGAGGAGCTGGAAAAGAGGCTGCAACCTGGCGCATTCAAAAGCCAGGTTCTCCCACACGCTGCAGAACGGGCAAGTGTTGGGGACGGGTGAACCGCATCAGGTACATGCCCATGCTCAGGGCTCCGTGGAGGAGCCACCAACTTATGTCTCCGATGGGCATCAAGGTGAAGTACATGCTGGCCCACCAGAGGTGGGTAGGTAATCCCACCACTTGGTATGGGGGAAGGAATGTGATTTTCATGCATTGGTGGGTTCCCCTCTTTCTTTTTTGCTTGACAACCTTGGGCTTCCTTGAAATTCTGAAAAGCTGAAAAGGGTTCCATGGCCAAATGAAATTGGAAAACACTGGCTTAGGGAAACACCTCCGGCAATGGTGCATGTGGCAGGCACACACACCTAAGCTGAATGGACATGAGCAGGCACGCGAAGATGAAGCTGTCTATTCCAAATGTTGAAGACTCAAAACACATTATTAATATCCACACATCAGTATCCATGCTTAACTCCATTTCAAGACATTGCTAGCCCATTCCACTATAAGCTTTACATGTACAGTTTTTACTCTTATATTAAACATAAAAATACCCTTATTTCTAATAGGAACATTTTGAGCACACTAAATATGTTGCAATGAGCTTTGGAAAAAAACAACCAAAAATATTTCTTCAAAATTACCTGCTTTTGTAATGTTCTACCACCATACTATCCAGATACCAACTAAAATCTATACTAGAAACCTCCATATCTGAATTCAAATTCTTGGACAAAGCCTTGCAATTTCTTGGCACAAGTGTGGGAAAATGAAATTTTGTGGCTGTATCAGACATTAGCAATTGTTTTTGTAATAATTTTTCTTATTATTTAAATAATTTCATCAAGACAGTAATTTTGTAGGCAATTTATTTTACTACACAATTCTTTTTATGTTGCCCAAATATTAAGTGAGTCACAGATTTTATACCAAAAATACATTAAAGCATTATAGAGATTTTCAAGGGTAAGATGAAACTTTGGATTCTGAGTGGTGGATTTGTTAACTTTTCTCTCCTTGTGGAGGGAACACAGGTAATGTGAAACTTTGTTGGGGCTTGAACTCTTCTCTCTAGCCTAAGATCTTTTGAGAGCAATCTGTTTTTCTGCCTCAATAGCCACTCCATATCCAAAGCAAAGAAAAGCATCTGACTCTCAAAACAATAAATATACACCATACAATTTTACTGTTCAATTGTGAAACATTTACGTATCAGTGAATTAATACTGATTTCACCTTGAGATCTGATTCCTTTCAAAAATCGTTCCAAAGATACCAACTGTTAATAGGCTTTGATCACCTACCTGTTAAATTTGACTGCAAGGCCCAGGTCAGCTATACAGCAGCTTCCATTTTTCTTTATCAAGATATTTTTACTCTTCAGGTCCCTGTGTGCAATAGCAGGTTTGCCTTGTGTCCCATAAATTTCTGTGTGTAGATGGCACAGACCACATGCAGCAGAATATGCCAGTTTGAGCAAAGCCCTGTTGTCAAGCGTGGCACATTTCAGGAAGTCATACAAGGATCCATTTTCATGGTAATCCGTAATCAAGTAAAGCTGGGTCCAGGAGCCTGTGCCTTTAATATCAGCTGCTATAAAACCTGTCAAATGCATAAACATAGCTAATATTTAGTGTTACAGAATAATCACAGAATTCAATACATGTAAGGCTTTTCAGGATATGAAAAAGATGGAGTCTCATTTTGAAGTAAAACTCAACAGCCCCTTACACACCCACCAGTTCTTATTTGGGAACCAGAAGTGCTATGATTCAAATTTCACCCTCATGTGATGTCACAAGAAGAAAAATCAGGATCTCCTATTTGAAACATTAAAAATAAGCAAGATACCTAGTTTGCATATAATTATAATATGCTATGCTACATTACTCCAATGATTTCATAAAGGAAAATTTCCACATTCTTTATAAAACAACTACAGTTCTCTGCTACCCATACAAATTACAAATTGCTCATTTACCAAGTATATTTTCATGACGCATTAGAACAGTCTGGTAAATCTCAGTTTCTCTGAACCAGCTGGCTTCTTCAGTGGTAAAAAATACTTTGACTGCAACTTTTTCACCTCGCCATTTACCCATCCACACCTCACCATATCGCCCTTTCCCAACTTGTCGCACCATCTGAATCTGTTTGGCAATAGTGCGCTGAACCTAAAGAAGAAAATAAAATAAGTAAGTGATTTAAGGCACATTGTCAAGATGGTTGTCAGACTTAAAACTTGGCTTGCTTTAACAGTAGTCCCATTTCAAAGATCTATTCTAGATTCTTTCCAAATATTCCTTCTAACTAATTTTTGCTGCCTTAGGTAGGAAAGCAGATGTGCATAAAAATCAAGATCTAAAATACTAAGAGAAGAAAGTACATTTAATGTTTAAATTAGACTGGTTTAAATTGTTCTAATTTGTATATGACTCTAGCCACCTGTGTCACAGGATAGAAGCCTTTTGCTGACCTATTAGAATAATTAAACAAACTAAAATGCATGCCTCAATTCACCATTGTTGAATCAGCATGTTTATGCAGTTATTACAGTTGTTCATGACAAGCGTAAAATAAGCCAGAATAATAGAACCGGAAGGAACCTAATGAGGTCACCAAGCCCAGTCCCCTGCACTCACAGAAGGACCAAACACCATTTAGATAAGTGGTTCTCAAACTTTTGGCCCGCGGCCCACGCCACTCACCTCAAACCTTCCTGCACACCACCAGCCAACCACCCATGATTACAAAATGCCTTTTGCTTATCTCTAAATACCTTAAATACTAAATAATTGATTTTACGCTACTGGGGCATAAAAATGTAAATATGCAGCCATAACAATAAGGGCTTAGATATAACTGGCAAGAAAGGAAATATTTTTAATCAAAATAATTAAATAGATTAAGTGCTTTAACTTTATCAAGTTAGTTTACCAAATTTCATTTTCAATAAAGTAAAATATTAATTTATGTCCAAAACAAAATGTTTCAACAACGTGTTTATTTATGGCAGGGTGGGGAACTTTTTTTGGGTTCGGGCCACTGACCCACAGAAAAATCAGTCAGGGGGCCACACAAAAGTTAGAAGCAAAACCAAAACCAACTGAACAAAACCAAAAAATAAACCCACACCCAACCATCTCTGATGGGGCCCCGACTAAGATACCTCACTCCTCGCACGCTTTAGATCCACTGGGGTGGGAGTGGGGAGCTTCTTATATGCCAGATTAACTCTTCTGCAGTTGCAGGACTAGAAGATTTTTTAGGTCTCCCTACACTCTGGGGTGGGGCCAAAAATGAGGGGTTCAGTGTGTAGGAGAAGATTGCTGGGGAGCAGGATAGGGATGGAAGTGCAGTGTCTAGGTGGGATGCAGGAGAGGGTGAGTGAGGGAGGTCTGGGTGGGAGGTGGGGTGCAGAAGCAGGGTGGGGATCTGGCCAGCAGATTGGGTGCAGGCTGAGAGTGGGATTCTGGGCAGGAAGTGTGGTGCAGGAGCGGACTGAGCAGGAGGAAGGGTGCAGGAAATCGGGTGTGGGATCTCAGTGGAAGGGAGTGTGTGAGAGAGCAATGGGGGTGCAGGGTCTGGGAATGTGGGGATGGGGTGCACTTACCTGGTTCTGCACACTGCAGTCCCAGGTACTGGTCTCCACTGCTCTCATTGGCTGTGATTCCGGCCAATGGGAAAAGTGGGGAAAGCCTCCAACTGAGCAGTTTCTTGGGCTGCTGTTCCTCCAGCTGGGAGGAGGGAAGAACAGCAGTGTATATGCTGCCTCCTTCCCCTGCAAGAAAAATCTGGATACCTGTGGAACTTCAGTTGTTATGCCCTTCTAGCATGACTGTAACTACTCACTGGGAAGGCTATGCAGCCAGTTATGCACCCACTTTAGAATAGCTCCATCTAGAATATGATCCTAATCTGTTCTTAATGTCATGTGAGACTGTATCAAAAGTCTCACTTAAGTTGATATGTACATCTACCCCGTCCCCTTCCATAAAGCTTATTAGTTCCCCTGTCAATGAAAGCTATTAGGTTGGTTTGACATGACTCATTCTCGACAAATCCACGCTATTATCACCTTATTATCTTCTAGATGTTTGCAAATGAATTCTTTAACTATTTGCTCCATTATGTTTCCTAGTACAGAAGTTAAGCTGACTGGTTGGCAGTTCTCTGTGTTGTCTTTATTTCCCGTTTTATAGATAGGTACTATATTTTCCCTCTTCCCGTCTTTGGGAATCTTATCTTTGAAAAGTCATGGTAGACGGGTAACTGCTAATAGCTCAATCTCCTCAATCAGCTCCTTGGGTATTCCAGGATGCATTTCATCAGGCTCTGATGACTTGAAGACATCTAACCTGGCCTCTTGCAGAAATACTCTGGCTGGATTAGAGTCAAGCACTGCTCTCAAACTATTGAGTGCACCTGGACCAATGTAGATTTTTGATAATTTATCAACAGGCCCAGAGCTTGACAAGTGGCTTGCAACATCTCAATGCTGCGCTGAACATGGACAGTGGAGTAGCCCCTGATGAGCCAGTTATTGAAGTAAATCTGGATACTGCAATGACTGAGATAGGCCGCCACCTCTAATATATATCTTATACATGTCTTGGTGCTGTTGCTAAGCCAAAAAGGAGCACTGCAAATTGGTAGTAGGCAGACCCAACTATGAAATTAGGAACCATTTGTGTCTGTGAAATATTGACATATGAAAGTAAACATCTTTTACATGGAGAGCAGTGCATCAGCATCCCAAAACCAAGGAAAGAAAGATGGAGGCCAAAGAGATCAGGCAGAACTTCAACTTCTTTAAATACTTGTTGATTCTCCACAGGTCAAAGGGGTAAAAAAGAGTGGGAGTAAAACCTGTCCCCCCTCAAGTGTACAGGGACTTCCTCCATGGCTCCCAAATGCAGAAGGCCCTGCACCTCCTGAGTGAGCAGATGCTTATGAGATGGGGAGGGACATAAATAAACTGGCAGGTATATTCCCCTCCCATGTGCTCACTACACACTGCTCAGATGTTCCAGAAGCCCAGGCAGGGAAGGAAATGACAAATGGATGGGGGAAAAAAAATGACCCAAAGCGTAAGCTGGAAGGTTGTCCTCAAGCACACATTAAAAAATGCCTGCTTGTTACCCAGTTGGTTGTGGGAGGAGCTCAAGAGAATCAAAGGTGCAGGATGATGACTTTACTGCCCTTTATAGCCCTTGACTTTTTTACGGAAGGGTTTTGACCAAAATTGGCTCCTGTACTCATGGAGTTGTTGTAACTGCTACTTCACCAGCCCAGAAGTATAAAGGCTCAGAGACTGCAAGGTAGCCCTAAAGTCTTCCAGGCCATGATATTTACTGTCTATCTGTTCTCAAAGCTGAACCAACCTATCACATGGGAGGTCCTGGATAGATTGTTGAGCTTCAACAGACCCAATAACTACAACCAGGACACATTCCTCATAAAAACATGTGAAGTCATGGTCTAGGCCAGCGGGGGGAAGGAGGGTGGCGGGGGTGTCGCGGCTGCATTCCTGGAAGGTTGCAGCGTTTGGATCCAGCCGGCCGCTTTTCCTGGCTTCTCGGCTCAGCGTCCGACAAACACGTGGCAGGGGGCAGGACGTGGTCAACAATTAAAGGGGCTGCTTCCTTTTTTCTTTTTTTGCTCCACCCAATTTGGTGGCCCCACCACTAGTCTAGGCCGGAGTGTTTGCTTCAGATGAGATCATTCAGAGGGCTGCCCTGACCACAGCTCTGTTCTCATCAAAGATAGCCACAAATTTCTTCCTGGTACCCTCTAGTAGTGAGTCTGTAAAGTTGTCCATGAATGTTGAATATATTTAACAGCAGCCAAGTAAGGCCTGATGGCTTGCCAATCTCAGCTGGAAGCTGCATACAGAATAACTTTCTACATCTACCAAAGAGATTGAGCTTCTTTGCTGCTTTTTCCTTAGGTAACAATTAGGGATGTAAAATCCCATTTAAATGCTGAACTGTATTGTTTAACTGGCTAACCATTTAAAGGGGGGCAGCCCAACCCAAGGAGAGAGACAGACTTGTCTGAGGAACTAAGACAGTACCCAGGCTGTCGGTCTACCCTGATGCAGACCTCCACTGAGGACCTGCATGGAGGCAAATGCTCTCGGTGCCATGACTCCAGTGACGGTATTCAGCAGAATGGTAATGGTACCCTGGATATCGATGGCCTCGCATTAGAGAACAGTGCAACTCTACAGATAGGGAGAAGGAATGGAAGTGAGAAGACTGATGTGTCAGAGACCATCAATATGCCTGTGGTGAACCGTATTGCCATTAGGGATGTGAACATGTGCCTGTTTACATGACTAACTGATGAGTTTGGGCTCATCAGTTAATCCTAATAGTTACAAGCAGCCTCCTCCCGCCCTGCTTTCTCTGTATCAGAGGCGGGGGTGGAGCTGGGGGGAGAGAGGGCTGGTATGCATGGGGAGCTGGCTTTTGAACTGAATCCCTGTGCATGCTGACTGCCATGGAGCCGGCTCCCCCACCCTCAACACTGCTACCTCCCACATCAGAGGCAGCAGCGCAATCCCCGTGCATGCCTCCCCCAAGCCCCACACTGCTACCTCCCACATCAGAGGCAGCAGCGCAATCCCCGTGCATGCCACCCCCAAACCCCACACTGCTACCTCCCACATCAGAGGCAGCAATGCGAGGGGGCAGGTGGGGGACTCTGTAGGTGCGATGAACCAGCTTTTAAGCTAGCTCCCTCCACGGACCAGCTTAGAGCCACCTGCCCCCCTTCCCCACTGTCTCTGATGCAGAGGCAGCAGGAGGAGGCAGGTGGGAGCCGGGATGCCTCCCACAGAGGCAGCAGCACGGGGAAAGCGGAGGGATGGGACAGAAGCACCATATGCTGCCTCTGATACAACTGGTTCCACAGAAGCAATGGCTCACACCTGCCCTCCTGTGGATAAACCTGTAACTGCTGTAAATTTCAGCAGTTACATGTTTACTAAATTAAACACAGTTTAATACCCCCTACTGGCCTAGCAACTGGCCTCTCAACCCTCCAGAATGGTGCCAGTAGCTTGGAGAGCAACAACTTTAAACAACTATTAATAACCAATTCTCTACTAGAGACAGTAGAGAGCAAAAAGTTTACCAAAGCAAGGAGACATTCTAGGCCCGTTGCTGGCAATGAGAACATGTGTCTTGGATGGCTTAGATATATCAAATCCTACATATTTGCAGGCAGTTGGACTAGATGACCCTTGTAATCACTTCTAATCCTATGAGTCTATCTGGGTGGTCAAACTTACTGGCCCTCCAAGCCACATACAACAGTATTCAGAAGTTCAAGAGCTGGAGTGTGCATGCCAGGATTTCAGCCTCATAGGAAGTGCCTGGGTGAGGATCGGGACTTCGGCTGTGCCTAGAGAGGCACCCTTGGGGAGAGGAGAGGCACCTGCTGGAGCTTCAGCCCCATTTCTGCTGAAGCCCTGAGCCCAAAGACACTCCCTCCCTCTTGCACAGAAACCCCTACCCCCACCATGCTGCCACGGGGTAAAAACCTCAGACACTCAATTCCCCCACCACCAGTTTGTAAGGTGGTGAATTGAGGGAGGAGCTGAATGCAGCTCATTATATGCTGTTTGGTCATCCCTGATTTCTATGATAGTGACCCTTCTTTTTTCACACAAAAAGGACTGATGCTTCTGCTGGTGAGGCGAACTGCCAAATGAAGGTCTTTGAGAGATTGTTTCCTGGACATACCTGTGTAATGCTTTAGCTCTGGTTCAGAAATCATGCATATGCAACTGTTGGGCACCTTAACCCCAAGCAAGTTGTAGGTCTACTGGACACTTGTAGTCCCCACTGTGGGTGCACTGAATCCATGTTTTCCTTTCAATGCATCCAGCTGGTTTTGGTTATTATTGTTGGTGATCTGGTCTAGATCTGCCCCTTTGCTGTCTGGGCTGTCTAAGACTCATCTTATGCTGGGGCCCTGAGCTTGCATTTCCTGGTGCTTAGTTAATTTGATGGAGGCAAGGTTTCTGGCAACATTTGGAAGGGTAGCATATGTTCTTCCACCACAAAGCAAGACACAGATCATAATACCCCAACAAGAGAATGGCGAGAACTACTGGATTATATCCAAGTATATTATCTTTCATGTTGGCAGCAGCTCCAAAGTGTCAGTTGCAGATGAATCCATCTCACTAATCCCAAATCCCCCAATCAAAGTGGCAACTGGAAATGCACAGAGATGCCTTGGTTCCTGTATCAGGCTCTACTCAAGGGTTTTGGGGTGGTTCCAGAGCATAGTGCTCTGGGGGTGCTTAGGCTTTTTTCCCCTGCTACTGGGCCTGGGCTAGTCCATTTCCCAAGAGGGGCAGGAGGCAAGGGTGTGCCACAGTAAAAACACAGATTCTCCTCCAGAGTCAGGCATCAGTGACCCAGGTCAAACTGCACGAGCTCAGGATTTGGTTCTACAGGCTTTGGCACAGCAGACAAGACTTGGCGGCATCAGGCAGCCCCTTTTCTCCTGCCACTCACACAGCTGAAAGCAGATGCATAAAGCCAGCTCAGTAAAGGCCTCTAAGCTAGTGGGGTTTTGAATGTAAGCTAGATCAACTTTTACTACCTCACTGAGTCCTCACTGGAATTGGTGTAAGCCAGCCTGTCTTATTTCATTCAACACCTGCAGGAAGCCATTGAAAGTAAATGGCATAGGCAGTGGCTGGCTCTTGCCTCTTACAACACTTCCAAGAGACAGTATTTGCAAAGTGGATGCAACGTGCAATTTGAGAGCCACAAACCATGCTTATGACTAAAGAAAAGGCATAAGAAAGGCAAGTGATACCATCCTGAATCTGAAGTGGTCTGTGAAGCTGTTCTCAGGTTAAGAATAGGATGGACAACGGGATAATGAAATATCATGGCCTCTTTTTAAGCCAGTGTTTCCCAATTTCATTTGGCCATGGAACCTTTTCAGAATTTCAAGGAACCCCTAGGTTTGTCTCTCTCTCTCTCTCTCACACACACACACACACACACACACACACACGGAAAAAAAGAAAAAAGAAAAGAAAAAGAGGAGAACCCACCAATGCATGAAAATCACATTCTTTCCCCGAGACCCACCCCTTTGAGGCCCCATCCTCTCTGTTCCCCTCCTCTCCATCACTTGCCATCCCCAGCCCTTATACACTCTCACTGGGTTGAGACAGGAGGTGCGGGCTCTGAGGTGGGAATGAGGGATTTGGGTGTGGGAAGGGGTGAGAAGTGCAAGCTCTGGGAGGGAATTTGGATGCAGGGGAAGGGGATGCTGGCTTGGGGAGGGGGCTCAGGTGGAAGTTGGGGTGCCAAACAAGTCACAGGCTTGTGGATGTAAGGGTGCAGGAGTTTGGGTTGGATATGTGAGGGGCTCAGGGCAAGGGGGCTGGGAGTATGATGGGCTCAGGACACAGATTTGCCATGTGTGGGTGGTGCAGGAGTGTTGTGGCAGAAGACTGAGGATGTGGGGATGCAGGAGTTTGGGGATGCAAGAGGCTCAGGACAGGGGGTTCCAGTGTATGATAGGCTCAGATTTGGGGGTCAGGTGGTGCAGGAGTGTTATGATGCTGCAATGAGATGGGGATTTGACCCCAAATGGGGGCATGTTGGCCAGGCTTCATTTTTAAATAAAATATTACGTCAACCTCAAAAGGTTTTAGCATTGTCTTTGTTTATGAGAGGGGTGAGGAACATGTTTTGAGTCAGGGGTCACTGACCCACAGAAAAGTCAGTTGGTACCACACAAGTGAGATGCAAAAAACACCCCAAGCCTCACTAATGTGGTCCCAACTGTGCTGTTGAGGGCAGGGGACAGGGTGCTAGTGGGTGCTGGGGCCCGGGAGAGGGTGCTGCTTGGTGGCAGGATGCTGGCACAGGTGGTGGGATGCTGGGGCCAGGGACAGGGTGGTGCTGGATACTGGGATGGGTGGCAGGGTGCTGGGGCCAGGGACAGGATCTGGGGTGGGCAGCAGGGTGTTGGGACCGGGGGACAAGGTGCTGGGGACAGTGAAGGTGGGAGAAGAGTACTCATGGGGGGTCTGGGCAGGGGACAGGGGAAGCTGTAACCAGTACCTGGCAATCCTGCAGCACCTCTGGGTTCCGGGACGTGTGCAACTGCACTTCCCCTCCCTAAAAAGCTGGTGTGCATGCTGCCTGAGTAGCAGGGGCTCTTGCATTCCAGCAACTTACTTCTGCGACGCCGTCGTGCGTGCGTGCGTCGGTGAGTCCCAGGGCAAAGCGCACTGCCTGCATAATCGGAGCTGCACAGAGCCAAGACTCCTGACCTAGCCCCCCCCCCCCGTACTGCGCAGAAAGGTGGCGGGACTAAGTTGCAGGGTGCCACAGCTCCAGATGTTCAGGCAGCGCGCGCTGGCTCCTTTGGGGAGTGGAAGTGCTTCCCTCCTTGCTGTGGGTTATGTGGAGTCACCCCTGTCCGACACCCCTCCTAGTGTGCCAGCCAGGAGCAACTGTTCCCTCTGCATCGCCAGGGAGGAATGGGAAACAAGCTAGTCATCTCTCTCTCTTTCAGAAGGGGCAGGGCAGTGCTGGCTTTTTGTGGAACCCCTACTTTCGCTTTGTGGAACCCCAGGATTCTGCGGAGCACCAACTGGGAAACACTGCCCTATAGTCTCCTCTATGGATCTTAGGTCATGTCTACACTACTGACTAAATTGGCACTGTTGTGATTGATGCAGCAGTGCTGATCTAGTGGGTACAATGAAGACAAGCTAAAAATCGATGGAAGAGTATTTTTCCATCGAATTGTGTACTCCACCTCCTCGAAAAGCAAAGGGAAGCATCTCCCATCAAAAAAGCACAGTGTAGACATTGTGATATGTGGATCTAGCTATGTTCATTTCAGTTATTCATGTAATTGAAGTATGTAACTTAGATCAATTTACTGTGGCAGTACAGACCATCCCTTCAATGAATAAATAAGACACTTTATTTTTGTAATAGGCTTGTGAGACGGATCCCTGGAGAGAGAAAGGGAAGGACAGTGTATAGGAAGGTGTGAAAATATATCGGCCAGCTAAGGGCTACTATATCCAAGGTGATATTGGACAAAGGCAGATGGGGTAGGGCAAAGCAGTCCCTGAAGACTGGCTCCTAATCAGTTCCTATGTGGTTCCCAAAACTTCCATCAAATTTACTGCTTGGATCTTGGGACAGAGTGACACACGGAGAAGTCAGATGATTGTAGTCTCCTTGAGTATCACAATCATTTTCATGACAGATAGTCTGGCTTTCTATCTAGAGTATATGGATGAACCCGTTGTGTCTGCTGGGACTCATTATATATAGCTTCCACTACAGGTTTGGAATATAAAACCCCAGGTATTTTAGAGCAACCCTCAAATTCTTCAAGGAGCAGAGCTTCTTCATTTCTTTTGTTGAGGCGTTTTATGCCATTCTGCACTGATTAGGCCTCAATTGTAGTATTGCATCCAGTTCTGGGCACCACATTTCAAGAAAGATGTGTAAAAATTGGAGAAGGTCCTAAGCAACAAAAACGATTAAAGGTCTAGCGAGCATGGGCTATGAGGGAAGACTGAAAGAATTGGGCTTGTTTAGTTAAGAAAAGAGAAGACTGAGAGGGGACATGATAGCGGTTTTCAAGTACCTAAAAGAGTGCTATAAGGAGGAGGAAGAAAAATTGTTCTCCTTGGCCTTTGAGGAAAAGACAAGAATCAATGGGTTTAAACTGCAACAAGGGAGGTTTAAGTTGGACATTACGAAAAACTTCCTGTCAGAGTGGTGAAACACTGGAATAAATTGCCTAGGGAGGTCGTGGAATCTCCATCTCTGGAGATATTTAAGAGCAGGTTAGACAGACATCTATCAGGGATGGTCTAGATCAGGGTTTCCCAACTGTCAATGGCCCTAGTGGCCTCTAGGTGCTTGTGGGGTGGTGACCCTCCCCGCGTAAGCCGGGGGCAAACCACCCCGGGTTATTTTAGCCGTGTCTCTGTGGGTTGGGCCACCCAAGTCCTGGCAACAAGGCTTAGTGCCGGTGCTCGGGGGCGGGGGGGGGGGGGGGGGGGGGGGGGGGGGGGGGGGGGGGGGGGGGGGGGGACCGTCCTACAGGGCTTCCCAGACTTCTGGAGAGATTCTGCTCTCCCCGATCGCGGGTCCCCAATGCATAGCCGATAGATGCGGTGCTGCCCCATGCTCTGGTTCCTGCTGTGCTATGTCGGGACTGTGGGGGTCCCTGCCCCTGAATAGTCTATGGCTCCCAGTCCAAGGTTCAAGATTGGTCCTGGTTGGTGATGATGTCGGTATTGGTGGCAGGGGCGTTGGTGGGGTAGAGGGGACTGGGCCCTCCCTCCCCACCAGGCACCGGCCCAGGGTCCTCAGAATTTAAACTGGTCCTTTGGGGGTCCCTCCGGAGCTGATACGGGCCCACTCCTTGATTCCCCTTGGCTCCCTTCCGCCCTGGGCCGCTTCCTACCCCATCATACGCTGTGCTTCCTACCACACCTCCGACCAAGGTTCCTGCGCCATACTGCTGCACTGCGTCCAAGATTCCCAGGCTGAGGTAGAGTCCCTGCCTCTGCGGTGCTTGCTGTGGAATCAGCTTCGGCCTCCCACAGGCTCCTGGCTCTGCCGCTCCCTACTGGGGAGCCCCTCGTTGAGTAGGCAGCCGCTGGTGATCAGGAGGCTTGCTCACCGCTTCTGGTTCAGGGTTCCTGGGCTGCTCCTTCCTCCCTCCACGGCTGGTCGGCTCCTCCTTCTGCTGCCCGTGCTCCGCCGCCCTGACCGGATGGTGGTTCTCTGTCTAACTCCAGGACTGCTTCAGCTGCCCTCTGCGGCTGGTCGCTCACTGCCTCCGCGCTGCTCCCCGTTTCCCCGGACCAGCGCTCCCTCTCCCTCCTCCCTGGCGGTGCGTGCCAGCACTCCCTTTGAATGACCCGCTGGCCCGTTCGTGCATGAGTTGCAGCGTTGCGACGAGTTGCAGCACTGCTGGGTGCCACGGCCGGCGCTGAGAGGGGGCGGGGTGAGGACGCCCTGTCACACCAACCTATGGGTCGCCATTATATTTCAAAAGGGTCTCCAAGTATCTCCCCAGGTGGCTCTGCCCTGTTTTTGAACTGCTTTGGGTCACAAAGTTTTCCTGAATTGTCAAAATGGGTCCCCATCTGGAATAGGTTGGGAACCACTGGTCTAGAAGGTGCTCCGTCCTGCTGTAAGGGCAGGGGACTGGACTTGATGACCTGTCAAGGTCCCTTCCGGTTCTAGTGTTCTAGGATTCTATGATTGAAAGAGAGGTCTTGTGTCCTGGACTTCCCTTTGCAGATGCTAACAGCCTCATGTTTATAGCCATGGTCGTCAAAGTTGTGCTGGAGGTATCGAAAGCTGACTTTAGATCTCAAGGAAAGCAAAATGTTTTTTAGTATAGCTCCATATACACTCCAGAGTCTGGTGGTACTTTCACCAGTCATGGAATCAACCCTTTCCCACATCAGGAAATTGTTTCTGGTGAAAGTCTGGTAGTTTGCCACATGGAGTTATAGTAATGTGGACTTTGTACTTCAGTATCTTTTTTTCTTGGGCATACCTTTTATTGATTTTGATTTTTCCTGAATTACAGCAATCCAATGAGCCTGTATCTAGTCAGGAGTAAAAGTATTTGAAAATTTTAAAAGCACCCAGCAGTCCCACAATTCACCTGTTCTGACATGGACTGGATGGTAGTTGGGATTTGCCAGAGTCCCTTACCCTCACTTGTAGGAGAACAATTCATGCCAGATTTAATGCTGTCAAAATTTCAAAGGAGTTGACAGGATTTCTCTTGTATGACTCAGAGATGCTGAAAAGCTTTAACAAGTCTTCAACAGTCAAGGCAGAAGCTAATGTGACTAACTCCTCAGGTGAGGTTGACTACTCTTCAGAAGGAGAATGAAGGTGCTGTTATTGTACAGCTTCCAGGTACTATATCAGGCTACAAAACCTGTGGCCTGGGCAGTGATGCCCCAGGAAGGTTAAGATGGCATGGCATGGCATAAGGGTTCTGGCTCACTTGACACTCCTATCTTCTTTGTGGTGTTGCAGCCTGTAAAATGGGTCTCTGATAGCAGCTCTAGGTTTAGTTCTAGGAAGTAAAGAATCAGCATTATTGATCAACATGGAGGAGAAATATGGCAATGGAGAAGAGGAGAAATACTCAACAAATGTGGGTACCATGTCTCATCCCCAGTGCTATGTTGGCACCAACGATGTCCTAGAGAGAATCCTGAATGCTCCAAAAGGACAAGTCTTAATCCTGAAATTGGTCCAGGTATCTGTTTATTTTGTGCTATTCCCTCAGCAGAGGACTTACTATGGAGGAATGTCTACGGAGGAATGTCGTCTCATTACATATCCCTCAGCAATACTTTTCAGTATTCGATCTCTATTTAGCTCTGACTTTTGGCCACACCCTTGTGTTGGTGTGCACACTATTAGTGCCAGAGATACTGGTACCAAACATGTTGCTACTTGTGCCGAAGCAGTTGTTGTTGGTGTAGTGGCAGCTGGTGCCAAAGAATCCAGGGCTGAGGCAACAGATGTCAACTTTCATGGAGTTTTTTCCATTTACTGCTGGGCACCAGGTTGTGGTGCCCCTCTCAGATAAGCACCTACTAAAGACGCCTTCTTTGGAGGAGGAAGTCTTCTCTGGGTCTGAAATGATGCTAATTGCTTGAGCAGATATAGTTTCAGCCAAGCATCCTCCTACTTTGATCCTTGAGAAGGACATGCACACTAAATACTAATCAATGATAGGACGCTCTTTTAGACCAGAAATGTAGCTGCTATGCTCATCAACCAAGGCGTCCATCAGAAGGTGAGTAGGATTTAAACCCTGTTGGTTTAGAATCTGCCATGGCGGTTAACATGTGACATCTTGCCCCACTGTACAGGAGAGAATGTGGGTTTGGGATTTTTTTGTTTTGTTTTTAGGAACATTTAAATTAAAAAAGAAGATGAGAGTGAAGATAGATTTCCGCATACGGCTAGTCAATATGATTATTTGATGGGCTGGATCAGACAGATTCCCTTGAGGGTGTCACCTGATGTGCTGATCATACCACTAAGCTCCACTTACCTGCCCTTCGGGCACATCACTACCCTGTGCAGCTGAGCCAGAAGTTCTGGTCTCCTCTACAGCACAGAGTAGGAGTAATGCCATGCCCCCATTCCCACCCAGGAGAGTTAACTGATAACATGAAGGTTACAAGTATCACAGAAAAATGGGAGGATGGAAAATTGGTATACTGAATTAGTCAAAGATGTAACTTTTGAAAGCTCAATTTATAAATCACAAACTTAAACAGAGTACAATGTAATTATGGAAATTTATTTGATTGTATTAGTGAGACAAATGCCAATCTTGTATATACACAAAACTTCTTTAAAACATAAAAGAAGAGTTTTTAGCTGTATAGTCTTCACTACTCCTTACAAGAATACTCAAGTGAAACAGTCTCAGATTTATTTTCTTTATCTAAGTCACGTATTATAATTCAACAGATAACTGTTTAAGGGGGTTAAAACATATTTTCTTAATTATAAGAATGTGCTAATGTGGATTTCTAATATTCTTCACCAATAAAAATACGTTTAAAATTAGTTTTATCATTTTGGCATAAAAAAAAAATCTAAGACTTTGGCTTACCAACAGCGGTAGTCCTGATCCACTCCCAGAACTCTGTGACTGGTCAATAAGATCCTTTAATGACTCCCCAGCAGGAATAAATGCTTCATCTTGCTCCAGATCACGATTATAACAACGTCTTTTTGCTGCCCATCTACAGTAATGTCTGCAAAAAAACCCCTACAGATTAATATTTTTGAACATCTTGAACTATGAAAAGAAAAAAAAAATCTAAATATACATTTTTTTAAGATAAGTAGTATTTATTGCATATTCGTGTACTTTTTATATGAGAGATTGAAGAATATTTAAATTATGTACAAAAGACAAATGAGACTCATCCCCATGCTCCATCCCCAAGCAAAAGTCTCTAGGAGAATCAAAGTCCAAAAATTCACAGGTACTTGGCTGTTTGATTAAAACTTTCTGCAAAGCAATGGGAATGCTAGCTACAGCTAAGGCTGGAGCAAGCTGTTCCAACCACTGTTGCTGACAGTAAGTAGGAACTGAGGAGGGAGGGGCCAGGGAGTGCCCTATATAGTGTGGCATATGCACACCACTCCAGGGGGTACTGGACCCCAGCTCCTATGAGTACTGCTTACGGAAAAACTTCCGGCACCGGTGTATGTGGCAGGTACACACACCTATGTTGAATGGACCCGAGCAAGCACTCAAAGAAGAATTTTTCTAACAAAATAAATATAATAAAAATCACAAACCAGAAAGCAAAAATGTTTAATGAAGCCATGATTTTTTTATATTAAACTTATTTGCTATGTCAATGCCTCCAATTATGACAACTTGGCTAATGAACTAAACGCCACTGAATGCACAATAAACATTGTTCCTTAAAGCAACCACACTGAATATGAGGATTACAATCTGTTCCTTGCTGCTTCCACTCCTCAAACTGATATTGAAATGAAAGTGTCCTAATTACTTAAGATTGTTGTCTATTTCACTAACTTCCAAATATGCAAAATAATAAAGAAAAATAAGTGAAGCTATTTGCAGGACTGGCCTGGCGGGATACTGGGAATTTCCCGGTGGGCCGTCGTATCCACCCGTAATGGGCCGTCGTTGCCCCGCACTCTGACCGGCTCTACGTCTGCATTGTATGTGGCGCATGGAGCCTGACCCGCTGCTTGTGCTGCATGCCGGACGTGATGCAGGGAAAGGGGGTGGGACTTGAGGGGCACGCAGGGGTGACATCATGGGGAAGGCTGTTCCCAGGCCTATTTTGATTGTCAGTCTGCTCCTGGCTACTTGCACCAAGACTCCATTAAGTCCTATTACTAGGGAGTAAGCCTAGGCTTATCAGTTAATCTTCTAGACTACTTGCTTTTCCCTTCCGCTTGCTGCCTCTGTATCAGAGGCAGTGGAGAGCTGGTTCCGTGGGGAGCATGGTCAACGGGGGGGGAAGAGGAGGGGGACGGGACGATGACTTCTTTGTGCAGCAGCCCCTGTCCATGGGGAGTCCAAGCTCTCCACCAACAGCAGCTCCAGCCCCATAAGAAGGAAATGGTGGGGGAATGTCGAGGCTCAAGGCTTCCAGCACTGAGACTTGAGGCACGCTGGATGAAATTAAGCAGTGGGCCAGATTTGACCCCAGACCAGAAGTTTCCCACCCTTGACATACACCACTGTGGTGCCTGAGTATATCTTGAGCAATTCTTCTGGAGAAAAATGGGGAGGAAAAATATGCCTTAAAAATAATTTCCAAACAACTTTGTTAAGTTAGAGTTAAGATTGTTGCCACACAACCAAGCTTTTCACTTTACACATGTTCCTACAACATCGGGCTTCAAAATCCTAAATAACCAACAGAAAGCCAGAAAATGCTCAGTTCAAATCAAATCACACATTGCTATCCTGCCTCCAACACCTTTAAAATATTTGTAACCAAAACCTTACAAAAACTGCGAAATACATAGTTAAAATCAGCTTTACACACAATGCACTCTGCCAACCAGGACTGGATTAACTATTGTAGGGGCCTGAGGCTATTAGATTTTGTGGGGCCTGTGAGTTCCAGAGTGGGACCAAAAGTGTGTGACAGGGTTGTGGGTTGAGGCAGGAATTTGGGTCTGGGAGGTGTCACAAGGCTGGGGGTGCAGTATCTGGGTGGGAGTAAAGGTATCGAAGGGAACACAGGGCTGGGGCAGGGTTACGGTATGGGGCACTTACTTGGCACAGCTGCAGCTCCCATTTGGTGTTGTGAGGATGTGGGTGACTCAGTATGCCCTAGACTACCTTGCACTCATTTGCAGGCACTGTCCCTCACAGCTTCCCGGGAATCATGGACAAGGGCAGCTGTGGAGGTGGAGCCAGCAGGCAAGGGTGGTGCAGGGATGGAACTTCACAGCACACGGAGCCACATGGCTCAAGCCGAGGGTCCGGGAAGAACAGACACACGTGGAGCCTCCCCTCCCCCAGCACAGCTCCCTTCGAATGCAGTACACAAAGGCTTTAGTGGCTGCAGCCCAGTGCACCAAGCTAAAAAGGCCCTTTTCAGCCTGGGGCTTTGGGCAGCAGCCCCTAAAAGCATCTTTCTTAATCTGTGTCTGCTGCCAACCTAACTTTCCTCTTGTACTGCTGGCACAACAACCGCATCATCCACTACATACATCAATAGATCTTATATACTGCCTTCAAATAGCATATATACAACTTCATAAATCATAGTTCATCATCATGCACTATTTGCCAGAAAGCAGCAGAAAAACCGACCCAGCATAATTTTGACTGCTGCATGGTGCAAGTTTCTTGAGTCTGTTTCTTTCAATATACCCATTTATAAGTCATATTTTGCATGGAATGTTGTAGAAGGAATATAATTTGAGATGTTTATGAAGTCCTTTGGGACTCCAGATAATAAGGAATGTCATAAATATATGTTTTCTTTTGGTTGCAGTCATTCTATGAAATTTTAAAAAAAGAGTAGTATTGTAGTACCTTAGAGACTAACAAAAATATATAGTACCATGAGCTTTCATGGGTATGACCCACTTCAGACGAGTTGGAGTAGAAAATTTAGCTATTTTACAAACACTCAGCCCTATTCTGCACTACCAATAGAATTTAAAATTTCCACCAGGTTTCATTTTGACAGATGCCCAATACCAAATGTCCATGAAAATCTGAACAAAACCTTCTTACATGATCTAACTTTATCATATGCATAAGACAAATACTTGAATGTTTTCACTACGTTACTGGATTAAATTTAGTTGGGACTGGGCTTGTTTTGAGCATGGGGATGTACTAGATCAGTGGTTCCCAGCATCACGCCCCCTTTTTGATTTTTGAGAAACCCTCACACACACACTCAGCAACAAAACTTGTTGGGGGGGGGAGATCTGACCAGGGCCGAAAAACAAAATTAGCAAGGGGATTGATTGCGGGGGGGCGGGGGGGGGGATGTGTCGCCTTGCACGCCCCCTGGAAACCCATGTACTAGATGGGTTCATGCCTTCATGCCCCCCAGTTTGGAAACCCATGTACTAGATGATCACTTGAGGTCTCTTCCAACCATAATCTTCTATGATTCTATGAAATGTATGGTTTAGAATGAAAAAATATAGGGTCAACAATGCATCTCTCTGCAGGGGGAAAACAGAATGACAATACGTGACAAAAAAATAGAATGTTTTGTTTGCAGTTCAGACTATGGAGAACAAATATAGCTCCTTTAAAAAAAAAAAAAAAGAGGCAGAAAACAGTATTCACGTGGCTTTTTAAAAATATGTTCCTAAGACAAAATAATGTTGAAGATAAACTCAGAAGTAGAACAAAAATAAAAGAGGAGTGGCTGAATATCTAACGGCAAAAGTGTTAACATATTCTTGATTAAGGAATTTTATAGTGTCAAAACCATACACTGTTTTGAAAACTTGTATAGTTTTCGCACTCTCCTGGAATAAGACATCAAATTCTATGAAATCCCTTTACCGCATGTTAATGTCTACATTTTTACCTAACACTATAAACTATTGTCCATAGACATGTGCATCATCATGTAGGAAAAAATACCAGTGCCAAAGGAAGTATTTTTCCTTACTTGTAACAAAAGCAGCTAAATAAGATGATCATAACAATGATGCAGACTGCCATCGAAATCAGCACTGCCATCCAACGAATGCCGCCATCAAAAAGTCCATCTGTTTTAAAAAAAAAAAAAGTTATACTACTTATTTCCTAAAAAGTTGCTAGTAGTTAGATTCTCATAGAATATTTTATTTATATTTATTAGTTACTTTTCCAAAGATTGTGTATTTTGTGATTGACAAATATTGTTTTGCTTTTGGTGCTGCAGCTATTCAAAACAATATTAGAATCCTTCCAAAACTGGCAGTAGGATAAGAAATTACAAAGCATCGACTTTATTCACTATAGCAATGCTGACAATATTGTAGGAATGTCTCTCATTTTTTACACATACATACACACACATATATATATATATATATATATATATATAAAATCCTTGCTATCTTAACATGGCTACAATGCTGGTGATAACTCACTCCAATGCTCCCAAAGTCTTTCATTTCCAACAGACACCAAAATGTAGTGTATATTCTCCAGCTTCAAAAAACCCTCACAACAATCTTATTGGTAATCTCACATATTCTTCTATCAACAAGTTTGCATATCTGACTTTCCCATAACCCATGCACTGGGTAAATTACTCTCCCTTGACACTGCTGATTTGGCTGTAAAAGGATTTAAATGTACTGTTAGAGTAGTCACATTTCAGAGGAGAAATGAGACTGAAATATCTTCTACCCGTCTTCAGTGGTTGTCGAGATAGAAAAGTTCTCATGGCACTTGTTACAAACACTGAAGTATAGATCAAGAATCTTGATAATATACCCAGTCTGTCCTGTGAGATTGGTTGACTCACAAAATTGATAATGGTAGAGACAGATTCTGGGTTATTTATTTAAATCTTGTCCTGTTTGATAGCTATTAAATGTTGCCTGATGGCTCTTGGTCTACCTAATACTGTTTGGTAGTCTCAGACTGGTCCTCCTATTATCATGCCTGCTGTGTAGGAGGCACCCAACACAATCCTTCAGGACTGTCTTACAAAAGGAGTCGATATTTAACTGGAATTGAGCTACATTAATATCGAATAGTTCAATTTCATTTCCCTTGACAGCATAATAGGGAGAAACTTCCACAGTTGCTACATTTGTTCTGTGTATAAACACGAGAACAGATTTTCCAGAAATATCTAATATGGCACATTTCACAATTGTAAATTCACTAAAAGAGAACATGTAAATATAATCTAATTTATAAGGGTATATGCGAGAGATAAGGAACATAATCGATCATATGATCTTCATAGTGTTCTAATACTCACCTGTTTTTCCAACCTATTTTAAATTAAAGTAATGGTGTTACATAAATCTGAAGACAATGGCATGGGAAGAATGTGATGTACTTTAAAGGACTGGGCGGTCCATTTACAATCATAGTCCCAATGACTTTTTAAACATATATAATTCTTGTTCTGTGCCTGTAGCACTGGATAAGTGCTCTATAAAACTGGATACATAGACAAATGAATAATTATTGTTCCGTTTACTAACACGCTACTTTGTTAGTTAGATATTGTAGGTTCTCTGCTTTCTCGGTCGGGAGGCTCAAAATTTCAGAAGGAAAATGGGCCAAAAATGTTTACTACAGTAGGAATTAGAACACTATTACACAAAGTTTAGGATAGTTATCAAATATTTATACAAGTTCAAATTGGAGTTTCCAAGATGGATGAAAGCTGAGAAACTTTGGAGGTGAACACAGTTGCAGAGGCAGACATAATCCAAAAACAAAGTGATTATGCAGTAGGAGACCTTTTGATGAATCTTGTCAGTTTTGACTTTAAAAATTTAGAAAGACCTAGGAGAGTGAGAGACTGAGAAGAGTTTCAGAAAAGAATCTAAGAGATAAAGGAGTTTCTGGTATTGAACAAATATATATCTGTTCAGTTAGGAGCAGAGTAGGAGCAAGAAGAACGACAGTAGATATAGCTGGGTAAGTTCTGAGACTTCTTTCAGACATGGTCAGCACAGCAGAAGTTACAGAGAAAGCTAGGCTGCAGACTCATGATAGGACAAAACAATGCACAAGGGAAACAAAGTGTGGAACAAAAGGACAGTGACAAAGTTAGATTAATGTAGACAGGAATGAGGAGGCAGCAGATCAGGTATGAGTGAAAGAAGATGTGACACCAGAAAGAGATAAAAAAGATTTTGCTGGCCCAGGGAGGGCACTGTGGGGTCTGGGTGTGAAGGGAGATGGGGCACACCCTACTCCTAGAGCACATGTGCATCTGTGTTCCCCGCCACTACTGCTGCTATGGGAATGGCAGGAAAAGCCTCAGGGGAAGTGGCACTGCAGTTCATCCAGTGGGAGGTGATGGGTGGAGGTGGGGGGGACCAGGCAGTGCACAGTGCCACTTCCTCTGCCGTACCACAGGCGTTCCCGGAATAGGGACACCCAAAGTATGAAGGAAGTTCATCTGGAGGAATAAACCCATTCAATGTTAATCTGTATACACAAAAACAGCAGTTCACCTGTACCACCAATTGGGGGGAGCGTGGGCTGTAGATCCCGATTGCAGAAATCGGTTCGACAGCATTCAATTGTGCGACGTAGCTGTGCTTTTGGGGAATCCTGTAAAAGGAGAACATAACATAAGAACATGAGAATGGCCATTCCTTTTATTTGTTTTAAACCTGCTGTCCATTAATTTCATTTGGTGGCCCCTAGTTCTTATATTATGGGAACAAGTGAATAACTTTTCCTTATTCACTTTCTCCACACCACTCATGATTTTATATACCTCTATCATATCCTCCCTTAGTCTCCTCTTTTCCAAGCTGAAAAAGTCCTAGTCTCTTAAATCTCTCCTCATAAGGGACCAGTTCCAAACCCCTAATCATATTAGTTGCCCTTCTCTGAACCTTTTCTAATGCCAGTATATCTTTTTTGAGATGAGGAGACCACATCTGTACGCAGTATTCAAGATGTGGGCATACCATGGATTTATATAAGGGCAATAAGATCTTATTCTCTATCCCTTTTTTTAATGATTCCTAACATTCTGTTTGCTTTGACTGCCGCTGCACACTGTGTCGACGTCTTCAGAGAACTATCCACGGTGACTTCAAGATCTCTTTCCTGATTAGCTGTTGCTAAATTAGCCCCCATCATATTGTATGTATAGTTGGGGTTATTTTTTCCAATGTGCATTGCTTTACATTTATCAGCATTAAATTTCATTTGCGATTTTGTTACACAATCACTTAGTTTTGTGAGATCTTTAAGTTCTTCACAGTCTGCTTTGGTCTTAACTATCTTGAGCAGTTTAGTATCGTCTGCAAACTTTGCCACCTCACTGTTTACCCCTTTCTCCAGATCATTTATGAATAAGTTGAATAAGACTGGTATTAGGACTGACCCTTGGGGAACACCACTAGTTACACCTCTCCATTCTGAAAATTTACCATTTATTCCTACCCGTTGTTTCCTGTCTTTTAACCAGTTCTCAATCCATGAAAGGATCTTCCCTCTTATCCCATAACTTAATTTACATAAGAGCCTTGGTGAGGGACCTTGTCAAAGGCTTTCTGGAAATCCAAGTACACTGTATCTACTGGATCCCTCTTCTCCATGTTTGTTGACCCCTTCAAAGAACTCTAATAGATTAGTAAGACATGATTTCCCTTTACAGAAACCATGCTGACTTTTGTCCAACAAATTATGTTCTTCCATGTGTCTGACAATTTTATTCTTTGCTATTGTTTCAGCTAATTTGCCCAGTACTGACGTTAGACTTACCGGTCTGTAATTGCCGGAATCGCCTCTAGAGCTCTTTTTAAATACTAGTGTTACATTAGCTCTCTCCCAGTCATTGGGTACAGAAGATGATTTAAAGGATAGGTTACAAACCATAGTTAATAGTTCCACAATTTCACATTTGAGTTCTTTCAGAACTCTTGGGTGAATGCCATCTGGTCCTGGTGACTTGTTACTGTTAAGTTTATCAATTCATTTCAAAACCACATCTAATGACACTTCAATTTGTGACAATTCCTCAGATTTGTCACCTACAAAGGATGGGTCAGGTTTGGGAATCTCCCTAACATCCTAAGCCGTGAAGACTGAAGCAAAGAATTCATTTAGTTTCTCTGCAACGTCTTTATCGTCTTTAAGTGCTCCTTTTGTATCTTGATCATTCTCGGGCCCCACTGGTTGTTTAGCAGACTTCCTGCTTCTGATGTACTTTAAAAACATTTTGTTATTACCTTTTGAGTTTTTGGCTCACTGTTCTTCAAACTCCTTTTTGGCTTTTCTTATATTTTTTACACTTAATTTGGCAGTGTTTATGCTCTTTTCTATTTTCCTCACTAGGATTTGACTTCCACTTTTTAAAAGATGCCTTTTTATCTCTCTCTGCTTTTTTTACATGGTGTTTAAGCCATGGTGGCTCTTTTTAAGTCCTTTTACTGTGTTTTTTTAAATTTGGGGTATACATTTAAAAGTTGGACCTCTATTATGGTGTCTTTGAAAGTGCCAATGCAGCTTGCAGGAATTTTACTTGCAGAGAACAGAGAAAATAACCCAAAAGTTTTGAAATGGTAAAATGTGAATGATGGGACAGAAGTACAACATTTTGGAGATCACATAGCTAAGATTGAGTTCTATTTGCATATAAAATAGGGATTCAACCTTCTTGGTTATGTATGAAATATATGACATGTATCCTCCCCCAAATTTATTGACTTCCCCAAAGTTTATTGACCATATACTCTGACTACAGAAATAATTTTTGATAATTAACAAGCTAAATTTTATCTTAAAATTATTTTTTTTTACTACATTTAGCACTTATGCCAGTTTTTAGTTTGTCCCAACTGATGTTTAGTAATGGAATAATAATTAACTATACCGAAACACTGAAACGTCTAGCTGAAATCTTGTGCACAGCCTATAGTTAAGATATTAGGTTGTGATTCAACTAAATTATTAATGAACTCATCTGATTATTGTGATTATATTAAATACAAACACAGGTCAACAGGTCAGTTAACATTTTAGCTGGCCAACTATCACATCAGAGATAACACCTATTGCCATCTTCCCCAACAGCTAATTTGTGAGCAATAATTCCACTGGTTGAGCATGAGTGCACACATGCCAAGACACCTCTCTCCCCTCCCCCCATATTAAAACATTGTGGAAGATAGGCCAAGCATTTGAAAATTATAAAATGCCAGAAATAAGGTTGCCTGTACAACTTTAATTTGGTCAATCCTTGCTCCTCCTCACCTAAGACTCTCTCCTCCCCCCATATCCCTCCCAAGCTCCTAATCAAGCAGTGGGCAAGTTGCAGCCTGTGAGCTATATGCAGCCCATCGATGTTCTATGTATGGCTCATGAGACATTTTGTTGACCACAGCCCATGTGCGCAGGGTTTCCAGATTCCACTTGTTTCCATCTGCATAGTTTTTTTTCCCCTGCCAGTATTACAATGCAATCTGCACATAAAGCATGTGAAGTGAGTTATGCTGACTGCACACAACACTGAATGTGAGAGCCATGCATTCCCTCTGAACTACAGCAGCGCTTTGGATGCAATCAGCTCTCTCTACAAATTCTAGACATGCAAGTGCAGTTAGCAAAACTACTCTCTCCCTTGTGACCATCTTGGTTACAACAATCTTGCAGACCCACTGAGAGGGCCAGTTATGCAGCCCAATCAGTAGCCTAGGTTGCCCATCGCTGTCCTAGTCCCAGCCTCCTTGCCAACCAGTTAGAGTTCCCATTGCTGGCTCCCAAATCTAGACCAACTGCCCAGCCCAGCTGGGTGCCAATCTCCAGCCCCAGGCTCCAACTCGACACCCCCGCAAGGAATGACTCTTTCCCCCACTTGCATTCAAATCAAGTAGCTTCCTCCTCCATGGGGAAAACAGTAACTGATAGCATAGGGGAAAGAGTTACCAAGACTCATAGACTCATAGACTTAAAGGTCAGAAGGGACCATTTTGATCATCTAGTCTGACCCCCTGCACAATGCAGGCCACAGAATCTCACCCACCCACTCCTAGAATAATCCTCTCACTTGTGTCTCAGATACTCAAGTCCTTGAAACGATGGTTCAAAGACCCCAAGATGCAGAGAATCCTCCCGCTAGTGACCCGTGCCCCATGCTACAGAGGAAGGCGAAAAACCTCCAGGGCCTCTGCCAATCTACCCTGAAGGAAAATTCCTTCCTGACCCCAAAATTGGCGACCAGCTAAACCCTGAGCATGTGGGCAAGACTCACCAACCAGACACCCA
>JANRFK010003679.1:15388297-15419222 GCA_030068395.1 Apalone spinifera
CAAAGCCCTCTCTGCGACACCACCTGCGCAACCACGCATTTACTTCCTCAATGCAACGATTCCTACCCAGTCCTTTCCCTTCAACAGGGAGGATGGATGAGAACACCACTTGCGCTCTGAGTTCTTTGATCCTTCTTCCCAACTCTATGTAATCTGCAGTAACCCACTCAAGGTCATTCTTGTCTGTATTGCTAGTTCCCACATGGAGAAACAGGAAGGGGTAGCAATCCAAAGGTTTGATCAGTTTTGTAAGACTCTCAGTCACATCCTGAATTCGAGCGCCCAGTAAGCAGCACACCTCTCGAGATTCCAGGTCCGGATGGCAGATGGATGGCTCAGTCCCTCTTAGGAGGGAGTCCCTGCCCACCACCACCCGCCTTCTTCTTTTGGGGGTGGTGGTCGTGGAACCCCCATCCCTAGGACTATGCATCCCATGCCTTCCAGCAGAAGTGGTTCCCTTCTGATTTCTTCTTTGTGAGTTCCCTTCCAAAGAATTCACCATCGCAGAGCCTGTGGAGAGAGCCTGAAAGCGATTACTTACCTCTGTAGGAATGGGGGATTCCCTGCTGGCCTTTTTTCCTTCTAGAAGTTACATGCTGCCAGTTCTCTTCCTCGTCCTGTAGTGCCGTCTCTGGCTCTTCCGCCTGCCTTGCTTGCAAGATTAAACGCTGCCTTCTATCGAGGAAATCTTTATCCTCTCTTATCGAGTGGAGGGTCGACACTTGGGACTCCAGTCCTCTAATTTTTTCGTCCAAAATGGCGACCAGCTTGCACTTAGTTCAGATGAAATTCCTTCTTTCTTCCGGGAGGAAGACAAACATGACACATGCTGTGCAGGTAACAACAGCAGAGCTATCATGATCCATACCTGCTGTCCTAAAAAAGTGTTTAAAGGAAAGGCAAGAGTACCTCACCCCCTTTCCTTTTCCCTTCCCAACTCCCTCTCTAAACTCCCTGTTTGCCATCACCTGTTCGCAAGCTCCCTGGTCGCTGACTCATTTCTTTATAAAGCCATGATAGTCCCCCCCCATACCAATGCTCAGCCAATCAGCAGAGGCTTCTAGATTTCAAACTTTAATTAGAAGCCAGCAGTTTCCAGCTGCCAGTCATAGCACACTCTCCATCACAGTACACATAGCACATGTTCTTCGAGATGAGTGTTCCTGTAGGTGCCCCACATCAGGTGCTGGTATGCCCCTGTGGCATGGATAGGAGTCTTCAGAGTAGGTATGCAATAGTGTAGTCCATTAACCAATTAACAAAAGCTTATAGGTTAATGTTATAGACTACACAATTTTCCTCCCAACCCCCAGTAAATTTTTTAGCAGGCTGGCCATCAGCTCACCTCAGTCCCAGCTTGTGCTGGATCCAGCATCTATCCCTGCTGCGGCTCTGCATTTAAAGTGTATTAGGAGGGAATCGGTCAAGCAGCCCAGCTCAGTTTCAGCACACACCAGGTCTGGGAGCTCAGATCCTGCCCCTGCCCCTGCCCCTGTCCCTCCCCCGCGGACAGGGGATGCTTCATCAGAGGCAGCAGTGCGGGGTGACAGGCAGACGGTCTGCAAAGGAAGACGTTTTTTTTAACTGACTTCCCTCATGGACCAGAATTCATGAGGCTAATCAACAATTCAATTAACCGATATTTAACATCCCTACTTCAAAGCAGTGCTCCTGCTGCTGCACATGCATGGAGCCTGAGCTGCACACTCGCAGCGTGCTGGTATCGCATATGCGCAAGACCCCTCCCCCCCACATGCCTTCTCTACCTCGGAGACCCTTTGAAGAGGCCTAGAGACTCCAAAGTAGAAGGGAGGAAGGGAGAGTAGTAGAGCACCCACAAGGACACTCATCTCAAAGAACAGCAGTTACTACAGAGGTGAGTAACCTTTTCTTCGAGAGATGTCTCCGTGGGTGCTCCAGATCAGGTGATGGTAAAGCTGTATATTTCAAGGAGGCAAGGATTCTGGATCTGGAAGAAAGGCGTTAGAGGACTGCCTTAGAGAACTTAAAGTAAGATAATGGGCCTTGAGATAGAGTACAGTGCCTTGCGAAGGTCTAGTCTGATGCCCGTGTGGCAGTTTGGCAAATATCTGCAATGGAAACCTTGTGTAGAAAGGCTATTGAGGTAGCTATGGCTCTAATGGAATGCAGCTGGATATTTGTAGGTGGATTAGCGGAGGACAAGCTATAACAAGGCTTAATACGGTCCGAGATGAAAAAGTCTCTGCAATGAGATGGGCTGACCTTTATGAAAGTTTGCTATGGAAACAAAAAGCCTGTAAGATCTGAACAGCTTTGTACATTGTAGGTAGAAAGAAAGTGCCCTGCGTAAGTCAAGCGTGTGAACCTTTATTCGAAAAAGGTGGCATGAGGCTTTGGAAAGGCCATGGGGAGATGCATCATCTGGTTGAGATGGAAGGAAGACCATATCTGGGGTGGGTGTACAAGGTTACCTTATCTATAAAAAAAGATTTCTCCCACTCGCCTGGCTGATGTAATGGCTACAAGGAACGCTGTTTTCACAGATAGATAAATGCAATAGGGAGGATGTAGACTGCGTGGTTCAAAGGGGGGGCCGTGTAAGTGCATTCAGAACCAGGTGTAGATCCCAGGGCTCGGGTGGTGGGAAAACCTTTGGGTTAAGTGCTTGCAGGCCTTTTAGGGATCTATTTATGGGAGGGTGTGTGCAAAGATTGAGGAATCATTTATCTTGAGGTGAAAAGTCGTTATCGCAATCTTGATGGAGCTAAAGGCAAGACCTCTGCCATCTAAAGTTTGGTAGCTGCTATAAAGTTTTTTCTACACTAGAGTTCCCCTAACAAATATTTGGATTTTAAAAGACTTCAAAAGTTAAATGAATTAAAAAGTTTTCTTGATACAGGCTTTAAATTACAATTTAAAAGTAATATATGATAGATCATTTCCCATTTATTTACCTACAAAAAACACACATAAAAATTCAGGGTTATTTGTCCACACAGAAGCTGTCAAAAATCATTAACATAATGCTTAATTAAGAGCTCTGTGCACAGGACTATTATGTATCCTAGCTTTTAAGCAGTACAAGGAATATAGCATCCTCAACACAGGTCTCAAAAGGCAGAAAAATTTAACTGTTAACTTTTTAAAAGTACTTGCAATTTAATGTATCTACTGAATTAGTAGTCCTGGATCTCAAAAGTTGTTTGTTTTTTTAAAAGACAATTCACATTTAAATTTTAGAGACTTGCATGGCCCCGGTAGGGACAGAAGGCAGAATTTGTATTTTTTTAAAAAATATTTTACCATAAACATACTGCTCACATAGAATGTTAAGTTCTGTAAATTCTCCAGTGGTAGCAATAGTATAAAGATAACAGTTCCATTTAGTGCCTTTTTTGGTTAAAAAAAAAGTGCCAGTACTCCAGGGGAAAAGTTGAGGTCTGACTGGAGGTGCCGGTACTGCGTACTGGGCAGTACTGTAACAAAAAAAGCACTAGTTCAATTTGCACTGGTTTTAGAGCACTAAAAGAAAAGTCCTGAAAAGACTGTATTAAAAACCAACACCAGAGGGCGATAAAAAGCAACAGTTTCTGATAGCATAAAGGAATTTAAAGCAAAATCATAATCCCTACCGCTAATGTATAAAGTTATAAAACTGAAAGGTTGTGTATCACTTGTTCTAAAGAGAGGAAACTCATCAGAAATCTGGATAAATTGTTTCACATACAAGAGGCTGTCGCTGTAATGACATTTCCCCTACTATTTAAAAATCATTTCTATATGATAATAATGTGTTAAATACATTATATAACACACCAATGATTAATAATACTTTGCGGTATCCATGCAAGGACTTCAAGGCACTTAAACAATGATTTTAAACATCACAATGTCTCACACCATGTATACACTATGAGATAAGGTTGAATTTATTAAGGTTGATTTTTTACCACCCAATGTAAAATTGAAGGTCCATGTCCCCCACTGTGCACAAGAATTCAACAGTTTGAAGTAGTGTGTCCCCAGAGAGGAGACTGCCACTGACTTTGAGAGCAATGTACTGTGAATAACTATCCTACAATGCTTGCACCACTTTGCACTTTGAGTTATGCCTCCTGCGCATGCTGGGACCAACACCATGCAGCAGGTGAATCTGGGTTCATGTCATCAGCGTTCCATAATATGCTTGTCTATTCACTCCCCACCTACTTGAGATCAATAGGAAACACACCATTTTTGGCCTTGATTACTCATGCAGACACCATAGTTGTGCAAGCATAGCTCCCTTCCGTTGTGCATCAAAGCAATGTGATGTTGATGACTTCTTTGGTGTGCCTAACAGTGGAGTATATCAAGACCATCTGGACATCACTCCAGGAAGAGAACAAAATCTTAGGAGGCCATGGGCAAGCCCTTGGACTGAACGGAATGGAAATGCAGCCAGCATTCAATCCTGTGGAAACAGTGGAATGCTGATGCCTCAGACAAGAATAGACTAGTGGGACCACATAGTGTGGCAGATATGGGATGATCAACAGTGGCTGAAAAAATTTTGATTGTGCAAGACCACTTTCATGGAACTTTGCTCCTCCCCTGAAGTGCGGGGACACCCAAAGGAGACCTGTGCTGACCATAGAGAAGCGCATGGCAACTACCCTGTGGAAGCTCACAATGACAGACATCTACAGGTTAGCTGGGAATCAATTTGGAGTGGGAAAACTGATGGTGGGGACACTGTTAAATATCCAAAGCAAGTAATATGATTCTACTACGGGGGTAATGACACTGGGAAACATGGATGCCACAATGGAGGGCTTTACCATAATGGGAGTCCCTAACTGCAGGGCGGTGATAGATATCCCTATCATGGCACCCCAATCACCTTCCTAAGCAATACATAAACCACAAGGGGTACTTCTCCATGGTGCTGCAGGCACCAGAAGATCACAAGGGCCATTTCACTGACATCAAAGTGAGATGGTTGTGAAAGGTACATGGCACACACATCCTTAGGAACTTCTATTTCTTCAGAAAGATGCAAGCTGGAACTTTTTTCCATGACCAGAAAATCAGAATTGGAGAGGTGGAAATGCCAATAGTGATCCTTGGCATCCCAGTCTATCATTTGCTCCTGTGGCTCATGAAGCCATACATGGGCAGCCTTGACCACAGTAAGGAGCAGTTCAATTACAGGCTAAGCAAGTGCAGAATGGTGATTGAATGTGATTTTGGGCATCCTAGCGAATGCAACATTCCCTTTGTGGTGGCAGCCTGCTGTGTGCTCCATAGTATTTGTGAGAACAAGAAGAGAAGTTATCTGGCAGGGTGGAGAGCTCAGGCGGAGCACCTAATCAGAGATTTTGAGCAGCTAGACACCAGGGTGATAAAGAGACCATAGCATGGAGTAGTGCAAATCAGAGAGGCTTTGAAAAAGTTTTATGTTTTGAGAATCACGCACATTGCTCTTAATGAGATGCCCTTGCATTCAGTGTGTTTGCCTATAATCCCCCACCCTACCCCTGCAATTGAAGGAATAAAGACACCTTACTTCAGAAATCTCGCATTTTTATTTAGGGAAGACAGAAGGGACAGAGAAGTAGTCGATGGTGGGACCCCCAGGGTGGGGATCAGAAATATGAGGGCAGCCTTTTGCTTCACGATGGTTCCTTGGAGGTTGAGCATTAGGCTGCCCTTGAGTCCCTCTTTGCCCCATGTCCTAGAGTCCCTGGGGTGGAGGCTGCGCAACTGCGTGAGGAAGGAAAGTTGTTCTGCAAGGGGTGGTAGGGATTCTCTCCAGGAATGCTGTTGTGTGCTTCATCACAGCCACCAGAGAGAAAATGACATTCTTCTGTTACTTCACTTGACAGTTCCCTGCATGCTGTCTTCTCCTGCCACTCCGCTCACATCTCCTCCAGTAGCGCATTTCCTGCTGAACTTCCAGTTATTGTCATATGAGGGTGGTATGCTGTTTTTCCCCTCTGACTGACACCATCCGCCACCAATGAGTTTGGAATGGTATGAGTGAATAGAAATTCATTATCTCTTTCTTATTGGATCATTTACAAGGAGGAACTGTGGCTGGGGTCTGCCAAACTGTTTTAGCTGGGTCCATGAGAGCAGCATTCATGAGTAATGCAAGTTTGGCAGCAGAAGCATGGAGGTTGTTAGTTAATTTATGATGTGTCTCTTAGAGCTCCTCCAAGGAAATACTAAGAGAATCTGTGGCACATTTATGAAGTCCTTAAGAATGATTTAAAATCATCCTCCAATGTGGAGGGGCAGCATGATGGTGTTGTCAGGAGAGGAGAAGGAAATATAGGCAGATGGGAAGGTATCATTCTCTAGTGAGTCTCCAATACTTTCTGTTTCTAGATGGCCAAAGGGCCATCCAATAGAAGCCAAAGTGGGGAAAGAAGAAAGACTTATTTTGATGAACAAAAGAAAAAAGAGCCTTGTGGGGTAAAAATTAACAAAAGAGGATAAAGGTAGACAAAAATAGGAATTGACATAAGTTTTCTGAGGGTGCTCCTGTTATTCCAACCAATGCAAAGGTGGAAGAGAAGGAACTGAGGGGACAGTTGGCTGCACACTCGAAAAGGTTGCTATCACAAATCTCTGGATACAATTACATGGGCACTCAGACACTGCAAGTGGAGTACCCACAGGGACATTCCTTGCAGAAGAACATTTCTGTTATAGCTATTTCCTTCACTATCATGCTCATAGTGCAAATTAGGGCTGCTGCTATTCGGCCTAACTTGCACAAAAAGCCCAGTGGCCCTAAAAACCCCCCCACTGTAGTCTGGGATCTTCCAAGGATCACTTTATTTGACAAAAATCGCAGTCACTATTATCAAACATTAACATTCAATGCTTATATTCTGTTTACTGAAACATTTTCATCAGTTTGCCAGGTATGTAATCAATGCAAAAACAGAGCATAAATCTACTAAAGTTAAAAGGCTCTCTCTATTCTTCCTCACATACTCTTTTTGACCCGATTCAGAGTCTCTCCTTGCGTTTTTCTCTGTCCAAGCTATCTTCATCACTGCTACTGATGCACATGTAGTATGAAAAAACTTGATTTTAGTGATTAAATAAGAGAGTAATTCGACAACCTGAGCATGTTGTATCTATATACAAGAAAATTTACCTTAAATACTGAGAGATTTACATTTTGATGACATATTACATATTGTAACTTCAACTGGATACAGTTTTTAGAATTTTGCTCTAAAGATAGTATTATTGGGACAAAAGGACTGGACCGCTCCCAAAATGGTTCCAGTTTTGTGGTGAGATAAATCACACAAACACACACTATTTTGAGAGCAATTTTGTATCCTTTCAGTGAAAAGATTCTATAGAAATAAGTAAATCTAATCAGATGGTTTGACAAAGCCCCTATAAATAGCAGAGAGAGAGAGAGAAAAAGAGGAAAAACAAACTTTGGCAAATTTCTATATCTTGCACACACTACTTACATGCATGTGTTATTAACAGCATCATCTGGACAATGTCCTGAACAATAGCACTGTAGAAAAGGTAAGGTGTCCTCTGGAGCCAATGTTACTCCACTTGCCTGTTTCTTCTGGTCAGGATTTGTTTTCATTCCTGTGCCACGGAGCATGCGGTCTAGATTTTGCCCTGCATAAAAACACAAAAGGTTTTTTCTATATATGCTCTTCTTTTGCAACTAGATGAAGACATTCTCATACAATGAAATGTAAAATACTAGTAAATGTAAATACAAATTGGTTCGAGGATTATACACTGCACAGACTAAAGAAAATTTGTTTTATTTTGACAAGAATTGTGGGTTAGCTCCATATTTCTGGGCCAAACTATTTATTAGATGAACTCTGAAACATACTGGTCAACTAGGCATCTCTTTATGGTATGTACATTTTGTGTCATTTATAAAATGATTCAGGGCTCCAAGCAGTGCTGCCACTTTGAAATGCCACACAGAGTCCAGAGTCAGCTAGAGAGTCCCCGGCTGACATCGGGCTCAGTGGGGCGCTGCCACTTTGAAATGCCACCTGGAGCCTGGGATCAGTTGCGGACTCCCCAGCTGACTCTGGGCTGCACGTGGGCTTGCCAGCTTTGAAATGTACAAGAGTCCCCAAAGGGGGCTCTTGTGCATTTCAAAGAGGATGCGCAGCATGGACTCCGAATCCCCCACTGACCCCAGGCTCCATGCAGTTGTTTCCCTTTTCCACCTCTGAAATGCACAAGAGCTCCAGTAGGGCTCTTGTTCATTTCAAAGCAGAGATGCCCACGTGATGCCCAGAGTCAGCAGGACTTCTCGCTAGCCCGGGGCTCCAAGCCTCGTTCAAACTTTGTAATGCAAAAGAGCCTTCGCTGGGGCTCTTGTACATTTCAAAGGCGGATCATAGAAGTGCCTATCAACTAGTTGAGTAGTCGAACATTCCATCAACTACTCGACTAGTAAATTAAATGCTAGTTAGCATCCCTAGTTTTTGTTGAGAAGCACACTACTTAGCTTTGGGGGAGGGGAAGTAAACATACTAATATATCATTTTTATTCTTCTCTTTACAGGATTCATTGGATTTCCATTCCTGGATCTCGATTTTCCAATATCAGAGAAGTGACACTCATAGCTCTTACAGTTTATGAATCGCTAAAGGCTTATCTAAACTCACAATTCTGCAGGACTAAAATAATCTTTGTTCTCAATCAACTGAAATGCAACTTGAATATTCACACACAACAATGCTTAAATGTACTCCCAGCGGAGCTAAGTAATGCTCCAAGTTGTCCTAAACATCTCAGGGCTTTAAAAAATAGAAACAAGATCAAACATCAGTTTTTCCCAGCTCAAGTCAGCAGAGTGCCAGTGTCAGTGGAGAAAGGAGCACAAACAATTCAAGCTAACGTCCCACCGTCGTGGAGCATCTACCTTAGCAGGCAAACATCTTGTGTTTCATAGGTTGACAGACTATCTCTGCTTCCCTTCCACTTACAACCCCAGCAATGCTACTCACATTTATCCACCAATTAGAAAATACTCCTATTCATACAAAATTGCAATGTAATCCTTAAATGTATAAAAAGGGGATTCCTGAGTCAGAGTAGAGAGGTTCTATTACCCCTTTATTTAGTAATGATATGACTGCTACTGGAATACTGTGACCAGTTCTGATGCCCACACATCTAGAATGATCTTGATAAAAGTGAAGAGGCTTCAGAGAAAAGCACAAAGTATGAGTAAAGGACTGAAAAATATTCTTTAGAGTAAAAGACTCCAGGAGCTCAACCTGTTTTGTTTAAAAAAAGAGAACGCTAAAGGGAGAAAGGTGCAACAGAAGAGGACCTCTTATTTGTACAGAGAAGGTAGGGCAACCAGTTAGTTATCTAAGGTGTCTGTACACTAACTCAAGAAGCCTGGGAAACAAGCAGGAAGAATTACAAATCTTGGAACAGTCAAAGAACTATGTTTTGACTGGAATAATGGAGATTTGGTGGGACGATTCATGATTGAAGCACTACATAGGTGTCTGGTAGCCTAGGCGGGAAAAAGCTTTGCCTTCCCAAACCACCAGGCACAGCCATACCCACAATCTGTCTGTTCTCAGAACACCTGGCGTAGGCATTCTGGAGGCAGAGTGTTGCTGCCCCCAGCACCCACCCTCCCCATGCTTCTGGCTCGGAAGACTAGAACTGCACAGCCTGCTCCCTCCTGCGGTGCCCCAGGGGAGCCACACTGTATGCACATGCCTCCTTATCTCTCTTCCCTTCCCCAGTGCTCTGGGGAAGCTAGAGCATGCTCTCCCCAGCACTTTGAGTGGGGGGGGGGGGGGGGGGGGGGGGGAGAGAAGAGAGGCAATGCTCAGCATACTGCCCTGACTCCTCCCCTCCCTGTGGGGGCTGGGGCCTCAGCAGAGGTGGCAAGGCTGTAGGTGGGGCTGATGGCCTGCCTCCCCAAACCCCAGCTGCACCAGCTGCTCATGGAGCACTGTCATGGAAGGGTATAAACTGTTCAGGAAGGACTGAGAGTGAGAAAAAGTGAAGGAAATGCACCGTATATGAGAGAGCAATGTGACTGCTTAGAGCTCCAGTATCTAGAGCGAGAAAAATCTTTGGGCTGAGAATCTTTGGGTTAAGCTTAGAAGCAGGAGTGACAGGGGTGATGTGGTCGGTATCTGCTACAGACCACTGTATCAGGTGGATGAGGCTTTCTTCAGACAACTAACAGAAGCTTCCAGATCACAGGCCCCGGTTCTTATGTGGGATTTTAATCACACTGATATCTGTTGGGAGACCAATACACACAGACAATCCAGGAAGTTTTTGGAGAATGTTGGGGATAACTTCCTGGTACAAATGCTGAAGACACTAACCAGGGACCAAGCGCAGCTTGACCTGCTGCTTACGAACAGGGAGGAACTAGTAGGGAAAGTAGATGTGTGTGGCAACCTGGGCAGCAATGATCATAAGATGGTCAATTTCAGGATCCTGACAAAAGGAAGAAAGGAGAGCAGCAAAATACAGACCCTAGACTTAAGAAAAGCAGACTTTGACTCTCCCAGGTAACTGATGGGCAGGATCCCGAAAGACTAACATGAAGGGGAAAGGATTCCAGGAGAGCTGGCTGTATTTTAAAGAAACCTTATTGAAGGGACAGGAACAAGCCATTCTGATGCACAGTAAGAAAAGCAAATATGATAGGTGACCAGCCTGGTTTAGCAGTGAAATCCTTGGCGAGCTTAAACACAAAAAGGAAGCTTACAAGAAGTGGAAACTTGGACAGATGAGTAGGGAGGAATATAAATATATTGCTCGAGTATGCAGGGGTGCAATCAGGAAGGCCAAAATGCAATTGGAATTGCAGTTAGCAAGAGATGTGAAGGGTAACAAAAAGGTGTCTACAGGCATGTTAGCAATAAAAGGGTGGTCAGTGAAGGTGGAGGACCCTTCCTGGATGAGGGAGGTAACCTAGTGACAGATGACGTAGGAAAAGCTGAAGTACTCAACTTTTTTGTCTCTGTCTTCAAAGACAAGGTCAGCTCCCAGACTACTGCACTAGGAAACACAGTATGGGAACAAGGTAGGCAGCCCTCAGCGGAGAAAGAACAGGTGAAGAACTATTTACAAAAGTTGGACATTCACAAATCCATGGGACTGCTCTAATGCATCCAAAGGTGCTGAGGGACTTGGCTGATGAGATTGCGGAACCAGTGGCCATTAACTCTGAAAACTCAGTGATCGGGGGAGGTCCTGGATGACTGGAAAAAGGCAAATGTCATGCCCATCTTTAAAAAAGGGAAGAAGGATAATCCAGGGAACTACAAACTGGTCAGCCTCACTTCAGTTGGGATTTGTCTTGTTTTGGGCACAGGGCTGGACTCGATGACCTCCTGAGGTCGCTTCCAACCCTATGATTCTAACTGGATCACAGTCTATATAAACTACTTATCTTGGGAACAAATATTTGATAATAGCCTCTTCATTCTAGCAGACAAAGATGTAACAAGGTACAAAAGGTAATTAACCAAAGGTTATGGAAGATTCTCCAACACTGGCCATTTTTTAATTAAAATTAGATATTTTATCAAAGGTATGCTCTAGTTCAAACAAGAATTAATTCTGTAAAGTTCTAAAGTCTGTCATATAGGAGAGAGAAATAGATAATCACTGTGACTCCATTAGGTTTTACAATCTACGAATCCCTCACCCTCTACTAATGCCCGTGGCTTGCTCACATGTCCTCCAAGGGTGAACTGAGGTTTGCACTCAAGTCTTGAGCCAGTAAACCTTTCACTTGAACTCTGTGAGTCTGAAACAGATGTGTGTTGGAAGCTTAAAACGTTGGACAGGGAATACAGCACGTATGGTTGCAACTGAATGTACTCTTGCATTCACACTCTACAAACCACTGCAATAATCTTTGTACAAAATATGCCTCGTAAGGTATCATTTGCTGGTCAATATCATGCAAACACATATGTAGAAACATTTATATTTATAAAGATATAAATATGAGATGAAACGGATGGGCAAAATATGGGCCACAGGCCAGATCCAGCCTGTCAAACATTTGGATCTGGCCCACCATGAGTTTGGGTCACTAACGTCCCACAACCCTAACTGCTGTGGCCCCAGATGCCACTCAGAGTGGCTGCCTGCTGGGGAAAGCATGTATCTGCATGTGCACCCTTTGAAGGGAAAGGGAAAACAGACAGCAGGAGTCAGGGAAGGCAGACGCACTGCCTCTCTCCTCCAAATGGTATACTCCTTCAAAACCCCCCAACTCTCACTGATGTGACCCCAGCTGTGACTCACTACTCTGGCACTTCAGCCCCATGGGGTTGAAAATGGACAGGGAGGACTGAGGTTCAGGGCTTTCCATAGGCCAGAGTTAGTTAAGAGTTTTCTGGAGTTCCAGAGTTAGTGCATTTAATGGACCCTCTTAGGATCTGGGGTGGGGACAGAAATGAGGGGTTCAGTGTGCAGGACAGGACTGGCAGTGTGTGGGATAGGGAGAGGGAGCAGGATCTGCGCAGGAGGTGGGGTGCAGAAGGGGGAGACATCTGGGTGGGAGTTAGGGTGCAGAAACAGGCTGGGGGGTAGGGTTTCTGGCCAGGGTGTTGAAGGGGGCTTGGGGCAGGTTGGCTGGTCAGCAGAGAGGATGCAGGAGCAAGCGAGGGTACTAGATCAAGGTGGCTGTGCGAGATCTTGGTGAAGGGAGAGGAGAGTGTGAAGGGGATTGAGGTGGGGGGCAGTCTGGGCATGAGGCATGATGCTTAGCTGGCTTAGGGCCCCCTTGCAGCAGGGAAAGCCTCTGGAAAGCGCGTTGCCATTCCCCCAGCAGGGTTCCCATTCCCCCAGCTCCTTGCTTGTTTGGGGAGGGAGGTAGTTGAAGGAAACCTGACCTTCCTTGCCACACCAGGCTTACTGTCGCTCCCCCAGCGGGGTGGGAAGGGGGAGGGAGCTCAGCCCCTATCCCTCCCCTCCCGCCCCCCAGTGGGGATCCTGGAGCAGCTGCAAGGCCACAGCACCAGCTCCCCACTTGGTGGTCGGATCTGGTGACGAAACCTCGACCTTCCTCACCAAATCCGGCTCACTGCCACTCCCCCAGTGGGCTGGGGAGCGTGGCAGCACACGGAGCGCATCTGCTGGGTGATGGGGACACTGGGACAGAGTATTTAAAACCGGGACAGTACCGAAAAAATCCAGGACGTATGGTCTGTGTACTCCTAGGTCATATTTTCTAGACCTTTAATCATTTTTTGTTGCTCTTATATGGACTTCTCCGATTTGTCCGTAGTACTTCAGTTGAGGCCTTATCAACAGGGAGTAGAGAAGAATTAGTTCTCATGTCTTGCTTACAACAATTTTGCTAACATATCCAAAAACAATGCTCACTTTTTCTGAGGGGTGGGGGGGGGGGAATCTAGTTTTATACTGTTGACTTGTGCTTAGCTTGTGACCCATTATAACCCCTAGATTCCTTTTCACAGTATTTCTTCCTGGACTGTGATTTCCCATTTTGTATGTGTGCAACTGATTGTCTCTGCCTAAGTGGAGTACTTTGCATTTGTCCTTAATTGACTTGCCTCCTTTTTACTTAAATGTACTCATGTATTTTAGGACTATGATTTGTTGTACCCTGACAGCCACTCTTTCTAAAAGCAGAATGGAGTGGCTTAAGTTAACCATTGGTAAAGGTGCACCAGCCAGATTTTTGTGTCTGAAGCTGATTCCAAGGCATAGATCCTTACGGTTTTTGTTTTAAGTTTTAAAATTAGCATTGTGAAAGAAGTAAAAAGGTATGACTACAGTTTTCTTTAAATTATAATTTGATGTGCCTGATTAAATATTCATAGTGTCTGTGTACAAAAGAAACCAACCCTATTTTGTGCATGTGGATGAGGAATGCATGTTAGAAGATAAGTGTGAAGGTCTTCACCAAACCAGATGTTCTAGGGAGAAGCTGGGGACAGATGTAAAGGCACCAGGAGATTGCTCTATACTCATATTGAAATGCAAACTAAAGGAAGACTGACCACTCTAAAAGATAAGGCAAGCACCTACCAATTGGGAAAAGATAACTGTGATATGAAAAGAACAACTTAAGAAAACAAGCACTTGTCAAATGGTGATTGATTACAGCATGAAGGTGCAAAACTTACTTATCCCAATGAAGGAAAACTGCTGTACAAAGGAGCTGCTTTGCCACAATTTCTGGAACATCAGTCCAGACCGATAAAGCCCCATTCTTTCCTATCCGTGATCAATCTGGTTGGCTGTCAGAAGGATCTGGACCCTGGTAAGTATAACATCAATTGGTGGGACTGTGTGTATGTATGACAGAGAGCATATGCTAGCTCAAGGGTGGCCAACATGTGGTTCTGGAGCCACCTGTGGCTCTTCTGAAGTTAATATGTGGCTCCTTGCTCAGGCACTGACTCCAGGATTGCAGCAACAGGTGCCAAATTTCCAGTGCTCAACTCCTGGCTTCACCTCCTCCTCCTCCAAGAGTATCGCACTCTTGCTCCTTCCCTCCCCCACAGAGACTCCTGAGTGCCATGAAATAGCTGACTGCAGCGGGCAGGAGACACGAGCAGGAAAAGGAGGCACTGATCGGTGGGGTTGCTGGTGGCAAAAGATACTGGAGATGGGAGAAAAGGCACCTGAGGGGGACTTCTCACAAATTACTGTACTCTTTGGCGAGGTACATTGGTAAACTGTGGCTCCTTCTCAGGCTCAGGTTGGCTACACCTGTGCTAGCTGCTTTACTACTCTATTCCTAATAATCACAGCATATTTTCTTTTCCCCCTTAAAAAGTCCGGTGTTTCTTATAAGCATAACCACGGCAGGGATGTGAATGGAGGGCTGCTGCATGAAATCGCCCTTTTAATAAATTATATCTACCAATGTGACATTATGTATGTAGCCACATGAACTGCAGCCCAATTTTTATGAATGGGAGTTAAATTAATTTGTTAGTCACCTGTTAAGAATTGCCTTTGGAGAATCTGTTACTGTAACTTTGTTGGAACCATTTATTTTTCATATTGTAACTAAAACCCCATTTTAACCATACTATAACTGAAATCCCATTTTAAACTTTGTACTGCATTAACTCTGTTTAAATTTAGGTGTGTGTGGTGCATCTGGACTACATTCCTCTTTTGAAAGAGGAATGCAAATGAAGAGCAGATTTACAAATCTCGCACTTAATTTGCATAATAGCATCCAATCGCTTTTTCAAAAACTTTTTTTTCCCCGTAAAAAAAAAAAAGCAGACTAGACGCAGTCCTTCCCGGAAAAAAAACCTCTTTTTCGAAAGAACCCTTATTCCTTTAAAAAAAAAAAAAAAAAGGTTTACAGGGTTCTTTCGAAAAAAGGGTCTTTTTCCCTGAAAGAACCGTGTCTAAACTGCTTTTTTCCAAAAAACCAATCAGATGTGATTATGCAAATGACGCGTGAGATTTGTAAATCTGCACTTCATTTGCATTCATCTTTTGGAAGAGGAATGTAGTCTAGATGCACCCTCTGTAAAATGTCAGAAAAAGAGAGAGCGCGTGCGTGTGTTTGTGAGTATGTGTATGTATGTATGTATATCATTCCCTGAAGCCAGCCTATCTGGAGACCAGCTGCCCGCACCACCTTGATGGCTGAAGAACAATGCAAGTGAGTCGGGCAAAAGGACCCATCCAACAAAGAAAGAGACAAAAGCTCTATCAAGAAAAGAAGATCAAAGTCCCACCTGCTATTAACTGATGACTCATGGTTGTCTCAATAGAGTGCCCTGAGACAACACAAGATCTGTGGACGAAAACATAAAACGATGGGTGCAAAACTACAGAATTGGGTCTTTCGGTTCTAAAATCATCCTCCATGAGCATCAGTGCACACTGACATAACCCGGCTCCCTTCCTTATGTATAGACCACCTGGGTAGTAGAACAGCATGAGCAACTGAGACTGGTAATTATAGTCCATCTGTAGAACTGTGTTTGTGAGTGTGTATAGGAGTGGTGGGTAATTTTAGTAGTTTTCATAATAAATGTGGCATACTGCCTTATCCCCCTCATAAGATTCTGCTAGTTCTATTTCTATAAGTATAACATGATGTGGGACTCCAGCCCGGTCTCTGCCCCCTTCACTTGGTTAGCCATTTAATTGGTTAGCCATTTAAATATTTTATTAAACAGTATTTTACATTCTTAAGTTGAACTAAGATCCATAATTCCAGCTACATGAATAGTATAGCTGGAGTCGACATACCTTAGCTTGATTTACCATGGCATCCCCTCTGCAGGAGGTTGATGGGAAAAACTTTCCTATTGACTTCCCTTACTCCTTGTGACCCCCTGGAGTCAATAGTGGTCAATTTAGTGGGTCTTTACAAGAACTGCTAAATTGAACCCTGGAGGATTGATCTACAGTGTCTATCTCTGGGTAAGTATAGACAAGGTCTTAAGCCACTAGGCTTGTTACTCTTACCAAAGAAAGCTATCAGTTGGTTTGACTCAATTTGTTCTTGACATATCCATGATCACTGTTACTTATCACCACCTCTAGATAAGTATTTGCAAATTGATTGCTTGATTAATTGCTCCATTATCTCTCCAGGTATGGAAGTTAAGATGACTGGTTTGTAACTCACTGGTTGACTCTATTTTCCTTTTCATAGATTAACACAATATTTGTTCTCTTCCCATTCTCTGGAATCTCTCCCTTTTTTCATGACTTTTTGAAGATAATCGCTAATTGCTCAGACATCTCCTCAGTCAGCTACTTAAGCATTCTAGGATGTACTTAATCAGGCACCAGTTACTTGAAAACATCTAACTTGTCTAAGTAATTTTTTACTTGTTCTTTCCCTATTTTAGCTTCAGATCCTACTTCAGTTTCACTAGCATTCACTATGTTAGACATCCAATCATTAATAAACTGTTGGTGAATACTCAACGTCACTTTTCACTTCTTTCATTTCCACATTTCTGTTATCTCTCCCACTTCCCCCCAATTCAGTAACAGGCCTATCCTGTTTGTGGTTTTCCTGTTGCTTCTAATGTGTTTATAGAATGTTTTCTTGTTGCCTTTTATGTTTCGAATTTCATCTTGTTTTGTGCCTAGGCCTAATTTTGTGTCTATATGCTTGTGGTTGTATATATTTCTCCTTTGTAATTTGACCTAGCTTCCACATTTTGTAGGACTCTTATTTTTAGATCATTCAAGATCTTCTGGTTAAGCCAGGATGGTGTCTCACCAGATTTCCTATCTTTCCTAGGTAGTAGAAAACAGGCTGAACCGCTTTAGTTTGGCACTCTCTGGTTTGGCAACATCTGTGGTCCAGCATGATTTTAGTTAAATGTCCATTCACCATGGGTGTGTCCAAGTTTCCCTTGGTCCCATAAAATATGTTTACAGCCAGCAGTCCTGGCTCTCAGTGTTCTTCTGTACTATTATTTTGCTCTAGTTTACCCCTAAATGTCTTCTAAGAACTTACTGAAAGTGCTGTAATTCTCCTAGACAATACTGACCTCCCATGATTTGACAAATTCTCTGATTCGGCACCGGTCAGGTCCCAAGAGTGTCAGAGTGGAGAGGTTCAACCTGTAGTGTGGCTCCTATGCCCTTAATAATCTCTCTCCGAAAAACTGCCAACTCTTTGACTTGTTTGCCCCCCCCCCCCCCTTAGACTTGTTCCACATGGAATTTTAACTACCAGCACCTTGAGTTTGATTAACTCTGTCTTCTTCAAATCCATTATCTTTATCATTCAGTTTTTCATCCTACCATTCCTTACAATCATGAACTTTATCATTTCATCTCTTTCATCTAAGCTGCCTTGCACTTTCAAGTTCCCAACTAATTCCTGTTTGTCAAAATCAAATCTAGAACAGCCTTTCCACAGTTGTTTTCTCCATCTTCTAAAATAAAATACTGCCACCAATGCATTCTAAGAACTTCCTGGATAATCTGTGCCTTATGCTATGTTTTCTCAAGAGAAGTCTGGGTAGTTGAAATCTCCATTATCAGTGAATCCTATTCTCACAGAGTGGGCTCTAAGTTTATCATTTTTACAAAACTATGATGAATTTAGTAAAAGTTATACCATGTGAAGTATGGCATTCATGTGCGCTCCCCATCCAATGAGGGACGCATTAGTAGTTATATGTACAGACAGTTGGTCTCGATGAAATGTTTGCCTGCTAGAAGATTGCAGGGATTGGTCCACCATGCAAGATACTTTCAGATGTGAAGTGGAGGGGAGGCCAATCTGTGCACTCGTCTCTTGTGATGGACATATACTGTTGCAAGCCAGTGCTGAAGACATCAAAGGTGTAAACAAGCGTGGTCAACTACATAGATTGTAGCAACCATGTGACCCATAAGATGGAGAGAGGTAAGTATGGGAACTGTGGGGCTGAGAGTAACCGTAGTAACCAGTTCTTGGATTGCTTGGAATTTTTGCATAGGGTGGTATGCTCTTGCAGATACTGAATCTAGCTTGGCACCTATGAATTCTAGAGTTCGTGTAGGTTGTAGCATTGACTTCTGTACATTGAGTATAAGAACCAAGAGATCGAAAGTTTGCCTGGTTGTTGCCACCATTCACTGTGTCTCAACTTCTAATGGACCTTTTACCAAGCAATCATCGCGGCACGAAAAAATAACCACAGCTTGTCTGCGAAGTAGGCTGCGACAATGGCTAACATATTTGAAAACACTCTGGGTGCCGATGAAAGGCCGAACAGTAGTACTTGGTATTGATAGTAATTTGTACCCACCACGAAATGTAGGAACCATCTGTGCACGGGGTGAATTGTTATGTGAAAATAAGTATCTTGCAGGATGAGAGCTGTAAACCAGTCTCTCTTCTCTAACGCTGCGATTACTCAAACTAGAGTAAGCATTTTGAATCGTTGCTTTTGAAGATACTCATTCAATTTGTGGAGATTCAAAATAGGCTGCCATCCTCCCATCTTTTTTGGTGTGAGAAAGTAATGGGAGTAGAACCCCTTGCCTTTGAAGTCCTCTGGTACTATTTCCACTGCTCCTAGACTAAGCAGCCGTCATACCTCCTGTTCTAATAGGTCTTTGTGAGAGGGGTCCCTGAAGAGGGACAGGGAGGGTGGGGAGGTGAAGGGAAGCAAGGTAAAGGGGATGGTGTACCCAGATATTATTTTGAGGACCCAACGGTCTGATATGATGGCCGCCCAGCAATGACGAAAAGGCCTCATCAGATGGTGGTGGAAGGCCACGGCAGGGTGGGAAGTTTCGTGCGAGATGGGGAGATTTTGTAGACCCTCAACCAACAGGTCAAACCTGCTGCTTGTTTGCCTGGCTGTCGGTATTACAAGCACACTGTGGACATTTCCTCTGTGGGCATTGTTTGCTCCTTGATTGATCAAAAGTGCATTGTTGGTACCTGGAGTAGGAGAACTCCTGCTGCTTTTGATATGGAGTGTATCGTTTACAGCGGAATGGGCGAGTACACATCCCAAGCGTGCGCAGTGTTGTTCTACAGTCTTTGATGGAATGCAACCTGTCATTCATCTTCTCAGCAACTAATTTTTGCTTGTCAAAAGGAAGATCTTCCACCTGTGACGGTAGCTCACAATGGACCAGGATTGCAACCAGAAGGCTCTCCTCATAACTACCGATGTCGCAGTAGCTCTAGCTGCTGTGTCAGTGACGTCTAATGCTATTTAGAGTGCTGTTCTGGAGAAGGCATAGCCCTCCTGAACTATGGATTTTAATATGGGTCTTTTGGAGTTCTAAGTGAAAGGTCAACTTTGTGTAATCATCAAAGTTGTGATTGGAGAGTAGCACTGAATAGTTTGCTATATGCAGTAGTAAGGTGGCAGAACAACAGAGCTCTCCCCCAAACAGAGCCATATGTTTATTATTTTTATCTGTCATGTTTCTATACTGTGGTAATTTGGCTCTGTGTCAGCGTCGATGACTAAAGAATTTGGTTGAGGGTGGGAAAATAAGAAATTAGCTCCCTTGGGAAGGACAAAATATCTTTTGTCAGCTCTTTTGTTAGTTGGAGGTGCTGAAGCTGGAGTCTGCCAAATCTCATCATCAGCCTCCATGATGCCTCTGGGGACTGCAACTTTTCCCTGTTGTGAGGGCTGGAGGTTTTTGAGGAGCCTGTGTTGTTTCTCAGGTACCTCAGTTAATGTCCTGAGATGTAGCCATCCTTTTGAAAAGCTCCTGAAACTGCCTCAAGTCGTCAGGAGATGACTGGTCACGAGGTATGACTGCTTAGTCAGCAGATGACGAGTGATATATCAGTGATACGTCTGGTACATGCTCTTCAACCTCGAAGAGTTGACCTTCCTCCAGTTCTGACTGATGAGCTACAGAAGGAGCATTAAATGGTGACATTTATACTCCCTGACCTCGTGAGGGTTGCGGGGAAACTGACGGAGCACGGGCTGGTCAAGTGACTGTGGCAGCAGGGATAGCCGTATTCACAGTGATGATAGCAATGATGAGTTGAGTAATGCCAAGAGTGATACCTGTAGTAAAATCGCACTGATGAAACATGCCGAGATGACATAGAGCTCCTGTAGTAGACCTGATTACGTGGCAGTAAGATGTGGAGAACTGGGGGGGAGGGAGAGAGAGGGGGAGAAATGTTAGCAGTTCCGGGCTCGCTGATCTCATTGAAGTGGATTTGTGAGGTGCTTTCTTGGGCACCAGAGGTCTGGACGACACATATGGTGCTGAAGATGCCCGCGCCGAACTGGTGGGCACTGATGTTGTTGGTGCGATTGTTGATGGCTCCAACGTAGAAGGTGCCAATATTGTCAGCACCGTTGTACACAGTGCCATTGCTGGAACTGCTGAGCAGCGGACCATTAGAACCGTTGATGGTACCATTGTAGATTTTTGTCGCGATTTCCGTTCCAAAACTGACTGATGTTTGGTCACCACTGCACCTGACGTGCTGGGCTCATCACCGACACTCACTTGTGCCGAAGATAAAGACTGAGCTGGTGAAAAGGATGTTACTCACCCTGTGCAGTAACGACGTTTCTTCGAGGTGTATGTCCCCATGGGTGGTCCACTTGAAGTGTCAGGCTCGTCCCGGTGCCACAGGCCAGAGTCGTCAGCCATGGTCCAGACGGACTGCGCATGTGTGGGGCACGTGCTGCTCGTACTGATTACTAGCTTGTGCTCAGTCCGGCTTCCCGCCAGTTCCTCTTAACCGGATCACTCCTGAAAAACATAAGGAAGAAACTCCGAAGAGGGGAGGCGGGCAGGCCGTGGAGCACTCACAGGGAAACACCTCGAAGAAACGTCGTTACTGCACAGGGTGAGTAACATCATCCTCCTCTTTGGTGGTGTCCCCGTGGGTGCTCCACTTGATGTGAGTACAGAGCAGTAGCCTCATCTGCGAAGGCGGGATCAGAATCAAGATCTGTCTGCTGTGGACAGCACTGCTAAGGCCAGTGCTGATTCTCAAGCAACTGGATTGATGGCATAATGCTTAGCAAAAGTTATGTCCGAAGACCATGTCACCGTACGGCGAATGTCTTGGATAGAGACTCCTTTGAGAAAAGCTAGGAAAGTGGATGTTGCTCTAGTGGAATGAGCCGTTAATAGGCGTAGATATGGACTTATTTCGTAAAGTATAGCAAGTGGTAATACGTTTCATGATTATTTTAGATATACGCTGTGAAGAAGTTACTCACCTTCGTGCAGTAACGATGGTTCTTTGAGGTGTGTCCCTGTGGGTGCTCCACATCTGGTGTCGGGCTCGCCCCGGCGCCGCAAATCGGAGGCTTCCCAAAGCTGTGTTCAGCCAGACCACGTGTGCGCAAGCGCTCGAGGCCGTTCACGCCTTTCCTCTCCGAGCACAGTCCGGCCCCCACCTCAGTTCCTCTCACTGTCTCATCTGAAACGAGAGAAACAGACGAGATTCCGTAGCAGGGAGGAGGGCAGGTCATGGAGCACCCATGGGGACACACCTCGAAGAACCATAGTTATTGCACGAAGGTGAGTAACTTCTTCTTCGGGTAGTCCCCATGGGTGCTCCATGTCTGGTGACTCCGTAGCAGTGGTCCAAGCTAAGGTCGTGCTACAGAATCTGTGTTACGGCAGCGTTGGAGTACTGTCGGGGCTACAGCGGAGTCTGAGGTGGAGTGTTGCAGAATTGCATAATGTTTCATGAAAGTGACATTTGACGACCAGGTAGCTGCCCGGCAGATGTCACGCATAGGGACTCCTTTCAGGAAGGCCGTCAAGGTAGCCACTGCACAGGTGGAGTGTGCTCTAGATTGTGATGGGAGGGACTTGTTACACAGATTATAACAGGTGGTAATGCAAGTGACAATCAACTTCGAAATGCGCTGCACAGAGAGTGGATGACCTCTAAATTGATCTGCAACAGATATAAAAAGACGGTCTGTCTTTTGGATATCACGAGTTCTATCAATATAAAATGCGAGGGCTCGGCGAGCGTCCAGCGTATGCAAAAGAGCCTCTTGAGGAGAAGTGTGAGGTTTAGGACAGGAAGAAGGCAAGACGATGGGTTCGTTAATGTGGAAGTCCGAGCAGACTTTTGGCAGAAAGGTCGGGTGCGACCTCAGTATCACCGAGTCTTTATTAAAGATCGTATACGGGGGAGATGCCATAAGGGCTGCAATCTCACTCACCCTGCGTGCCGATGTTATAGCAATAAGAAAAACAATCTTGGTCGTAAGCAGTTGGAGAAATGTAGTCACAAGCGGCTCAAATGGTTGCCGTGTCAACGCATCTAGCACGAGGTCGAGGTTCCACGCAGGAGGTGAAGGTCTATGTGGAGGGTTGAGATTAACGAGGCCCTCGAGAAACCTCTTCGTAATGGGGTGGGCGAAAACTGACCGGCCATCAATTGGGCGGTGGAATGCCGTAATCACTTCTAGATGAACTTTAAGTGATGGTATGGAGATACCTGACGTGCGCAGGTGCAAAACATAGTCCAGGACAGCATGTAATGGTGAGGCGGAAGGGTTTAACCCTTTAGTGTCACACCATTGCGTAAAGCGAGACCACTTCGCGAAGTATGTTTTCCTCGTGGAATCTCTTCTACTATTGAGCAGAAAATGCCTCACTTGATCTGAACAAAGGGTCTCCGACGTGTCGAACCATCTAACATCCACGCAGTCAGGTGGAGGGTGAGTAATTTCGGATGGCAAAGGGACCTGCTCTGCTGCGTTAAGAGGTCCGGGAGAAGAGGGAGCCGGTAAGGCGTTCGAACTGACAGCTGTAGGAGCATGGAGTACCAGGCTTGCCGGGGCCAGGCCGGTGCTATTAGCAAGATTCGGGCTTTGTTGAGGACAATTTTCTCCAGTACTCTTGGAATTAGAGCCACAGGGGGAAACACATACAGCAGTACTGTGCCTCAATGCAAAAGGAACGCGTCCCTCAGGGAGTGGGTGCCAATCCATGATCTGGAACAATAAACCTTGCATTTTGCATTGGCAGAAGTAGCGAAGAGATCTATTGCGGGTCGACCCCAGCGGTGGAAGATAGATAGGAGTACATCCGTGAGGATCTCCCATTCGTGGTCGTGGGGGAAATATTTGCTCAGTGAGTCTGCGATGGAATTGCTCACTCCTGGCAGGTACGATGCTATGATAGTAATGTCATTGTGGTTGCACCAGGACCACAGGCGAACTGCCTCTGCACAGAGGGAGCGGGATCTGGCACCGCCCTGCCTGTTGACATAGTACATTGCAGAGATGTTGTCCGTAAGAATCCTGGTGACTGCACCTTGTATGTGAGGTTTGAAATGCCTGCAGGCATGAAAAATTGCCCTGAGCTCCAGTAAGTTGATATGGAGCATCATTTCTGTATCGGACCATCAACCTTGGATAGTATACACGCCCATGTGCACACCCCAGCCGGTAAGCAAGGCATCTGTAGTTCTCTGCCTCGAAGGCTGAGGTTGGTGAAAGGGAATGCCTGCCAACATGTTGCTGGCTGAGGTACTCTGAGGAGAGGAGAGGAGAGAGCTCCGTCAGTGGCCAGAGGCGGCTGAGAAGAACTGAGGCGGGGGCCGGACCGTGCTCGGAGAGGAAAGGCGCGAATGGCCTCGAGCACCTGCGCACGCGCGGTCTGGCCAAACACAGCTTTGGGAAGCCTCCAATTCGCGGCGCCGGGGCGAGCCTGACACCAGATGTGGAGCACCCACGGGGACTACCCGAAGAAGACGACAATGACTGGCCCTTGGATCTTCTATCAGAAGATAGGAAAAGCCACTGGTATCGTCGAAATGGGCGAGTCCGATCCAGATAAAAAGCGAGCGCCCTGCGGATGTCTAAGTTATGTAGACGGGCTTCATAAGTCGTTGCATATGGTTTGGGGTAAAATGTTGAGAGTACTATCAGCTCGTTGATATGAAATTCTGAATTCACCTTCGGCAGAAATTTGGGGTGAGATCGTAGTATTACTCTTTGGTTGGTGAACAGGGTATATGGAGGAGCGGCCGAAAGAGCCGCCAATTCTCCAACTCGTCCGGCCGACGTTATATCTAGAAGGAATCCACCTTCATGGTGAGAGTCTGAATGTCACATGTGGCTTGAGACTCAAAGGGTGGATATGTGAGAGTGTCCAAAACAAACTCAAGATCCCAGAGAGCAGGCGGTTTCCTCTGCGGAGGGTGTAAGTTCATTAAACCCTTCAGGGAACGTTTAATCATTGGGTGAGACATAATTGAAAAGTCTTCAGTTGATTGTCTGAACACAGAAATCGCTGAGAGATGGATCTTAATAGATGAAAGACCCAGTTTAGAATGGTGTAGATGGAGGACGTAGTCCAGAATGCGGTGAATTGGAGTGGACATCACATCGAAACCATTGGCTATACACCATGAATGGAACTGATGCCACTTATACAGGTAAGTCTTTCGGGTGGAGTCATGTCTGCTGTGAAGTAATATTTGTTTCACCTCTTGCGATCAAAGTGCTTCTGTGCTATGGAACCAGCTAGGAGCCATGCCGTGCGGTGCATTCCATCGATTTGTGGTTGTGGCATGACCATCCCCGGCTGCATGAGCAAATCCGATCGTTTGGGTAACGGATACGGTGGTCGGTGAGACATTTGCAGCAGAAGAGGGAGCCAGATCTGTCTGGGCCAGAACGGCGCTATTAGTATTACTGTTACCCTGTCGTCGATTATCTTCTCCAGCACTCTTGGGAGAAGTGGGACAGGAGGAAAAGCGTAGAGAAGATGATGAGTCCAACTTATCAGGAACGCATTCCCAGAGACTTGCGGCCCAGACTGGCTCTGGAACAGTATCTGGGACATTTCACATTGAGATGTGTGGCAAACAAGTCTATAGTGGGGTGTCCCCAGCTTTGAAATATCGAAAGAACCACTTCCTTATTGAGTTCCCACTTGTGTTGAGGAAACAGGTGTCTGCTCAAGGCATCTGCAATGGAATTGTCCTTGCCAGGTAGGTACAGCGCTATGAGAGTGATTTTGTGACTGATACACCAATTCCATAGCTTTGTGGCTTCTGCACACAGGAATCTTGATCGGGCTCCTCCCTGTCGGTTGGTGTTGTCGGAGAAGACCTGAACCACCTGACCACAGATCCTCGGAAGTAATGTCTTGCATGCACTGAATACCGCCCTGAGTTCTAGAAAATTGATGTGTTGCAGGGCTTCCTGAGCATTCCATTGACCTTGAGAGAATTCGCCCTCGCAGTGCGCTCCCCATCCTAGGAGAGAGGCATCCGAAGTAACGTGGACAGTAGGATGCAGACGGTGGAAAGGAACCCCGAAGAGCATGTTGGTCGGAGAAGTCCACCACATGAGGGATCGTTTCACTGTCAATGGCAATGTTACTAGCCTGTGTAGATCGCAATTGCCCGGATGATATATGGATGCCAGCCAATGTTGCAGGCACCTGAGGCATTGTCTGGAATGCTGTACTACGTATGTCATCACTGCCATGTGTCCCAAGAGTTGGAGACATGTAAGTATTGACACTCTTGGGCTGAGGGACAGTATCGGTATGAGGTTCTGTATTCTGTGAAACCTTTCTGTAGGAAGATAGGCCTTGGCCGTCGTAGAATCTAACCGTGCCCCAATGAACATGAGGGATCTTTGCGATACAAGCAAGGACTTCGGAATGTTCAATACAAGGCTCAGATCTGTGAATAAGTCTCTTGTGACTTGAATGGCCGACAGGGCACTTTTGAACGAAGGAGCCTTGATCAAGCAATCATCTAGATATGGGAAGATCATGATGCCTTGACAATGAAGATACGCTGCCACAACCATGAGGATCTTTGAAAAAACTCTGGGTGTGGAGGAGAGGCCAAACGGAAAGACTGTGTACTGAAAGTGCTGTGTGCCTACGACAAGCTTCAGAAAACGTCTGTGTGCTGGGTGTATCGTCATGTGGAAATACGCATCTTGCAGATCGAGGGACGTGAACCAATTGCCTTTCTTCAAAGCTGGAAATATACAAGTAAGAGTTACCATCTTGAACCTCTGCTTCCTGAGGTACCTATTGAGATTGCGAAGGTCCAGAATGGGTCTCCATCCTCCCGATTTTTTCTCGGTAAGAAAACAGGAGTAAAATCCCTTGCCCCAAAATTGATCGGGTACTGGCTCCACTGCACCAATCTCTATGAGATGGAGAACCTCTTGCATTAGGAGATTCTCGTGAGACGGGTCCCTGAAAAGGGACGGGGATGGAGGGAAGCTGGGGGGATGGGAAAGAAGAGGGATTGAGTATCCTGATGTTATTAACTCCTGTACTCAGCGGTCTGTGGTGATGGCAAACCATCTGTGCTGGTACCGTCTCAGTGGGTGATGGAATAACTTCTGTGTTCCCGGGTCGTACATTAGTGGAATGGTTCTCAGTCCCTTGATCAGACCAAACTTGCTTTCTGTTGTTTTGGGAATTAGGGTTTCGTCCGGTTTGCAGTCTTCGCTTTTGTTGACGTGGTCTGGGGAGTTGTTGCTGTTGTGGACGGCCCTGTTGTCTGAATCTGGGCACCCATACGAGAAGGGCCTCTGTCAGGAATAGGGTGTATACCGTTCGCGACAATATGGAAGTGTATACATCCCTAATGTTTTCAGGGTAGTTCTAGAATCCTTCCCAGAGTGCAAAACTTGGTCCGTTTTCTCGGCAAATAGACTCTGTCTGTCAAACGGCAGCTCTTCTACCTTAGATTGTAAATCCTTAGGTACGGATGCTATCTGTAGCCATGAAGACCGCCTCGTAACCACTGACATTGCCATGGCCCATGCTGCTGCATCGGCAATATCCAGGGAAATTTGCAAGGCCATTGTTGAGGCCGTATAGCCTTCCTGGATAACTGATTTTAAGAGCTGCCGTTTCCCGTCGGGCAAGTTCTCTAAAACTGCTACCATCTTTGAATAATTATCAAAGCTATGGTTAGACAGATGAGCAATACAGTTCGCCATTCTCAGTATAAGTGTGGCGGAAGAATAAGCTTTTTGTCCAAAAAGGTCTAAGCGTTTAAATTCGTTATCTGCAGCAGCATTCCTATGTTGTGACGTCTTGGATTTTTGCTGAGCTGCATCCACAACTAATGAGTTCAATTGAGAGTGCATGAACAGAAATTCCATCCCCTTCGGGGGAACAACATATTTCTTATCTGCCCTCTTATCAGTGGGCTGAGAGGACGCCAGTGTTTGCCATATATTATCAGCAATTTCTAGGATTTTGTCATAGGGTAATGCCATTTGGATTTTTGAAGGTTCTTCAACAGCTTATGTTGCTTTTGTTGAACCTCCGCTACATGCAATCCTGTGATTCTGCCACTCTTTTAAAGAGCTCCTGAAATTGACGAGCGCCATCTATTGGAGAAGAATCACCAGGGAACACTTCATCATCTGGAGAGGAAGAAGCAACAGAGTGGGCCTCTGTGGATTGCTTCTGCAGTTGTGGCTGATCCGGTGTCACTAGCTGCACTGGTTCTGAGTGTGCTTGAGGGAAAGGCATATTTGCAGATGGTCCCATCTGGCTTGGCCAGTCAATTTCAGACAGTATGGGCATTTGTGGGGTACATACCCCTCGCCCAAACACTTCACATATAATGAGTGCCCATCAAACACCGGCATCGCGTCATGGCACTGAGAGCACTTTTTGAAGCTAGAGGAAGCCGGCATTATGAACTGAGGAAAATTTTTTTTTCTGATAACTATTGACTAAACACTAACTAATAACTATTGGCTGACTAACTATTTACACAAATCTTTCTTAAACAGATCAAGAGAAGGGAGTTGCTCTGCCTGCAACCGTTGAACAGTAAGGAGGATCTGACAGGCAGCCAGACTGAGCGCAAGCTAGTAATCAGTGTGAGCAGCACGTGCCCCACACATGCGTGGTCCAGCTGGACCACGGCTGATGACTCCCCGACCTGTGGTGCCGGGACGAGCCCGACACCTCAAGTGGAGCACCCCCGGGGACACCACTAAAGAAGAAACTCTTTTTCAATATGGAGCCAACTGTGGCAAAACAGCCCTTCTTTTCTCCGCCCTAGGAGACTGCGGAGTAGAAAATGTATGAGAATGCTCTGGAGGCTGAAGCGCTTTGTTGAATAAAAACATTTTTAATCTCATCTCCCTAACCTTACGTGCCCTAACGGTCAACTTGGCGCAGTGGACACATTTTTGAGGCACATGAGCCTCGCCGAGGTATTTGATACACTTGGCATGACCCTTTTGGCATGGCATCACAGCATGTGGCGTACTTCTTAAAACGGGGAGAGCCCAGCATGGCTAATTGCATGATGTACTAAAACTAATGAACTTTTTTTAAAACTAATAAAATGAACTATAACAACTAGAACTATAAAAACCTATAACTAACTACAAAGACTATTCTAACTAAACAAACTATTCTATTCTGGACAAGATTTTCATAAGGAGAGAAGGCTCGCTCTGTCTGCAATCGCGGGCGGCAAAGGAGGAACTGACGGGAGCCGGACCATGCAAGAGATCAAAAGAGCGCAAATGGCGCACGCTGCACCCTGCTGACCACTGCTCAAGAAAACCTGGATCTGTAGCGCCGGGACTACCTGACACCTACAGTGGAATACCCACAGGACACCACTCGAAGAACAAAAACTTCAAAGCTGTTTGAACTGTGAAGCTGGTAAAGTGTCACAAACACGTGGGACACCAACCACATTTTTGCTATATTTTGCCCAGGAAAACAAGGACAGGTGTGGTAGCTGCTTGAAGATGGCTACCAAAATGCAAGAATGGAAGGAGACTTTGGGGAGAGTGGCAACAAAAACACATGGTAGGAAGAAACTGAAAGGACACTAGAAAAGTATCCAGGAGGGAGTATTACTTAGCAGAGTGAAACAAAAACCTGTAGTAGGAGAGATCAGGACACTCCAGTGTGAGGGAGGGGAAGTGTCTGCAGAAGATTAGGCTAATGATGACACAGCAAAGCCCAAGTAGGGCCAGCAGCTCACATCCAAGAATGCTGATGCCAAGACAGGCATAAAGGAAATGGCAGGGAATAACACAGAACCTGTAGGTCCCATCAACAGCCAGGACACTGAGCAAGCCAGGAGGCTATGGCTGACTGGCAACAGAAATCCTGCAGGGGGCTGGGCTGCTAGAGGTAGGCAAGCAGGGATTCACACACCAGTTCCCCTGTCCTTGACAATGCAGAGTGGCAGTGGGGGAGGTTATGCTGGGACCCAGTGCAAGCCAGACTGCACACTGTAACTGCCTACCCTTTTTTACTAATGCAGTAGGCGATAAAAATACTCGATTAGAAAAGTAACTGCATTTTAACATCCCTAGTGCCAACTCTACTAAAAGAACCCTGAAATTAATGTCTTTCTTTCTCTCTTTAAGTTTGAACAACTTACAAATGCAGCACTTGTCACTAATGTGCCCCTTGCATAAACACCTCAAGCACCTTGCACTATAGACAGTGTTTAAATTCATGGTTTCAAATCTGAGGCGGTGGTAGGGGGGAACTGAATAGGTTAAGTCCCATCTGGGACATTAACAGCTAAAACTAATACTAACAATTATCACTACTGAGAGAAACTATACACTAAATACGAGTCCAGTGGCACTTTAAAGACTAACAAATTTATTAGGATATTAGAGCATAAACTTTCATGAGTTACATTTCACTTCTTCGGATGCTGAGTGAGTTGTAGCTCACAAAAGTTTATGCCTAATACCCTAATAAATGTGTTAATGTTTAAAGTGCCACTGGACTCCTTTTTGTTTTTGCCGAAATAGACTAACACAGCTACCCTCTGAAACCTATAAACACTAAATGACAAATCTAAAATTCTGGTAAGACTAATGCTCCAAAGGTCAATTTTCTGGTGTTTGATTAAGTGGGTCTGTTAAGGGCACGCTAAATCGAATGCTATGGGTGCCCCTGTCAATCCTAGACTAGTGATAGAAATGTAGCCATGTTAGTCTGGTGTAACTGAAACAAAATACAGGACTATGTAGCACTTTAAAGACTAACAAGATGGTTTATTAAGTGATGAGCTTTCGTGGGCCAGACCCATTTCCTCAGATCAAGTAGTGGAAGAAAATTGTCACAACCATATATACTAAAGGATACAATTTAAAAAAATGAACACACATGAAAAGGACAAATCAAATTTCAGAACAGAAGGGGGATGGGTGGGGGGGAGGTTGAATGTCTGTGAGCTAATGATATTAGAGGTGATAATTGGGGAAGCTATCCTTGTAATGGGTAAGATAATTAGATCCCTTATTCAAATTCTGATGTAAAGTGTCGAATTTAAGCACGAATAACAACTCAGAGGATTCTCTTTCAAGTGCAGTCTTAAAAGGCCTTTGAAGCAGGATGCAGGTAATCAAGTCATTGAGACAATGTCCTTTCTGGTTGAAATGGCAAGAAACTGTTTTCAAAAACACATATTTCTGCGCATCCAGAAATATAATTTATGCTATCATGTGCCGAAAG
>JANRFK010003679.1:15419322-15433901 GCA_030068395.1 Apalone spinifera
ACCTAATAAACCATCCTGTTAGTCTTTAAAGTGCTACATAGTCCTGTATTTTGTCCTGTCAATCCTGAAACTCCTCACAGTCGTGAGGAGTAAGGGAAGTTGATGGGAAAGGTTCTCCCATTGACCTCCTGCTGTGGGGCCACTCCAGAAAAATCAATGCAAAGTACATTGACTCCAGCTATGAAATTCACCTAGCTAGAGAGTTGCTTATCTTGCACTGATTTTATTTGCCAGTGTAGACGTGGCTTAAGACAACTGTTTTCACAGAAAAGTCAAACTGGCAGCAGAGAAGTAAGATGGGAGGAGCGCATAGTGCCCCTTAATACCATGCTCTAGAGGTAACACTCCAGGGGTTGCTAGAGACCACCTTCATTGACAGATTTGGTTTCTGAGGCCAAAGATGGCAAGCAGAAGACTGACTGACTAATGGGTCTGTGGACCTTTCCTATGAAAAACAGATAAGATTGACTTTTTTTTATTAAGTAACTTAAGATTATGAATATAGGTCAGACTCTGAAAACCATCTGCTACAACAAAAGGAAAACCTATCAGTTTTCTGACCAATACCAACATCAAGACAGCAATGATTTAACATACATCATTATGTGGATTTTGCTTGAGAATATTTAAGGTCACATTCTTATTTGTCAGCACTTTCCTTTTTAAAACATCTTCAGCTTCTGTATAAAGAAAGTGTCTTAATTACTTCACTTCTTTCTCAAGTCTGACAAATTTTTCATAACATTCCTGCCCCTTCTAGTGACATCTCATTTTTTTAACCGTTTTAGAATGTAAATCACCAAACTTAATTTTTAATAGGCAAATAAAAAGAGAATGATATTGTTCTGTGCAAAATTCAGTAGAGGGCACATTTTTATAACCAAGGTAGAATGAATTAAAAAAACCACTAGAGAATCTTTTCTAAAATCTGTGTCTGCACTGTGAAACTAGAGTTTCATTTCTTTCACAGTAAAGCTGCTCTAATTAAGCCACATAGGAAATAGTTAATGTGAAGAAAAGGATGTCTGCCTTTAACAACCACATCAACAACTTCCTCTTGGGCTTCCTATGCTTTTTAACAGCACTGTAAGCTGAAATCCGCAGTAGTCAAAAGACATTCTCTCCACAGAAACCCATGGTTTTATTTTTATAGTGGCAACACCTGTGGTTGCAAGTGACGAATCCTGAATGGGAACAAGATGGATGTGACCAGGGGACACATCCTTAATGAGGCCCGGAAAGTAGGAAGAAAATGATTATTCCTTTAATGGTGGGTCTGTTACCATAGCAATATTGCAGTGTTTCTCAAAGTGATCCACAGATTCACTCTGAGAAACCTGCTAACTGGCCGCTCCAGTTTGTTTATTTACTTTTTCCGCAGCCATGGAACCTCATGGCTCCCGTTGGCTCCAATTCATCATTTGAGGCCAAGGGGAGGCACAGGAAGTGGTGTGGGCCGGATCGCCAGTTCCCGTGGCTCCTGTGGCTAAAAACGGCTAACCAAAGCCATGCTGGGTCATGGGGGCACGTGGCTACTTGGGAGATGGAGTGCTGCTATGGAAATTCTGTTACCTCGGTCCAATTAGATCTTCCCTTTTCTTGTTTGAGGCTGGAGTGAGGAGGAGTTGGTATTAATTACCAACTGATTGGTGACAATTACAAGATCTGAAATATGCCAGGAAAAAATATGATTGGGGGGGGGGAGAATAATGTAACGTATTTTCCACTGTTAGACTTGTAGAACAAACACAAGTGATGAATCCTATGCAGTTCAGATCAAAATAGTTTGCACCTAGTATCAGGAGGGTAAGATAAAGAGCTTGTTTTTGCCCATGTTGAATTTTTTAATAAGTGATGATGTGCCCAGAGATGTCAGAAGCCTGGGCTAAAATATAGTTTGTTTGGAAGGAAACAGATCTAGAGCAGAGAAGTACAAAGGGCAGAAAGATTCTGCATTAGCTAATCCTAATGCAGGATCTGCCTTCATTTGAATTGGAGTGCTTCTATTGAAAAGCTTTGAGGCTGCTTTTGTAGATAAGGATTCAGGCTGTGGCTAGGCCTAGCTCATGACATTTTCATAATTACATTTCAAACAAAGTTTACATAGGTGTTAGTGTCTTATGGTAAGAAAGGATTCCTTTAACAGAATTTTTGCAGTGTTGTAGATATCTGAAAACTCTGATATTAATGATTTTTTTTAAAAATCCTGTTACCTAATACGCCGTAAACTGTTAAAACTGGAACCATGGGTTTTATGTATTTGTTTGGCCTTTCAATTAGTGTTGGATTGCGGACAAGTGATTTCCATTAAGTTTTAGATTTGGAGAGGGGTATTGGCATTAAGGCCAGATCTTTGCTATCTGGTACAGTTTGGAATCTTATGAGTCAATGAGCACACTCAAACAGCAAGTACTGCGTGTTATGGTAGGTGTTTTGTAGGATGAATGCCTTATTTGCAAGCTCTTTCAGGAATGGATTTGTCTACAAATTCTGAAGTTGTGTTAATGCGCTCAGAGTACACTGACCATACATCCCGATTTTTCCGGGACACTCCCAAATTTACATACTCTGTCCTGCTGTCCCATCAAGTAGTGAAATGTCCCAGAAAGCCCTACCGGATATTTAATTACTTGATGGAGACACTGGCTTTCAGGGAAGAAGCAACGAAGAAATGGCTTCGTGCACTGCCATTGCTCCTCACGTAGTACAGCATCATCATCTCATCCTTTCCCCCTTTCCCCCCTCATAGCAGAGTGTGTAGGCATCTCCAATGGAGCTTTGCTGGCAGACAACCAGGCCAGCTTCCAGTGGTGTACAATTTTCGGCCACTCCCCGCCCTACTGACCCAGCACCGCACACTGCGCAGCCCCCACAATTCCTCCGAGGGACTACCTCTGGTGCACAGGGTCCCTGGTCTGGTGGCACTGCCACCTCCTCCTCCAGGCCACTTGTTAGTACAGCAGTGGCTACTATTACTGCCACGGAGGCCAGCCAGGTCCAAGGCAAAACCCAGCAGGGCTACTCCCAGACCTCTATACCTTGGAGCTGCCATCTCAGCCCCGCCAAGACCCCTCACTCCCAGCTTGCTCCATCACCCTCACTAGTTCCTGCACCCTCCCTCCTGGCCAGACACCCTGCCCCAAGCCCCCTTCTGCACCCTCCCTCCTGGCCAGACACCCTGGCCAGGCTGTTTCTGTATCCTGCCCAGACCTCGCAACCTTTCCCCATTCTGCACCCCATCTCCCGCTCAGATCTTGCACCCTATTCCTATCCCACAAACTGGCAGCTCTGTCGCACACACTGAACCCCTGATTTTTTGCCCACCCCAGAACCTAAGGGGATCCATAAAAACCACTAACTCCAGACCAGTAAAAGGCTCCCCAACTGCACCATAAAGAAACATTTCAAAACACTGAAACCTTTTGTGCCGGACATAAATAAACTAACATGAGAAAGTTAAAACTCTTAATCTGTTTAATAAGTTAAATTAAACCATTTCCCCTAGCTTCAGCACTAGCAAAATGGCTCAGGCATAATTATGTAATTAACGGTGCTTATCCATTAGCAACTAGTGGTGCATGGAAAGGTATACATTAAGCCAAATGATTCATGGGCCAAAAAGTTTGAGAACCACTGAAACAGAGGCACCCCTGGCCTCTCCCACTGAGTTAATGCAATGCAAGTTAGGTTAATGCAATTGCAGCATAGTTGCATGGGGAGGGGGGGTGTCCTATCAGGCCCAAACCCATCCCTATTGGTAGAGGACAGTGGTCAGAGTTCTTAGAAGGGTCACACAACACCCTTTACTTCTGGTCATATGTCCATCTTGACCCCAGGAGTACTACCTCCAGGGATAGAACTTCTTGTGGCAGGCAGGCATGGCTAATGAGGGTCAGAGGGCATGGATAACATGTCCCTAATTTTGGTTCAGAAAATATGGTCACCATAGCTCTGAGGCTTCTACTCTTCAAGTTGGTGACGTACACAATGTGAAAGTTTCAAACCAGAAGAACTTATCTGTTTTTAGCGGCGAGGAGTCCTGTGGCACCTTACAGACTAACCGAAGTATCGGAGCATAAGCTTTCGTGGGAAAAGACCCACTTCGTCAGAAGTCATGCACATGCACCTGACGAAGTGGGTCTTTGCCCACGATAGCTTATGCTCCGACACTTCGGTTAGTCTATAAGGTGCCAAAGGACTCCAAGCCATTTTTGCAGATTCAGACTAACACGGCTATCCCTCTGATACTTATCTGTTTTTACAGATGTTTCACTTGGATAGCATGGATCCTAAATGTTCATTTAAAATACCCAACCAACCACCTAATGTTCTAGTTCCCTTCTTATTGTCAGCTTTGTCAGTTATTTGTCACTTTGTTTGCTGTCAGTGCTGCTTTATTACTTATTTTTACTGTTCTGTGTTTGTGCACTATCCATCAAATTAAGGTCCGATTTACCAGAGAAACTGTATAAGCTGTATACTCTCTTTTCCACTGTCAGTAAATATGGTATGAATATCTGCAAAGAGAGCATGACTATTTCTAGATGACCAGATTTTGCAACTGTGTCTGCATGGAGAATTTGGGCCATGAAATGCCTTTTGACTGAGAATAGTGAGATGTAGACATAGGTGTCCTGGGGAGGGTGAACTAGACCTGTGCTTACTACCAGAGTGCTGTTCCTTTTTCACCCTTTCAGTTCAATAGGTGGAGAACTCAGTGCTCCTATATGTGGAATTCAACTTCAAGCTTACAGGCTCTTCAAAGAAATCAAAACCTTCATTGACAAAAGCCAGCAGAGCAGCTGAGAAAGTCAGTTCAGGCCTAAAAGGACCTTTTTTTTCCCCAGTTCTGAGAAAGTTTTTATTAAGCTTTCCAAGATAGAGAGTTAAAGAGGGTTTTCTTGCCTTCTGAGTTCTCTTGGAGAAGAGCAACAAATTGAGCATCTTTCAGGGACGTCCCTACCCTAGGCAAAAAAGACACTTTTGAATGTCTGTTAAGCAGAAGAACTGCCTCACAGAAGAGCAAATTTTGAAATCCAAGAGATCTGGTTTCAATCACAGCAGCTAAACCCTGATAAGAACAAAGTTCCTACCACTAATTAAACAAACAAGTAGCTCTGTAGCACCGTAGAGACTAACAAAAATATATATGTAGTATCATGAGCTTTTGTGGGCAAAACTCACTTCCTTAACTGGTTTTGCCAATGAAAGCTCATGGTGCTACATATATATTTTTGTTAATCTCCAAGGTGCTACAGGACCACTTCTTGATTTTTAAAGTTACAGACTATCCCGAGACATTCTACCACTAATTAAAGTTACACAAAAGGCCTATCACTTAAAGACTTCAAAATAATTCATGTTTTTACATACATGCTAAATAATAGTAGCCAAACTGTCTAGAGTCCTGTTCATTACACAGATGTTTGACAAAGTTATAATCAATACAGAGGAACTAGAGCTGCCTGTAGACTTAGAAAAGAACTCTACTCCAGTATGCACTGTGCATATTTGCAACCTCCTCTGCAAACTTAAAGCCTAGAATTTTTCAGGTTTCTGTTTCTGAATGAAAGCTCAGATTACAAAGAAACTGATTGTACAGGTCTCCTCTCACCTGGAAAAGATTTTTCCTTGCCCATGAGTGGATGCATATACTGCACATCTTGTTCTCTTAAATATAATGGAATTACTGATGTGCATGAATAGTACTTGATTTCCAAAGGCTCACAGCTTGCACAAATGAAAAACAGTTTTCCTACTACACCAAGGCCATGAATTACCACTCAAATATTTTATCCTAAATTGCAACTTTTAGACTTCAGCCATCAAAGCAGTAGTAACAGACCAATCAAAATATGAGCTGTGAAGTACTGAGAATACAAGCAGCCCTCTTGGTTCACAGTTCTTCACATGTTCCCTTACGCTAGCTAAGAAGCTTTTTTGCAAGGAAAGAACCAGGAAGATTCTGTTTACCACACACTGGATTCCCAAAACATTTGTATGTGCTAACCTGGAACTTTTGCACAGAGAGTTCAGGAAGTAAGCGATGCAAAGCTAATTACAGTTCAAAACATGATTTTCACAATTCTGATTACTTCTTTGGATAAGTTTAAGGCTCACTGATCACTTGTCCATAGTAACATCTATCCATGCCTCGCATATTAGACCCAGAGTACATCAAGAAAATGCAAGTTAACCACATTTGCATAAGGAAATATAAATAAAATCATTGCTTTTATGCAAACATATCAATCACCATTTGTGAAATCTTCTTATGCACACTAAAAAAGAGATTGATTTAAATGTTAGACTTTTTCTATTTATAAATGTGTCACTAAATTTATGTAACCATCTTCTAATACTGATTAGCCACACAAAACTTTATTATAAAAGAAAAGTACTGTACGTTCAGCTATTTGAACAAAACCTACATTATAAAACCACTGGAACTTATAGTCACTTCAAATTAAAGATTATTAAAAAAAACAATGTTATTTAAAGAAATATGAATTTACCTTGAACATGAAGACTAATGAACAGATAGGCTCCCAGTAATGTGATGTGTGCTTTCAGTTGAGTCATTGTTCACTTTTAATCTTTTCTGTGCACTGCCACACTTAGCAAATGGCCCTGCTGCTTGACAAATTTTAAACTTGGTTTGTTCAATGAAGCCTCATGAGATTTCCTGGCTGACAGTAAGTGATGAGTTAATAAATACTCCAACTTGTCTCCTGGAAGAAAGTGAAATCAAGGTTTTGAGCAAATGTTTAAAATCAACCCAAGCTTTCTGAAACATTAAAAAATGCAAGAAGTGTTTTCACTGGACAGAACATAAATTGCTTCTGAATATATTAATTAAGATTAGCCCAAAAATAAATTCTAGTTATAATTACCATAACATTTACTATTCAGACTATATAACAAATACTTAGAAATACAACTTGTGGTTCAAAATAATATTCTGAAATCTGTATCAAGATTATTAGTCCAAAACAGATGGCTGTGTAATTTAGGCTCACCTACAGATGATATGTTGTCGAATACATTAGCGTGTAAAGTATGTTTAAAATTGTTATGTCTGTATCTACTATAATTTAACAGTGAACAAGAACCTTATCTATAACTTTCTAGATCTCTTCTGCAACAATATCAACTGCATCACACTTGAAAAGCAGCCAGTACGTTAATGAAAAATATAAATATTACTGCAAGGAAGTCAAATTATTTTTTTTACTACTGTAACAAGCTAGATGTACCATACAAGTCTACTTAAAAAAGTTAACCCTAAAAATACATTTAGTAAGTCTAATTTTACATTCAGGCTCTAAGAAACGTAAGTATAGTATTCTGTGCCCTCTTTTTACCAGTAAAAATGTTATAAAGCTTCCTGAAAAAGATGCTGTGTTCCAGCATTTAACACCAGTGAAATCAGTAATTAATATGCCCTCTAGCCCCATCTTAGAACATTAATATCTTCCTTGCTTCCCATAAGCAGTTTTGTGCAGACAGTAAGCATCCACTAAAAAATCATGGCTGCTACATTGACATGCACTTGGCTACAAAATTTACAAGATTATAATCCTTTCAACTCAGTGAAAATATATAACAGTCAAACTTTTTTTAAAAAAATCACCTTTTCAGATCCACAGTAGACAAGTATTACAGAAAAATTAAAATGTAGCAGTTGTACTCATTCTCCCTAATGAAGTTTTTACAGTGATTAATTAAAGGAAGCATAATTAGGTCTCAAAGGAATTAAAAAGTAACTTGGACACCTAAACAGTTAGCTGAGACAAAGGAGATTTTGTATTAAGACAAACAGAAGACTGGTTTTGCCTTTCTTTGGCCTCTTGTTTCAGTGGGCTTGAACCCTATGACCCCTGTCAGCCTGGCACTATTCTTGAATGCAAAATTTTGTATTTGTTCAAGGATGTGCTGTAATTACTGTTTGTGGCCACTGCTACCATAAATAACTCAATCCATCTGTTGGTAGGTCCAAAGAACTTTTCATTTTAATTAGTACTTCAGAGGCATTTAACATGGAGGCAAATTAGTGGCAGAGCAGAGAGGTGTCTGTCACTTTCAATTTGTGCAGGTAGGGGGTATGTAGCCTTCGACCTGTGGCCTACTTTTCACACATCTGTGACTTCTTATGCAGTAACAAGGATGCTTCATCACAAGAAACTGACGAATTGCTTCAGAGGAAAAATATATTTGTGTCTAATGAACCACAAAGCCATAAAACATTAGGTAAGTCCCTAACAACATTCTATGCAATGATATTTTTGCTACTATTAATAATGCTTCACAGAACACACTTCCAAATTTAAAAAAAGAAATATTGGTGTGTACTCTTTGCATAACATACTGAACAAACAAACTAAAAACACTTTATTCTCTTTAGTTTTAAGCAAAATAAAACATTTAAAATCATTCATTTTTAAATTAAACATTAATATGTCTAGGAATTAGGGATGTGAATGAGTAACTGGTTAGCCACTTTATCGGGTGATGCTTGTCCATAGGCTGGGAGCAGGGGCTGGCCGCTCTGCATGGACGGAGGGGGAAATCTGGAGTAGAATCTGGCCTTCCTACCATGCTTGGGACTGCCAACAGCAGCAGCAGAAGCAGGATCCCAATTAAGGTTTAACGGGTTAACTGATTAACGTGATTTTACATCCCCACTAGAAATCAGCAAGAAAACAACTTTGAAATTAAGAAACATCAATATAGCAGTGTTAAATAATGAATGTCACTTTCTGTGCAATTACATTTTCAGGAGAAAGACAACTAGAAATTTCAACTATTAATAAAATATTGTAAAATGAAAAGCAGAAGATTTTTTTAAGTGTTATTTCTTTATGAAGGTTTGCGAGGTATAGTACACACAACAGTATTTTACTATCCGGCATTCTGCTAGTGTTGTAAATTTGCACATGCAAAAATAAGATCTCACTTCACTTCTCATCAAAGATTCGAAGACTGCTGAAGTTAAGTTTCATTAAAAACATTACTGGAGAGGACCGTCCATTCAAATCCATTTCTGGCCAGACCCCCAAACTCACCAAATACTCACCAGCAGCCCCACAAAACACCTAGAAACACTCATGAACCTATCCCTGCAACAAACCCCCTTCCCAAATGATACCATCAAAGGACTTAACTGCATCAGCTGTCCCAGCTTGCGCTAGGTCCCAAATGCTGCACCTCTGCTTTTTAAATGTAGTAAAAGCCTGGTGGCTTGCACCGTTTCCCCCCTCTCCTGCCCTCCAGTGGAGATGATGATAGGGGAACTGACTTTTAAACTGACTCCCGCTCCCTGCCACTTGCTGCCTCTAATACAGAGGCAGCAAGCGGGGGCAAGTGACTAGTAAATTAGTGACTTGATTAGTTGCTTATATCCCTAGTCTCTGAGCCAAAAGATAAATGGACACAAATCAGACATCAGGAAAGGTAACACACGTAAACCTGTAGGGGAACATTTTAACCTACCTGGTTATTCAGTAATGCATTACAGTAGCCATCCTTCTACAAAAGAATTTCAAAACCCAAAAACAAAGAGATGCTGAACTGGAATTCATTTACAAATTCAATACAATCAATTTAGGATTGAATAAGGATATTAACTCGTTAACATGCTACAAAGGTCCCCTCTCCAGATATTCACATCACCAACTGCTGTGAACTAGCTACATCTACTCTAACTTGATTAGCCTCATTAATACAAGTAATCTCTTTCTTTTGTTGTTCTTGTAAATACCCCTGCCTCTGTAACTTCCACTCCATTTGAAGAAGTTGGTTTTACCTATGAAAGCTTATGCCCTAATAAATCTGCTTATGCCCTAATAAGTCTGTTAGTCTCCATGGTGCCACAGGACTCTTCATTGATTTAAACAACACTAAACTACAATTGAGAAAATGAAGTCATTTTAGGGATACATTGGTGTCAATAGAGGTGCTTCACGTGGTTCCTTGAGTGGTTCTTACTGCTGAAAAGGACTTAACTGTGGCTTCAAACCACATGGCCCATGTTCCAGTAGCGGGAGCACATTGGCCAGTAAGCATTCCTCCCTTCCAACTCATGAGAGAAGCAGCTACGATGGTGCCTCTCACAGAGTGTGTCGGTCCGTCACTGCTCGGTTTGTCCCTTCTTGCCACTGGCCCCATCAAGTTCACCCCCCATGGAGCAGCCAGATGACATTTGAGCAAATTCACGTGCTACGTAATTTGCACATATTACTTCAAAAATGGATTTCTAACATAGAATTAAAAGAAACCTCTGCATGCATCTGATCAATTTGATCTCTACACCAAAAACAGTTTATATATTCTAATAATTAAAAATATGCTCCCCCATGGATTCAGGAAATAATCTCCCACCTCTGTGAAAACATCACTAAGTCATTTTTTACTCATTTTCTCCCTAAACTTGTCCAGCATGAAAAAATGTAACATCTGAAGTTTAGTACGTTTTATTTCTACTTTTAGGGTGCTATTTTCATTATCAAAGTCCTTACGAAATTTTCAAATCCATTCTTACCCCTCTCTTCCCTTTCCCAAAATATTTATGTATTTTTGTTTCTTACTATAGCACTAAAAACAATACGTTCTATCTGGATCATTTGTGTCTTATTTTTTATAAAATAAATCTGCCTGCAACGAAATATTTAAAAACAACATCTCTGAAAATCTGACATTTTTTACTTAAAAAAAAAAAAAAGTAAAATTATACATCTGATTAGAAAACATTAAATATTCAGATTATATCTACCTATTTTTTGTGGCGCTTTTTCCAGGGCTCATGCATGGCAAACTAATATATTTTTTAAGATATTGAACTGTGTCTACATATAATTATTCCATGACTTGTCACAAATCATAATATTCTGAGATCTATGTTGCCATTTAAAATTAACTTCAAAAGTGACATAATACAATTCAAGGTGTGTATATGAGCTATTTTTTCACTCTGATGTATACATAAGATCTTAAATTGGTTACTTCTTAATTTCGGGGTTTTTTTTTTTTTTAATGTTAAATTTGGTCTTTCTGGGTTTTCTTGAGGATGAAATACGACACAGTGGAGTCTTGTGAGTTTTCTAATCACTCATTTGAATCTCTATTCATAAGTATACACCACATATTTGATTTAAAATAACTGTCAATACTACTTGTTCTCTGCTTGTCTATAGAGTACTTCTCCAGATTAGGAAAACAGTGTTCTTTAGAAATAATCATAAAATAACTTTGCATCTAGTGTAGACACAGTTCAACAACTTTAAAAATACATTAGCTGTCCATGTGTGAACCTTACAAAAAGCTCCATAAAAAATAGGTAGATATCTGAATATTTAATGTTTTCTATTTAAAAAAAAAAACACAAAATTTTATATCCAAAGATGTCAAACTTGCAGTAAGACTTTCAGGGATGTTAATGGAAACATATAAGAGAGGAATTAAAGAGGTTGCTTGGTCCTTTCCCTGGTCTCCCCACTCCATGGAGAAAATGAGACCTCTCTCCCAATGTCACTTCCCTTCCTTGTTTAGAGCACATTGGTGAGTACTTGGACCCTTCCCACCTTGAATATGCCTCTGACACTGCACCCCCATATTTTTATGGAATGTGTTTTTGAATATGAATATGCATAACTCAAATATGCTTTATGCAAAATGGGACATGTGTCCAGTCCTTTGAGAGTCTGAATGTGTATATTGTGTGTGCGCATTTATCATTCTTGGATATGAAGTTAGAATGATAAAGTATAAGAACATTTATATATCTAGATTTGCTGACGAAGGCTATTAGCAGTACTAAAGTAACTTAAAAGCCCAGTGCTCAACACAATGATCTGTGAATAGTCTTTTTTTCCCTGTAAGCCTGGATTGTGCTTGGCCCTATAAAGACAGGTAACCATGTCACCTGGTGCTAGAATCAATCTTGAAATGTGTACTTTTACAGAGTCGTGGGAAGAATTGAACAAAGAACTATTTAGAAAAGCTAGATACACATGGGTCTGGATTTAATGCATCCGAGGGTACTGAGGGAGTTGGCAAATGTCATTTCAGAGCCTTTGGCCATTATCTTTGAAAAGTCATGGAGATGGAGAGAGATCCCGGATGATTGGAAAAAGGCAAATGTAGTGCCCATCCTTAAAAAAGGGAAGAAGGACAATACAGGAAACTAGACCAGTCAGCCTTACCTCAGTCCCCGGAAAAATCATGGAGGGGGATCCTCAAGGAATCCATTTTGAAGTACTTGGAAGAGGAGAAGTGTCAGGAATAGTCAACATGGATTCACCATGGATATGGGAAAGTTGGTGGATGTGATATACCTTGACTTTAGCAAAACTTTTGATACGGTCTCCCACAATATTCTTGCCAGCAAGTTAAGGAAGTAAGGATTGGATAAAAGGACGGTAAGATGGACAGAAAGCTGGCTAGACTGTTGGGCCCAAGGGGTAGGGATTAACTTCTCAATGTCAGGTTGGTGGTCAGTTTCTAGAAGAGTGGCCCAAGGATCGGTTCAAGGGCTGGTTTTGTTCAACATCTTTATTAATGACCTGGATACGGGGATGGATTGCACCCTCAACAACTTTGTGGATGACACTAAGCTAGGGGGAGAGATAGATACACTAGAGGGCAAAGATAGGGTCCAGAGTGACCTAGACAGATTAGAGGATTGGGCCAAAAGAAATCTGATCAAGTTCAACAAGGACAAGTGTAGAGTCCTGCACTTCAGACCGAAGAATTCCAAGCATGGTTAGAGGCTGGGAACCAAATAGCAGCAGTTCTGCAGAAAAGGACCTAGGGCTTACAGTAGATGAGAAGCTGGATATGAATCAACAGTTTGCCTTTGTAACTAAGAAGGCTAATGGCATATTGGGGTGCATTAGGAGGAGCATTGCCAGCAAATCTAGAGAAGTGATTATTCTCCTTTATTCGGCTCTGGTGAGGCCACATCTGGAGTACTGTGTCCAGTTCTGGGCCCCCCAGTATAGAAAGGATATGGACGCATTGGAGAGGGTCCAGCGGAGGACAACCAAAATGATTAGGGGGCTGGATCGCATGTGCTACGAGGAGAGACTGAAGGATTTAGGTTTGTTTAGTCTTCAGAAGAGAAGAGTGAGGGGGGATTTGATAGCAGCCTTCAACTTCCTGAAGGGAGGTTCCAAAGAGGATGGAGAGAGACTGTTCTCAGTAGTGACAGATGGCAGAACAAGGAGCAATGGTCTCAAGTTTGCGTGGGGGAGGTCTAGGTTGGATATTAGGAAAAACTATTTCACTGGAATGGGTTAGCTACAGAGGTGGTGGAATCTCCATCCCTAGAGATGTGTAAGTCTCGGCTTGACAAAGCCCTGGCTGGGTTGATTTAGTTAGGATTAGTCCTGCTGTGGGAAGGGGGCTGGACTTGATGACTTCCTGAGGTCTCTTCCAGCCCTATGATTCTACGAGTTCCCGCCCTGGGGTAATTCTATATATGGAATAAGATGCAAATAATGATGGTTTTCACCTGGCTTCACAGATTGCTCCCCACCCCAAGAGGCTAGATGAAAAGACCTGAAAACAAAAGAACTCTAATGACAGGGAGGAGATAAGCCGTTAGACTAGGGGTGGGCAATAATTTTTGATTGGGGGGGGGGGGGAGACACTCCAACAATTTGGAAAATGGCCAATATCTTTCATGATATTAATGGAGGAAGTTCAGGGTCTGGGATGGAGATTGGGTGCAGAAGGCAGCTTGGGGTAAGGGAGGTAGTTTGGGTCAAGAAGGCAGTTGTGAGCTGGGGTACTGGACTGGTATGCAGGGGGCTGGACTGTGACCTAGGGAAGGGAATTGGGGTAGAGGAGGGGGTGCAGGGATTTGGGTTGTGAGCTAGAGCAGGAGGGAACTGCGATCTGGGGCAGGTGATTCGGGTGCCAGATCTGGGAGGAGATTTGGGTACAGGAGAGGAGCAGAGGATTTGGTTATGTGGAGTAAGCAGCAGAGGGTTGGGGACGGGAGGGGCTGGGGTGCCAGAGACAGGGTCTGGCCAAGAGCCTTACCACCAGCAGCCATTCCTAAATCAGCATCCCTACCTGCCAGTGTGCCCTCTAACCTGCAAGGCAGCACAGCTTCACAGGTGATTAATCAGCCTTGCCTAATCAGTTCCATGCATAGAGCCCTGAGCCTGATTGGGTGGTGCTGATTAATCACCTGTGAAGCAGTGCAGCTGCACAGTATAGAGGGAACACTGCTGCCTGCCCCGCCCTGGCAGCACCCATGTGCTCTGGAGCCCTTTGTGCTTCGTGGCTGCCTGTTACTGAAACAGGCAGCTTCTATTGGCCGGTTTCTGGCAAGAAACCAGCCAATGGGATTGTGCTGGGGGCGGAAGCAGCTCCTAAGACTTTCCCTCCTCCCCTCCAGACTCAAAGTTTTTAAAAGAAAAACCGCTCTGCAGCCACATTTCTGAGTGGCATGCGGGTGGGCTGAGGCAAGCAGGGAGCCTGCCTGGGGTTCCCTGCAGTGTCCACAGGCTGGATCCAGTAGCTTGGCGGGCCAGATCCAGCCCAAGGGCTGTATTTTGCCCAGGCCTGGGTTA
>JANRFK010003679.1:15434001-15446189 GCA_030068395.1 Apalone spinifera
TCTGCCTCCAGTCCCTTTGTACAGCTTCTTGGGCAAACAGGTGTCACCTAGTCACACCCACTCCCAGGCTCAGGTTACCAAAAGCCTCAGCCACTGTGTATGGGCTGAGGCTGGGACACCCTCCCTAAGTGAGTCACACCTGAAATTCTCATCCCCATCCAAGCACCACTGTACTGCCCAAGGAAATTGAGGCATACAGAGTTACTACTGAACAGTACAGGACAGTAGAAATCACATGCAACGTAACAAGGCAAACAGAGCAAATAGAATCCTCACTTCTGCACAGTAACTTATTTTGATCTCTCTGTTACCATTTGCAACCACTTAAATCCTAGTTTTTATACTTAATAAAATCAGTTTTGTTTATCAAACTCAGTGTAAACAATTATTACAGGAGGGGAGGAGCTAACAGCTGTGCATCTCTCTGAGATCGTTAAAAGGGATGAACATGTTATGAGCTCACTCTGTATAAATTTTATGCATAGACAGACACATTTATCTGGGGGTTTGGTCCCATATGAGCTGTACACCAGGGTGCTGTGTCAAGCACCTGTGACTAAGGCTTTGCAGAGTTTAGCTGTTCACAGTGTCTGTGTGGCTTTGCTAGGGGCTGTTACCCCAACTCTGTGCCTTAGTTGGGGGACAAGAGAGTTCTGTCTCAGCAGAACAGGATACATTGATACATTACTGCAGTCCAGCAGGATCCATGTGGTGAAGTTAAGAGTACAGCATTACAGCCTGTTGCATGGGGAGTGAATCCAGCAGTGCTGCAGCCCATTAAAAATCACTATGGCTTGCTTTCCTTCAGAGCTTCACTGCACAGCCTGTGCATATGCCACAGGACAGGTAGAGAATAACTCATGGTCATGGTGCTATTTTGTGTGTTCATCAGATCTTAATGACAGTGAGAATACATGCTGACTTTTTAATATATGTATAAAATGTGTGTGCTTAGAAGACATGCCTGTATTAACTCATTTCTTAACAACATGTAAAAATCAGAAGAAAAATAAGGGAGGCAGGGAGAGTGAAAACAGTGCCAAAGATAATCCAACTTTTTTGTTTTATTGCATTCTGCAGGTCTCTAATAAAGGTGCATTGCCTCTGTGATGGATGGAAAAAATAAAGTCAGTAAAGGGTTAAACTCAGAATCCCTGAAAAAAAATCCAGGAGGTGTTGGCAGGGAGCCAGGAGAGCCAATGGGAAGCAAGTGTTAAGATTTGAATTGAAAAACTGGCTTTGCCTGCTTCAGTCTCCTTTGTGAGAGAGAGAGATGGAATAAGCCAGGAGGCAGAAATGAAATTAATAGCAATAACCATGTCTAGGCAAACAAAACCTTGAAGCAACAAATGTAAGTAGCCAGGGAATATTTTAGTTAGCCACAATCAGGTTAATTTCTTTTATTTCCTGGCTTGAAATTCCTCTGTGCTTGGATCATGTACCCTCCCTCTCCCTCTCTCCCTTATACTCCACTGAAGTTGAATCCCAGGGAAGCCATTCTCTGTGCTTTAATATGTTTTTTCTCACTCTATAACACCTAGCAACCAAGTATGCTTTACCAAGTATATCTTTTTGTTCCATTAATAACATCTTTTTTAAGACTATAATTTGATTCTTGGGTCCTGGAAGATAATAGAGGTCTGTGTCTTCATGCTTGAGACTGAGAGGTCAGCTATCCTATCAGAGATTGCAGTTTGTTTGTTTTTTCCCCCCAGGATCTCTTGTGGTAAAAGAGCTTGGAGTACCCCTCTGGAAGAAGTTCCCAAGTGAATCTTTCCGGGTTCAAAAAGGATTTTTTTCTCTCTTAGACAGTGGCAGCACAGCACCCAAGGTCAGAGAATCTGGACCTTGGGGAGTTTTTAAAATAGAACAGGCAAGTTTAGGGTCTCTTGCACACACCCACCTTCTGCACTCGACGTGCCAGAGCGTGGAACAGCCTATACAGCCTCAGTCAAAATTAATATCGTTATATGGTCAGCCAAAGATTATTTTCTCCAGAAAATATCTGATTTCAGATAATGACACACAACCCAACAATGAAAATTATATTTTCTAACACAAATTGATTAATTAATATTGGTCTGGTCAGAACTAGTAATGATTTTTTTAAAATAGTAAATTGAACAAACTATTTGTTCACTATTTCACAAAGTTTTCAAGTATTCTTCGTGTTTTCTCCAGCAAATAACCCATATGACAGCCATTAGAGACTTAATTTGACTAACCAGAACGAAATGATTGAAAGGCAACTTGTGTTTTAACAAAAGGATGGAGTAAAAGCAATAGAACAAGGACAAAATATTTTTTTTTAAAAGCAGACAAATGTGGTAGGTAAGGTTCCCATGGGAAGAAAGTCTAATGGAAAAAGGAATTCAAGAATATTGGTACTTTCTCAAAGAGACAGAATCAAACGCACAACAACAAACTTACTAATACTAAGGAAAGACAGCATGTATGAAAAAAAAAAATCAATAAGGATGCATGAGGAACATTTTAATTACCTAAAAATCTAAAAGGTTGAAACATCAATAAATCGCTGAAGGTGAGCATGAAAGAATAGCACAAGCAGGCAGGGACAAAATCAGAAAAACTAAAGCACAACATTAGCTACATTTTGCAAGGATATAAAAAGCTATAAGGAGAGCTTCTATAAACAAATTTGAAGCAAGAAAAAAGTAAAGCAAAGTATAGCTCCATCATTTAGTCGGCAAGAAGATGTAAATAAAGAAAAAGAAGGCTGAGATGCCGAAGGCTTATTTTGCTTTAATTTTCACCTAAAAGGCTATCTATGACCAGACATTTGACACAGTTAGTATTGTAGGCTGACCCTCTGTCATGATAAATATTTATGTAAAATAGGTTAATAGGTTGATGATGTTTAATGATATTATGGGTTGTTTGGGTAAATATCAAAATGGAGTTGATATAGACAAAATGGAGTTTGTAAGACATGTGACTTTGGGAAAAGGAGCGGTCCTATGGAGTGGTAAACAAGAACCAGTACAAACTGGATTTTCCCACCTTTTTGTGGACTCAGGATAAACCACCTTAGAGGGTTTCCCGCCCAAAAGTTTATATAAGCTCAGATGCAGCTCAGGAAGGGTGCTGTCCACCCAAGAGACAGTGTTTGCACGGGTACTGCGAGACCTGATCCAGCTGCAGACCAGTCTGGAGAGCAGAAGAGGAAACCCATCTATCACCTTCCATCCTACAAATACCACCTGCCTGCCATCCTTTTTGGGGTTCTTTTACCATCAGCAAGGGACTCCCTGGTGTACCTCCCTAAGGGCTCTCAACCAGCCTAAAGGTTGCAGGTCCCGAGCAACGCTTTCTGGATCCTGTCACTCCAGTTCAAGAGCAGCAAGTAGCCATCTGTAATTGGGGTACAACTTACCTTTATGTTCTCGCTGTCTGTGGTTATACAGAGGGTTTTTGACTGTTCACTTCCACTGTTTTATTGATGATTATTAATTTGCGCTGGGCTTCTTCCCCCATTCTTCCCATTTTGTACACAATCCCTTCTTGTTTTCACCTTTAATGGGAGTCTGTTATTCTTTTCCCTTTGTTTTCTTACGGGCCTAATTGACAGGTGATAGACTCTGAGGGAGGGGGCGGATCTGTTTCTTTTGAATGGGGCTTTTACCAGCAGGCCATATTAGCATGTTATCCTGGCCCCAGAGGTAACAGTATTAACAACAGGGGGAATGCTGAATTGAAAAAGAACAAGTAAAAGAATCTACTATATATGAGAGAATTTGTCTGTCTGAGTCTGTTCAAGAACTCCTCCTAAGTTGTAAGAGCTGGGACCACCAAATTTGGTATGCAGCTTCCTCTTACCATAACTTAAAGCAAGGAAAATGGGATCTGCCTAGAATGAGATTGCTTCTCATAAAACCATTTAAAAAAGATACAGATTCACCAGGAAGTTGCGGCTTCATACAGTATCCTGCACAATCGGTTAGTTGGGGACTCCACTCCCACTTTATACCTGCATGCCCATCTGACTGTTACTCCGGGATTTCAAATCTTCTAACTTGAGTAATCATCATCATTTACTATACCATTTTCATTCATCTTGACCCATGATTTTCCTCCTTTTAAATTCTATTATAGGATGCTATTAAAGGTTGCATTTTTCACTAGCTGGGATTACTGAGCTGACATTCATGCTCCTTCCTAGCATAACCAACAGTAATTTTTCCTAGTCCAAATTAATAAGGAATATTATGACCAGCCAGTAACTAAGCATGTTGTAGCGATCTCTCGCTATATACATAGATAAAAATTTTTCCTGTGGGATGATAGAATGATGTATCACATCACTCTGCATACTGCCTGCTTCCTTCCTCCCTCCTCTCATCCATCTCCCCGGTGTTCGGGGGAAGACAGCTGGGGCAGCAGCTGAGGGAGGGAGGAGCCCTGGGGCTCACACGCCATGGCCTCAGCCTGTCTCCCCACCTCTGGTGGCCAGGGGAAGAGAGCCGGGGCTGACCTGGCCTCGGTCTGGCAGCAAAGCGGGGAGGAGGCAGGCTGGGACTGCCACGCCTCAGCCCAGCCCCCTCCCTGGCGGCCAGGGAGAGCCAGGACTGCCTACCTTGAGAAAGAGGGGGATTGCGGCTCAGCCAGTAGCCGTGTGCGTGTCTGTGGGCAGGGATGGGCAGCATGGCAAGGAGTCCTAGCCCAAGATGGAACTACGATCCCAGGGACAGCCAGGGAGCTCTGGCGCTATCCCTGGCTGCAGAGCTCCAGTTCCATTCTGGCTCCAGCAGCCAGGGAGTTCCAGCCCCAGCAGCAGCCAAGGAGCTCTGGCCCAGGCCGCAGGACTCCGGCCCCATCCTTCCACCCTATTACACAGCTCTGGCCATGGCACGCCAGGGCCAGTGGCACCTAGAGAGCCCCGAGGGACTGGGGCAGCAGCAGAGGCAGGCTGGAGCCCTAGCCTGGTGGCAGCATGGGCCATGAACGGAGGGACCCTTCTTGGTCCAGCAAATCCCCTTGTTCGGGACCAGTCAGGTCTCGAAAGTGCCAGGCCAGCAAGGTCCAACCTGTACACATATATAGTTAGCACTTTATCATGTTTAAAGCACTTGTTTACAGAAAGAAGTTTTGTGCAGCAGTCGCTGCAAAAAAATTAAAATCACGTAGTTTTCTGTATTTAGATGAACTAGTATCAGTCTTTGGAGGAGTAGTCGAGTTAGTCTGTAACTGGAAAAACTTAAAAAACAATGAATAGTCTAGCATCACCTTAAAGATTAACAAAACATGTAGATATAGTATCAGTCTATTACCAATATATCAATCAAATACTTACAAAAACACAGCCATACAACAAAACATTCAGATAAGTATTTTTACCTTTAAAGTAAACAGTATTATATTTCAAGACGAAGATTTCAGAAAAATGAAAAAAAAAATCTCTTAAATGAATATTTTGTTTGACTTTCATTGTCTATATATGTCACTTCACAACGAATACAGAAAAGCAAACCTCTTCTCTTTAAATGTTGAATTTGATTAACAAAACAAATGTGGGTTGTCTCATTTTTAAAAAGTCATGTAGTTAAATCAAAATTGACATTTCAGCTACAAATATTTTTTATATTAACATTTTGCCCACATTAGGGTAGTATAAGTTAACTTGTGACTAAGGGGCAAGGGTGAAAAACCTGATTTCTACAGGGTATGTCTTTTAAAATATCTGTAGCTAGTATTTAAAAAAATAAGTTTAGCATGAATAAAGAAAAAATATTCAACAGCAGCAAAACAAAGCCAAATCAATGGTTTTAATATAAATGCTAGAATATAGGCTACTACGGGCACTCTTCTCCCTCTCATCTCAGCCTCCATTTTAATTCTTGTTTTCTATGTAGTAAGGATTTTTTTTTAACTCTTTTGGCCACCTTCCAGTTATAGAAAGTAACTTGGAGTAAAGCTCTCCCCTTTCCTTGGGCCCTTCCCCTTAAGCAGCCCCAGGCGCCCTGTCTGACATGCTTTCCAAGGCTTGCTAGACTACATAGCAGACTTTCTGGCTCCACTTCCATTGTTTGCATGGCTGCTCTGCTCCTTATCCAGCGCCTGGATTAGCATAAGAATACTGCCTTCCCCCTCAGTGAGCAATCTCTCCCTCCAGAATACCTTACACCCCTGAAAGAAAACAAAATAAATTTTCTTTTTACAATTCCTTCCCCCCTCCACAGACTTAAGTACCTTTTTCCTATTCAAGGTGGTTAAAATTAAAATCTTGAATAATTGAAGCCAAACAGGCTGAAAACTATTTTTTTTTGCATATACAGATTGAACTTCTCTAGTTCAGCACCCTTGGGACGTGACCAGCGCTGAAGCAGAGAATTTGCCGGCCCAGGGGAAACTAGTACTGTCTAGCACAGTGGTCACCAACCAGTAGATCGGGATCTACTGGCAGATCTTGGAGCCTCTGAGAGGTGATCCTGATTGGTTTGGCTAAGAGGCTATCAAGCGCTGGCACTTCAGCTGCTCCCCGCAGACTGTGGTGCATCTCCTGCCATTTGCCTTGGAGCTGTCTCCTCAGGAGCCTCTGGGCAGGGGAGGGTGAGGGCTCATGCCAAGATGCCCCCTCTCCCACCCTGTATCCTATCTCCACAGATCAAAAAGGGGGCACAACAGGAATTGGGGTGGAGTTTGCTGGCTGCTTTAGGGAATGGGCCAGTGTGGGGTGAGCCTGTCTTAGGCCCCCTGCACCACCACCCAGGAGCCACCTGAGATAAGCAGTACCTAGTTGGAGCCCACATCCCGAACTCCTACCCCAGTCATAAACCTCCTCCTGCACATCAAGTCCCTGTCCTAGCCCTGAGCACCAAATGCCCTCTCAAAGCCCACACCTAGAACCTCCTTGGGCACCCCAACTGCCTGCCCCAAGTTCAGCTCAGGGCCCCTCTTGCACACTAAATCCCTTAATCCAAGATCAGAGCCTGCAGCTCAACCTCTGCCCCTGCCTGGTGAAAGTGAGGGAGGAAGGATGGAGTGAGAAGGGGCGGGGGCACAAAGAAGGCAGGGAAAAGGGTGTTTGGGTTTGAGGTAGATCTTGTATTGCACTTAAATTCAAAAAGTGATCTCATGCTTAAAAAGGTTGGAGACCACTGGTCTAGCAGCATTACCAACACTTCCACTGCTTACTAGGCTCTTAAGATGACATTTAGGAGTAAATTAAAGCTAAATAGCACAGAACACAGACACAGATTGGTAGCTTTAAACGAACTTTATGGGACCCTGGGAAACTTGCCCATACTCATGATAAGTGGACATCTAGCTAACTAAAATCATGCCGGAATACACATGCTGCCAGACCAGAGTGCCGAATCAGAGATGTCCAACCTGTATTGATAATCACCAAAAAATTAAGAATGTCAACTTTATATTGCTGTTACAGAGCCTTCATTCATTACGCTCATTTACACAGCATGATTTTAAAGTACTATCCTTATGGTGACCATATTTTCTGAACCAAAATTAGGGACACATTAGTCATGCCCCCTGACCCTCCATTAGCCACACCCTTGACCGCCATTAGCCATACTCCTTGACACAAGAAGTCCCACCCCTGCAGGTAATATTCCTGGGGTCAAGATGGACACATGACCAGAAGTAAAGGGTGTCATGTGACCCCTCTAAGAACTCCTTCCACCATCCTTCTACCAATAGGGACCGGTTTGGGCCCCACAGGACCCTTCCCTCCGTGTCTACCCTTCTGCTTCTGCCCCACAATCCCCTGGGACCTGCACCTTCCCACTGTCTCCCCCTTCCCTCACTGCCCCTGCCCTCCTTGCCCTCTATCTCCCTGGTGCCCACCCCCTCATCATCCTCTGCCCAGTTCCTCTTATGCCCCCTGTGCCTTCACACAAGACTTGCTCCATTCCCTGCCTTCCTCATGCCCACCCCTCCTTTCAACCCCTCTTCTCCCAACACCTATTTCTCCCCTTTCCTCTTCCTTCCTCTTGCCCCCATTGTCCCTCCCCTCTCCCCACATCACCCTGTCCCCTCCATTCTCCCACCCACACTAACACCTTCCCTCCTCTCCCTCTTCCTGCCCTTTTCCTCATTGTCTCCTCTTGGCCCCCTGGCATTTGTCCCTCCTCCACCCTGCCCCTTGGTGCCTGCCCCGCTCCCCTTTGCACAAGCCCCTTCCTCTCCTCACCCCACCTCTCCTTTAATTCTCTCCTCCTGCTCCTTCCCTTACCTTCTGCCTTCTATGTGGAAAGCAGTTGGCAGGGGCTGGAGCCAGGGCCACAACGCTATTTTTTAGTACCACAGTCCAGCCCCAGAAGCCCCTGCAGCCGCTCCCAGGGTGGGACTGCGTGCCGAGACTAGTACAACAGTCCCAGTTCCCGCGGGCTGCCTGGCTCCAGCTGGCTGTCCAGCTCTAAGCTGCAGTCAAGCAGCAACCACACAAGCAGTGTTGGGATGTAAGGGCTCTGGGTGGGGCTGTGGGGTGAGGCAGGGACTCTGGGAATGAGAGTTTTGGAGTGGAGGGGGGCTCCAGACTAGTAGATGGGGGCCAAAAGATTAGGAATACAAGAAGGGGCTGAGAGTTGAGGTGCAAGAGGGAGTGAGGGCGTTGGGATGCAAGATAGGGCTTCAGGGTTGGGGATGAGCTCAGGGCTGGGGACTGGAGTGCAAAAGGGAGTACATGGTCTCAACTGGGGTTGTGGGCTTTGTGGTGGGACCCGGGATAAGGAGTTTGAGATGCACATGGCTCCAGGATGGGGGGAGGCGGCTCAAGACTACCTGTGCGGCTCCTTGTCAGCAGCACTAAGGCAGGCTCCTGGTACCTGCCTCTCCTGAGGCAATGCATTGCACCCTGAAACAGGCAGCAGGGCTGGTTCTGGAGAGGTGAGGATGAAGAGGTTCTGCGCTGCATGGGGTTCTATGGTCCCCTCATCTAGGTGCCAGACAGACCAACTGCACTGGCCATTCCTTGTAGGCCTCAGGACAGTGCTATCCTGGCCAGAGAGAGGTGTCCCTCCCATTGGTCCCATGGGATGGAGATGGGCTCTTCCCTGCTGGGACCTGCAGGCTGCCAGACACAGCAGCTTCAGAGATTGGTGAGAGGTACCACTCCCTGCTGCAGTCCTGAGCCCTTATGTGGAACTTAATGAGAAGCTGTGCAACTGTGCGGCTTAAAAAGAAACTGGCTCCCAGGCTCCATGCCCTGTGATGCCCACAGGTGGGACTGCAAACTGGAGCCTGGTGCTTCCCAGCTGGGGCGGCACCCCCTTCCCTGCACTGTCGGGGATGGACTCCCCAAGTTCCACACACTGCTGCCCAGGGATGGGGCCATATACACTGTAGGGGCTGACCCCCTGCAGCTCCACCGTCTAGGGATGGGACTTAGACCCTTTCCCCCCCACCACCCGGGGCTAGAACACACACCCTCTCTCTTAGAAGCTCTGCACCACCTAGGACTGGGACTGACAACCCCTCACAGCTTTGCATTGCATGGTGCTGAGACTGACTCCCTGATCAGCTGGCAGCAGCGTGGGAGATGGGGTAGCAGGCGACTCTGTAGGAGCTGGTACACACAGGGAGTCAGCTTAAAAGCCAGCTATTAGCAGCAGCACTGGGTGAGGGTGGCTCTGTGGGACCCGGTGCACACAGGAAGCAAGCTTACACAGACAGAAATAGATAAATGAAATGAAATGAAATGAAAATGCATTTTAACATCCCTAATGGTCACCCTCTCTCCATATGAGTGGGTCCTGAAGGAGTCCAGCCAAAGAAGTGGCAGGCTCTGACCTGGCTGAATGTGCCAGTCCTGAGAGACCGGAGCGATTTTCTTCCATAAGACTGGACTAGACCAATCCATGCTGCTAGCTCGGCCCAGCAGACAGCCACCTCCCAGCATGGACCAGCTAGTTAGTGTGGCCACTGGGTCAGGGCAGGAGGAGTGAATCTCTGGAGGAATCCGTAAGGGGCGTGCTGAACAATGGGAGAGATGTGTGTGTTGTAGAATATTAGGCAGTGGGAGGGTGCTGGGCAAGGTCTCTGTGTGTTGAGGTGCTAGACAGTCGGGGGCTATGTATGAGGTAGTAGGTAGGGATGGTGCTGAGCCAGGCATTGTGCATTAGTAGTGGTGGGTCTGTGGAGGAGCCACTGGCAGTTGCAAGTCTCGGGGATGTGGGGTGGAGGCATTCTGTGCCTCGGCATGGGCCCACGCCTAAGGGAAAGAGACATGCTGGCAGCACAGGGAAAGGCAGACCACTGTAACTGGTAGCTTATAAACTGTGCCCCTGCACTGGGCATATCAGAACCATGCCATGACCCATTGCTCCTGACCAGCTCCTCACTCGGGGACCAAGCTCCCCACACTGTGTTCCACTGCCCCCAGGGAAGCCTACAAATATGTTTGGAACCAGACCCACAAAAGGTTAAACAAGCCCTGCTGGTCACATGCCACTTGACGCATATTACACATATGCTAAATACTTCAAAATTATTTAACAACAGCACTACAAACTTCAAAATGCAGTATAATGCACACAAAGTTAAATATGACCTTTTAAGAGTATTGTAAATCTGCTTAGTTAAACATCTGCAGAAACAATGTTACACAGAAAATAATATACTTCCCTCAGTTCAAACAATGTAGTTTCAACAAATACAGCCTCAAACCAGTTTCTAAACATAACAAGTCTTTCTGTAAGTAGACAAAAGGCAGGGCTCAAAGGTAACGTTTACATTTCAACAGTAACAGACTCTTAAGCCCTTGTATAAAAGTGTTAAAAGTAAGATAGTTAAAACACTCACAAAAACTATCAATAGACATAAATGAAGAGCAATGTCTTAAGAAACGTAATATATTACGATTTAAAAAGATATAAGAATTTAGCCATTTTTAAAAATTATACAATGCATTTCTTCTATTAAAGATTTAAGCAAGCAAGCTGATTACTCACTATTGAATAAAAATGAGAAATAAAAGGAGAAAAAATGGGTTTTCTAAAACTACAAGTATGAACTAAAATAAAATGGGGACATAGATCAACAAAAAAAAAATCTAGTAAATTTAAGAAAAATAAAATTATTCTCAATTACTACACCCGTTCTTACATTTCCGTTCATTCTCTGTAACTGTATATTCATATTTGCCCGGTTGTTTGGTTTGTTTAATTTGTTTTCTTTCATTGCTGATGTGCAAAAACAAACAGCTGGGCTGACTGAACTGCATACACAAGGGAAGAAAACTAACTGAACAGTGTACACATGGGAAGAAAAAAATACTGTGCAAAGACTAAAACAGAGAAAACCTAACTATAGAATGTTCTGCATTACCAGTATTAATAGAAATGTAAATATGGTTTTTACAACTAGAAAAACGCAAATGCAGTATGCATCTTTAATAAAAGGGAAGGAGAATCCATGAAACTGCACAGACTGGGCTTTACCTCAGTTCCTAGAAAAATCATGGACCAGATCCCTCAGGGAATTAATTCTGAAATACTTAGAGAGGAAAGCGATCAGGAATATTCAACATGGGCAAGTCATCCCTGAGCAATGTAATGGCCTTCTAGGACTATGTAACTGGCTCTGTGGATATGAGGAAGGCAGTGGATGTGAAATACCTGGACTTTAGCAAAGCTTTTGATGTGCTATTCCACAGTATTCTTGTCAGTAAGTTAAAGAAGTATGAATTGGATAAATGGACTATAAAGTGGATAGAAATCTAGCTAGATGGTCAGTCTCAAAGGGTTGTGATCAATGGCTCAATGTCTGGTTGGTGGTTGGTATCAAGTAAGGATGTTAAAATGCCGTTAATTGATTAGTTGATGGAATTTCCATCGACTAGTCAGTTAACAGGCACTTCTGCATTCCTCCTTTGAAATGTACAAGAGAATGCAGAACTCCAAGTACAGCATGGGGCCAGCGGGAAGTCCTGCTTTGAAATGCACACGGCGTGCCTGCTTTGAAATGCACAAGAGTCCTCAGTGGGGTCTCTTGTGCATTTCAAAGCTATGAAGCCCGGGGTCAGAGGGAGACTCACCGTCCCTCGATGACCCCGGGCTCCATGATACACTACATGCTGCTAGGAGCCCAGAGTAAGCTGGGGAGTCCCCAGCTGACCTCAGGTTCTGCAGAAATGCCGCAGAGAGCCCGCCATCAGATGGGGACTTCCCAGCTGACCCCAGGCTCCATGGCAGCTGCCCCTTTGAAATGCG
>JANRFK010003679.1:15449045-15473218 GCA_030068395.1 Apalone spinifera
ATGCCTACATTAGCCTCCCTAGTTTGAACTAGGGGCTAGTGTAGACATACCCTTAATCCCCAGCCTGTAGCAGCCTAAGTGTAGGACTATGTACTTGTCCTTCTTGAATCTCCTCAGATTTCCTTTAGATCCACCCTCCAATTTGTCTAGGTCACTCTGGATCCTATCCTTACCCTCTAGCATATCTAACTAAGCTGGGAGGAGAGGGTCATCCACGAACTTGCTAAAGGTGCTATCGAGGAGAGGGTCATCCACGAACTTGCTAAAGGTGCTATCCCCATCCCATCACCCATATCATTAATAAAGATGTTGAACAAAACCAGACCCAGGACCCACAAACCTGGGGCACTCCACTTGATACCAGCTGCCAACTAGACATCAAGCTGTTTATCATTACCTGCTGAGACCAAAGATCTAGCCAGCTTTCCATCCATTTTATAGCCCATTCAGCCAAGTCATGCTCCTTTAATTTGCTGGCAAGAATACTGTGGAAGCCTGTACCAAAAGCCTTGCTAAAGTCATTGAATCATAGAATCATGGAATCCTAGGGCTGGAAGAGACCTCAGGAGTCATCAAGTCCACCCCTCTGTCCAAAACTGGACCAACCCTAACTAAATCATCACTACCAGGGCTTTGTCAAGCCAGGACTGGACTTAAAAACCTCTAGGATAGAGAGATTCCACCACCTCCCTAGGTAACCCATTCTAGTGCTTCACCACTCTCCTAGTGAAATAGTAATTCACTGAGGATCTCCTCCATGATTTTTCCAGGAACTGAGGTGAGGCTGACTGGTCTGTAGTTTCCTCGATCCTCCTTCTTCCCTTTTTTTAAAGATGGGCACTACATTTACCTCTTTCCAATTGTCCAGGACCTCCCCCAATCATGACAAACTTTCAGATATATTGGTCATTGGCTCTGCAATCATATTAGCCAATTCTCTCAGTACCCTTGGACAGTGTTCCCTGCTTGTGCAGGCACTCAGGAGAGATTCAAATTCCACCCACTGATTAGCAGCTAGGTTTTTTGTTTCTACTGGTGATGCAAATTCACACAAGCCTTGGTTTACATACAAATTTATTCTGAACATGGATGGAAAAGATTAGAAGGAACATTGCCCTCAGATACATTAGATCCGGCCCTACGGACTTTTGGAAGTCAGGTTTTCTAAAAAGTCCTTAATCCAGCAATAGGCAACCTAGGTTAGTGAGTGAGACACAAGTGGGCTTCCCCTATCTTAGTGCGCTACAAGATTGTCATCTAGGGAGACCATTTTGGTTATAAGGTAGTTCTACTAACTGCACTTACATACCTAGAATCTGTGGGATGTGCCATTTGAACTGTAGCAGCATTTTGACTGGATGCAGAGGGAGAGTGCGGCTCTCACAGTTGTGTGCAATCTCCCTTCACATGATACATGCTGGGCAGAGACTGGTAGACCCTTCATCCTTTGTGGTACAGAAATGAAGAGTTAAGGGGACCTACCAAATGGTTTTGTTTTCTCTAAATAAAAAGCCAGGCATTGTGCTTTATATGCATGCCACTTCAGTAATATCGGTACAAAGAAAACTACACTGACAGAATGCAGAGAAATCTGGCAACTGTGAGCATGGGCAACAGGCAACAATACTGTCAGATTAGCCACAAAAAGAACTGATAGGCCACAGGTTGCCCACCATTGCCTTAATCTGTTCTTTCATGTCTGAGGGTTGCTCATCTCCATCCTATACTACCCAGTACAGCAGTCTGGGAGCTGACCTTGCCTGTGAAGAAAGAAGAAAAAAAAAAAAAGGCAGCACTGAGAACTTCAGCTTTTTCCAAATCATCTGTCACTAGGTTACCATTCCCATTAAGGAAACTTTCCCTGACCACCTTCATATTGCTAACATACCTGTAGAAATCCTTCTTGTTATCTTTCACATCGCTTTTTAGCCTGAATTCCAAATGCACTTTAGCCTCCCTGATTACACCTCTGCGTGCTCAAACAATATTTTTATATTCCGCCCTAGTCATCTGTCCAAGTTTCCACTTCTTGCATGCTTTCTTTCTATGTTTAAGCTCATCAAAGAACTTGTTTACTCTGATCCAGCTGGGGGGCTATAGACTATGAGTTCTGCTTGGCTCAGAGGATCAAACCCCCCAATTGTTACAGTCAACCAGGCTTGGAGGCTACAGACTGCTTGTTCTAACCCACTTCAGAGACTGTGGATTGATAATTTCCTCAGACTTGTTGGGGGTCCTGAGGCTAATGATTTGATCCCACTGTGAGTCCAGATGATGGAATGATAGGGTATACCAAAACCCACACTGGCCAATGGGGGGGAACCATAGTCAATAGCCTCATCACAGAACCCTTCAAACACCTTTGGAAAAAAGCGAAACTTGTGAAGAAAAAACACGGTTACCTATCTTTCATAACTATTGTTCTTCAAGATGTGTTGCTCGTCCATATTCCATTTAGGTGTGCGGGCATCGCATGCATGATTGTTGGAAGGTTTTTCCCTAAGCAATATCCGTTGGGCCTGCAGGAGAGCGCCCTCAACTGGCACCTCCATGTTGGCGCATATATACCCTTGCTAGCCTTCCACCCCTTTAGTTACTTCTTGACAGAACTCTCCAATGAAGGGAAGGTGGGCAGGATTTAGAGTGGACACGAACACCACATCTCGAAGAACAGTTACGAAAGTGATTGTTTTTTTTTCTTCAAGTGATTGCTCATGTCTTTTTCATTTACATGAATCCCAAACCAAACTAAAGGCGGTGGGGTCAGAGACTAAGTGGAAATGGACTGCAACACAGCTCTGCCAAACACTGAATCATCCCTGGCTTCCTCAATGGCATAGTGATTGGGGAACGTATTTATAGAACACAAGGTAGCCACCCTGCAGATATCAGGGATGAGAACCTTCGCCAAAAAGACTGCTGATGAGATGTAGGCCCTAGTGGAGTGTGCTGTGATTTCAAGATATGGGACATTAGCAAGGTCAGAGCATGTCCTAATGCAGGCTGCGATCCATGAAGATACATGCTGGGCAGAGACTGGTAGACCCTTCATCCTTTGTGGTACAGAAATGAAGAGTTAAGGGGACCTACCAAATGGTTTTGTTTTCTCTAAATAAAAAGCCAAAGCACATATCACATCCAAGGTGTGTAGAGCTTGTTCTTTACTACTTGTGTGCAGTTTAGGAAAGAACACAGGGAGGAAAATATCCTACTTCACATGGAAATGAGACATCACCTTAGACAAAAAGGCAGGATGCAAGCGTAATTGACCTTGTCTTTAAAGAAAACTGTTTAAGGGAGCTCTGAGGTTAAAGCTCAGAGTTCTGACACTAAAAAAGTCACTTTTCATGACTAGGGATAAACTATCTCTGCATCCTGAGGAGAACTCTGAAGTGGGGGAAGAGCAGGGGGGAGAGTGTATAATAGGTGGGGCTAGCCAAGGTACCCAAAACACATCCCCCTTGGAGCCCAGACTGTGAATCAGGAAAAAGCAGACGATGGGACTTCCTGTTGCTGTCTGTTGCAAAGAGGTCTAGATGGGGATACCCCATCTGGGGAAAAATGCTTTGGGCTACATCTGCTCTGAAAGACCACACCTCGGCTAGGAACGACTGACTGACACAGTCTGTGAGGACATTCTGAGTTCCCAGGAAATACAAAACTCCCACAGCCAGAGAGCTTCCTTCCAGACAGAGGGCAGACAAATGAGCACCATGCTTTCTGTTGATACAGAACACCACTGCTGTATTGTCTGTCAGTACTGAAATGCACTTGCCTCACAAATGGGGTAGGAACACCCAGCATACAAGACATATCACTCTTAGTTCCCCGACATTTACGTGAAGCGATAGCTCTTGTTGGGACCACATACCTCAGGTCTCCAATGTGCGCTGCCCAGCCCATACTGGAAACAAAGGGTGCAGCCTGGTGAACAGCTCTCCCCCGCAAATGATTCTCTCCTGCAGCCACCAGGTGACAGAGTGCATGACATCGGGAGGAATCATAACCACCGTGTGTAGCTGGGTTGTACACCTGAGCAAGCTATACCTTCAGGGGGTGTAACCTTAGCTTGGCATGTTGCATGACATACGTGCATTCCGCCATATGTCCCAACAGCCTTATGCGATTCCTGGCTGTTGCGATGGGTAAAAATCAGAGGCCTACGATGATATCCTTTACAGTGTGGAAGCGAGCACTGGTCAGGGATGCCATGGCCTTTGTGGGGCCCAGAAAGGCTCCAATAAACTCTATCTGCTGTATGGGAACAAGGGTGGAGTTAGCCTCGTTCAACATAAGCCAAAAACAGACGAATATGGCCCTTACTAGTGGAGCACAGATGGGAAGTGGTTGAAATATTCCATATCCAATATGCAAAATAAGATTTATATGACAATGTTATGTTCCTTTTTTAAAAAAATCAAATTTATTTAACAATGCACTCTTTAAATTCTCAGGTTAGGAGTTTTGGTTTTCCCTTACCTCAATTGCTGAGCTGGAAGAAACTATTTTTATTTCAATTCTTTAGACTGTCTTCATCTGTATTTCCACTTCATCAATTCCAATATGATATTATAGCAATGCATATTTCTATTAATCTGTAAAACAGAAAAAAATTGGCTTTGAGTCTGGAGCAATATTTTGTCAGTGAGAAATTGTTGCAATGGTTTTCAATACATAATGTGAACTGATTACTGCAGATATGTCCACTATTACAGATGTTAACAGGTGTTTGCTATTTGTTGCTATCCATTTCTATCCAAAGAAAACCTCTAGAGCCACCATATTTCTCATATTCTATACTTTTAAAACCTTAACATATTAGTAAAATAACATACTGAGGAACACTTTGGAACAAAGAAAAATGTTCATGACTTAACTGATTAGTAAAGAATCATTTTTATTCTCCATTTTAAGAAATCAGACTGCCAAAGGATGGATGGCTGTCTATCTCTATATACAGGTGGCCTGGCCCCTGACTCGCAACATGACTGGTTCCCAGGGAATTGTCACAAGTCGGGGGTATCATTACTTGAACACTCATTTTCGATAGGCGCTGTGATAAATGCAGGCTGAGCGCATGCACACACACACACACACACACACACACACATGAGTATTGAGCATAGGATTAACCAATAAGCCTGGTCTTACTGGTTAATCTTCTTGACTATTCTCATTCCCCCCACCCCCACTGCCCCTGTATAAGAGGCAGCAAGGATGGAGGGAGCAGAAACAGAAAAGCCACCTTAAAATCCGGCTCCCCCCAGCACTGGCACTATGGAGCCGCCTCTGCGCCCTGGCTGTTGCCTCTATCCTAGGCAGCAGCATGGGAGGGTGGGGCACCAGAGGAGGCTGCTCTGAAGCCTCTCTTTTTTCCCCTATATTCTTCCCCCCCCCCCCCCGTTCAAATTTATTCTTGGATCTGGACTTCTAATACTCCTGTCATCTGAAGAAGTGGGTTGTGCCCACAAAAGCTCATACCATCTACATGTTTTGTTAGTCTTTACGGTGCTACTAGACTATTTGTTGTTTTTTTAGTTTATCTTTATTAATGACCTGGATGAGGGGATGGATTGCATCCTTAGCAAATTCGCAGTTTACATGAAATTAGGGGGAGAGGTAGATATGTTGGAGGGTAGAGATAAGGTCTAGAGTAACCTAGACAAATCGGAGGATTAGGCCAAAAGAAATCTGATGAGGTTCAACAAGGACAAATGCAAAGTCCTGCACTTGGGATAAAAGAATCCCAAGCACTGTTACAAGGTGGGGGACTAACTGGCTAAGCAGCAGTTCGGCTGAAAAAGACCCAGGGATTACAGTGGATGATAAGCTAGATATGAGTCAACAGTGTGTCTTGTAACTAAAAAGGCTAATGCCATATTAGGGTGTAGTAGGAAAAGCACTGACAGCATATCTAGGCAAGTGGTTATTTCCCTTTATTAGGCGCTGGTTATGCCAAATCTGGAGTAGTGTGTCCAATTCTGGACCCTCCATTATGGAAAAGATGTGAAGCACTGGAGAGGGTCCAGCAGAGGGCAACAAAAATTATTAGTATCAGAGGGGTAGCTGTGTTAGTCTGGATCTGCAAAAGCAACAAGGAGTCCTGTAGTACCTTATACACTAACAGATGTATTGGAGCATAAGCTTTCGTGGGCAAACACTCACATGCATCTGACGAAGTGGGCCTTTGCCCACGAAAGCTTATGCTCCAATACATCTGTTAGTCTAAAAGGTGCTACAGGACTCCTTGTCAAAAATGATTAGGGGGCTGGAGCACAGGATTTATAAGGGCAGGCCGAGGGATTTGGGCTTATTTAGTCTACAGAAGAGAAGAGTGAGGGGGGGATTTGATCACAGCCTTCAACAACCTGGAGAGGGATTCTAAAGAGGCTGTTCTCAGTGGTGATAGATGGCAGAACAAGGAGCAATGGTCTCCCCAAGTTACAGTTGGGGAGGTCTAGCTTGGATATTAGGAAAAACTATTTCCCTAGGAGGGTGGTGAAGTACTGGAATGGGTTACCTAGGGAGGAGGTGGAATCTCTATCCCTAGAGGTTTTTAAGTCCCAGCTTGACAAAGCCCTAGTAGTGAAGATTTAGTTGGGTTTGTTCCTGCTTTGAGCAGGGGGTTGGACTCGATGACCTCTTCCAACTCTATGATATAGATAGATAAGATAAAATAGATTAAAAAAAAACACACTTTTTGAAAATAATGCACTGTTAAATAAGAGGCAATTATTGTTCTCTGAACATTCAATGTGCAATTAAACCTAATTTTAATATATTTTTCCATCAGAAAACCAGACTGAGAAACTACTAACAGGTTTACTGGAGCTGAGCACTGATATGATTGTTTCCAAGATGAAACAATGCAAGTAGAAGCAGGGCCATCTCTCAGAAGAGTGCAAAGCCTGGCACAACGCCCCCTCTCTCATCCCACCTCTTTTCACCCATACTTCACCCCAACCCCACTCCACTGCTTTCCCTAAGACTGTGGTGTCTAACCCATTCTGAAGCAGAAGTGCAACTGCTATATAGAACTAGCCACACTCAACTGGCCAAATAGCCACATTGCTCAAACCAATTAGCCCCACACAACTGACAGAACAGCCACACGTGGCTAGTGGCCACTACAGGGCTGGGCAAAACATGGCCCGGAGGCCAGAGCCGGCCCACAGACCACTCTGCCGGGACCCACAGGCACACACGCAGCTGCACAGTTTAAAGCGCAGTCCATGGGGTGGGAAAAGCTTTGTGCAATCTTTCCACCCCAGCCAATCCTCGGCTCCTATTGGCCAGAAACAACTGGCCAATCGGAACTGACCTCAGCCAATCTCTCAGTTTCTATTGGCTGAAAACAACCAGCCAATAGAGCAGCCCTGCAGTTTCAAGCAGGGCTGCAGCAGGCAGAGAGCCCAGCCTGTCCTGGGTGCAGCACGGCTGCTGCTTAAGTAAGCACCTCCCAGCCAGAGCTTGCTTCTGGCACCCCAGCCCCTCCTGCTTTCCAACTCCCTCCCCCAGGTCACCTTCCAAACTCTCTGCACCCCCCTTCCCCAGGTCACAATTCCCTCCCAGACCATGCACCTCCTCCTAGATCCCTCCCCCATGCCAGAATCCTCTCCTGCACCCAAACACCTTCCCACATACTCTGCAGTCTGCATCCCCTTTTCCCCTTCTCCCATGTCACAGCTCCCTCCCAGACATTGCTCTCCCTCCTAGTGCCCCTCCCTCAGGCCAGAATCCTCTTCTGCACCCATACCTCTTCCCTGACTCTACACCTATACCTCAATCCCCTGACCCAAGTCATAACTCTCTCCTTTGCCCAAACTGCCTCTCAGACCGCACACCAATCTCCTGCACCCCAGTCCCTTACCCCATGCACCCTTCTGCACCCAATCTCCATCCTAAACCCGCACCCCCCTCCACAGAAAAGTGGCCCTTGACCACTTTCCAAAATCTTGGAGTGGTCCCCCACCAAAAATTACTGTCTATCTCTGGGCTAGCATGTTGGACAACACAGCTCTAAGCCCTTGCTCTGCCTCTTCCCACCCCTCCTCCATCCCCATTACCTTTTCCCAAATGATGCAACCCAGAGAATTACAAGAAGGCCTGCTGCTGGCAGGCCTTGTCAGACCCCTGCATTCACTGCAGTGATGGGAAGCAGAGTGACCCTAGCTCCCAGCCTCATCACTCAAGGGAGCAGATCGGTCTGGGGCCAGGGCACGCCACTTCCCTCTGCCACCGAGAAACAGAGCAACCCAGCTGGGAGATGGCAGGGCAAGGCAGGGCGGAACAGAGCAGACTGGAGCTAGATCACTTCTTTTGCCACTGGTGAGAAAGTATAAACCCAACCCTTGGCGACAATGCCAGACTCCCAATAACCCCCCAGGACATCTTGGGCAACTGTTAAAAACTGTCCAGTGTAGGGACAGCTATGAGTAGAGGAGCTGATAGAGTGCATATGTGAGGCCTTACACAGATACATTTGCCTTTGTATCCAATCCATGATCCACAAAAATCATCCATGTCTTTCTGCAGATATGATGTGGCTATCCATAAATTTGCAGGGATCTATGCATATTAGCTGGAAAAGTTTACTGTCACCTGTCTGAGGGTTTGTCTGCACAGCTAACTACCATGCTATAGACCAGGATATGAATGTGCAACACACAAGCTCATTTCACAGCAAGAGTATCCTGAATGATACTCTTATAAATGCAGGGAAGTGCCAGAGTGAGGCTTAACACACTGCTATGTAGCACAATAAGCTGTATTATGGGGCTCTCTGTGTTCACAAGACATTACTCCACAGCATTGTAGATTCACACAATGTAATCTGCTTTGTAAAGACGCCTATATGCCAGAATTTCAAACTTATCGTCTTACCTATACACATGTATAGATAAAGACCCTCTTGGGACTGTTGCCTCATATGCCAAGACCCCACTGAACCTGCTTTCCCTGACAGCTTGGGCACCCAATAACAGGAGCACCAATGACCAAGGTGGGGGGGATTTTGTACCAGGGATCTATTCATTCTCACCCCAGACAGAGTGCTTAATTAGAACACAGACGGAGTGTGATAAATTATGAATTCAAAAGCTGGGAGCAGCATATCCTTTGCCTCAGAGAGTTCGTTTATAAACAGGCAGTGTGATTAAGATAGAAAAAGGCTTCTCATTAAAGTAAACATGGGATCATTAGATGATCTAGAAAGCAGAGTCAGGTACTCCAGTCAAAAAGTTAGGAAACAATGGCGGATTAACAACAGAGATTTCAACTATTTCCATACTGACTGGGTACACGTCCCTTTGAGAATGGGATGCAGAGATAAAGTTTCTTGTCTTAAAATGACTGCTTCTTGGAGCAGCTGGTTCTGGATCCATGAGAGGAGAAGCAAGTCTTGGTTTAGTCCTAAGAGGAGTGCAGGATCTGGTCCAAGGGATAAATATAACTCAATTGCTTGGAAATAGTGACCATAACATAATAAATTTAATATCTCTGTGGCAGGGGGAAAAAAACAGAACAGCCCAACACTATGGAATTTAATATGAGAAAGGGGAACTACACAAAAATGAGGTGATTTGTTAAACATAAATTAAAAAATAAAGCACTATAAGTGAAATCCCGACAAACTGCATAGAAGCTTTTCAAAGACACCAAAATAGAGTAGCCCTGTGGCACACGGAAGACTAACAAAAATATACAGTACCATGAGCTTTCATGGGTAAGATCCACTTCATAAGATGAAACATGAAAGCTCATGATACTATATATTGTTGTTAGTCTCTAGGTGCCACAGGACTACTACTTGTTTTTAAAAGTTACAGACTAACATGGCTACCCCTCTGAGTCTTTTTACTGTAATAGACGCTCAAGTTAAATGCATGTGACAAATTAAAAAAAACACAGTAAGATAACCAAAAAGTGCCAGTATGCCCAGGCTGGAGTGTCCCCCTTCAAACAGCAGGCCTCATGGGGCTGGAGCAGCTCCCTATCTGTAGCAGGCGGGGGGGCTGCTCCAGCCCAAGCCAGTTAACCATAACTGGTTATCCATTCATATCTCTATACTCAATATTCCCAGCCTCTTGAAGGGAGGGATTTAATTCTTGTAAAGTTACAAGAATCATTAATTCTTGTAAAATTCTTTACTCATATTTACTAAATCATATACCACAGAGAGACATCTCCAGGGGCTCCGTGAGGTTGACTAACTAGAAACATCGATAGGTACAACACATACAATCAGTGGACCGCTGGAGCTCCACGTAAGTACAACACGTACAATCAGTGGACTGCTGGGGCTCAGCATAAATTTTTACGCATGTAAAGGGCTCCAGAGCCCAAAAAGTTTGAGAACCGCTGCCCTAACCAACACATAGCAACCTTGTAGTTCACCCAAATCAATCTTCAATTCAATTAAAACCAAATTACTCTCCTAAGATAATGCTCCCATTTCTCATTAGTCAGCAAACCACTATACCGAAATTGCATTTTTTAGACTTCCTGCAAAAGCTCGTGCTCACTGGAAAACAACCCAGGGCTAAACCTTGTTTATTACTGTTACACAACAGTTTTATTCCCTCCCTTCCACAATCAGCTTCTAAGAAATGCCTCTGAATGACCATTATTTAATTTAAGTTATAAAAATAATTTTAATTGATACAAATAGGTTTTTACTTCCATTTTAAGTATGAATACTATGAGGTCCAATAATTAATATTATTTATTTTCTTCCCGAGGTTCAGGAAAACTGCCAATGGAGATAACACAAATAGAGCATGGATAAAACAAAAATTGATGTGGCTAGATATGTGAAAGCAAGAGAAAGCATCTACATTAACTGCCTGTACAGTTATTATTAACTGCCTGTACATTTCCCTACTGACTGTGGTAAATGTTCATTAATAAAAGGGAAGAAACCCCAATGCTCAAGTTCTCACTGGTGCTGAAACAGAGAAGGGGCCAAACTGAAATGTGTCATACAAAACTCATAAAGGGATAGAGGAAAATAAGGTGAAATTTGGACATATCAAGAATTTGGCACCATCCTTTTAAATACTAAACAATAACTATCAAAATAAAAATCAAGTTATTTTCATACTTCCAATCTCCTCCACTTTTGGATGAAGAGGAGGTTATTCACCTCGATCATAACAGACGTTTTTCGAGATGAGTGTCCCTGTGGGTGCTCCACATTAGGTCAGTGGCACAGCTGCCAAGCCTCAGAGCAGAGATTTCATAGCAGTGTCCCTAGGGTTACGCAGATGCGCACCAGCAATCACGTGTTGTTCGACTACAGGCATCGCACATGGCCCCTCCCCTCCCCCCTTCCCACTCCTCGGTTGCTTCTCTACTCAGAAACCATGGCTAGGGAAGGCCAGGATCCCGAAGTAGAGGAGAGGAAGGGAAAGCTGTGGAGCATCCACGGGAACACTCATCTCAAAGAACACTAGTTACTATTGTTGTGAGTAACCTCCTCTGAGAGACAGAGAGAGGGGGATGTCCCTGAGGGACATTAGGTGACTACAAAGCAATTTCCCTCTAGGGAGATCGGGACTTCAGATCTCGCAAAAAAGTGGTGAAAAAACTGCCTTAGCTAGTTTCAGGTTGAAAGGAGGTTCCTGTGTTAGGTGTGTAGTGCTTTGCAAATGCGTGGTCAGAGGACCATGTGGCAGCTGCCTCTTATGGGTACTTTACGGAGAAATGCTCCAGAAGTAGCCATGGCTCTGGTTGAGTGTGCCCTTATACTGTCTGGAGGCAGCACGTCTGACTATGCGTAGAGTCTTACGAAACTGATCAAACCTTCGGCTCACTACGCCTTACTGCTTCTCCATGTGGGAACTAACGATACGGCCAAGAATGACCTTGAGCGGGTTATTGCAGATTATGTAGCACTGGGAAAAAGGATCAAAGAAAGCGGAGCACAAGTGGTGTTCTCATCCATCCTCCCTATTGAAAAGAAAGGACTGAGCAGGGATCATTGAATTGAGGAAGTAAACGGGGGTGGCGGGGAGGAATAGCTCAGTGATTTGAGCATTGGCCTGCCCAACCCAGGGTTGTGAGTTCAATCCTTGAGAAGGCCACTTAGGGATCTGGGGCAAAAATTTGTCAGGGATGGTACTTGGTCCTGGTGTGAAGGCAGGGGACTGGACTCGATGACCTTCTAAGATCCCTTCCAGTTCTAGGAGATAGGCAATCTCCATTAATTTAAATGCGTGGTTGCTCACATGGTGTCAGAGAGAGGGTGTTGGTTTCTTCAACCATGGGACTCTGTTCCGGGAACAAGGATTGTTAGGAAGAGATGGGATCCACCTAACAAAGAGAGGAAGGAGCATCTTCCTGGGCAGACTTGCAAATCTAGTGAGGAGGGCTTTAAAATAGGTTAATTGGGGGATGGTGACCAAAACCCGGAGGGGAGTGGGGAAGTCGGATACTGGGAAGAAATGCAAAGAAGAACGAGCAACAAAGGAGGACCCCTGATTCGAATGAAGAAAATAGGGCGATCAACTGGTTATCTAAGGTGTTTGTACACAAATGCGAGAAGCCTGGGAAACAAACAGGAAGAATTGAAGGCCCTGGCCCAGTCCAAGAAATACGATTTGATTAGGATAATGGAGACTTGGTAGGATGATTTGCACAACTGGAGCACTGTCATGAAAGGGTATAAACTGTTCAGGAAGAACAGGCAGAGGAGAAAAGGAGGAGGAGTTGCACTATATGTAAGAGAGCACTATGATTGCTCAGAACTCCTGTATATATATATAGAGAGAGAGAGAGAGAGAAAAGCCTGTTGAGAGTCTATGGGTTAAGTTTAGAGCTGCAAACAACAGCAGTGATGTTGTGGTTGGTGTCTACTACAGGCCACCGAATAAGGTGGATGAGGTAGATGAGGTTTTCTTTGGGCAACTGAGAGAAGCTTCCAGATTGCAGGCCCAGGTTCTCGTGGGCGACTTTAATCACCCTGACATCTGTTGGGAGAACAATATGGCAGTACACAGGCAAGCCAGGAAGTTTTTGGAGAATGTTGGGGTAACTTCTTGGTACAAGTGCTGAAGGATCTGACCAGGGGCTATCCGCAGCTTGATCTTCCCTGCTCACAAATAGGGAAGAACTAATATGGGAAGTAGAGGTGGGTGACAACCTCGAAAGCAGTGATCATGAGATGGTAGATTTCAGGATCCCGAACAAAAGAAGAAAAGAGAGTAGTAAAATATACACAGACTTCAGAAAAGCAGACTGACTCCCTCAGAGACCTGATGGGCAGAATCCCCTGGAATGCCAACATGAAGGGGAAAGGAGTCCCAGAGAGCTAGCAGTATTTTAACAAAGCCTTATTGAAGGCACAGGAAGAAACAATTCTAATGCACAGCAAGAGAAGGAAATATGGTAGGAGACTGGATTGGTTTACAGGGGAAATCCTTGGCGAACTTAAGCACAAAAAGGGAGCTTACAAAAAGTGGAAACTTGGACAAATGACCAGGGAGGGATATAAAAGTACAGCTCGAGAATGCTGGGGAGTTATCAGGAAGGCAAAAGCGCGATTGGATCTGCGACTGGCAAAGGATGTGAAGGATAACAAGAAAGGTTTCTACAGGCACGTTAACAAGAAGAAGGTGATCAGGGAGGGTGTGGGGTCCTTACTGGATGAAGGAGGTAACCTAGTGACAGATGATGTGGGGAAAACTGAAGTACTCGATGTTTTCTTTGCCTCTGTCTTCACGGACAAGATCAGCTCCCAGACTAATGCGCTAAGTGATGCAAGATAGAATGAAGATGGACAGCCTTTGGTGGGTAAAGAACAGGTTAGGAACTATTGAGAAAAGCTAAACGTACACAAATCCATGGGCCCTGATTTAAAACATCCGAGCGTAGTGAGGGAATTGGCACATGTCATTGTAGAGCCTTTGGCCATTATCTTTGAAAACTCATGCAGATCGGGAGAGATCCTGGATGATTGGAAAAAGGCAAATGTAGTGCCCATCTTCAAAAAAGGGAAAACAGACAATCCAGGGAACTACAGACCAGACAGCCTTACCTCAGTCCCCAGAAAAATCATGGAAGGAATCCTTAAAGAATCCATTTTGAGGGACTTGGAGGAAGGGAAAGTGATCAAGGATAGTCAGCATGGATTCACAAAGGGCAAGTCATGCCTGACCAATCTGATTAGCTTCTATGATGGGGTGAATGGCTCTGTGGATATGGGAAAGTCAGTGGATGTGATATACCTTGATTTAGGCAAGGCTTTTGATATGGTCTCCCACAATATTCTTGCCAGCAAATTAAGGGAATGTAGATTGGATAAATGGACAGTTAGATGGACAGAAAGCTGGCTAGAAGGTGGGGCCCAGAGGGTAGTGATCAACGGCTCGATGTCAGGATGGCGGTCGATGTCTAGCAGAGTGCCGCAAGGTTCAGTTCTAGGGCCGGTTTTGTTCAACATCTTTATTAATGACCTGGATGAGGGGATGGATTGCACCCTCAGCAAGTTTGCGGATGACGCTAAGCTAAGGGGAGAGGAAGATACACTCGAGGGCAAAGATAGGGTCTAAAGTGACTTAGACAAATTGGAGGATTAGGCCACAAGAAATCTGATAAAGTTCAAAAAGGACAAGTGCAGAGTCCTGCACTTGGGACGAAAGAATCCCAAGCATTGTTACAGGCTGGGGACTGAATGGCTAACTAGCAGTTCTGCAGAAAACGACTTGGGGATTACAGTGGATGAGAAGCTGGATATGAGTCAACAGTGTGCCCTTGTAGCGAACAAGGCTAATGGCATATTAGGTTGCATTAGGAGGAGCATTGCCAGCAGATCCAAAGATGTCATTATTCCCCTTTATTCGGTTCTTGTGAGGCCACATCTGGAATATTGTGTCCAGTTCTGGGTCCCCTGCTACAAAAAGGATGCGGACGCATTGGAAAGGGTCCAGTAGAGGGCAACCAAAATGATTAGGGGGCTGGAGCATATGACCTACGAGGAGAGGCTAAGTGAGTTGGGTCTGTTTAGTCTGCAGAAGCGAAGAGTGAGGGGTGATTTGATAGCAGCCTTCAACTTCCTGAACGGAGGTTCCAAAGAGGCTGGAGAAAGGCTGTTCTCAGTAGTGAATGATAGCAGAACAAGGAACAATGGTCTCAAGTTGTGGTGGGAGAGGTCCAGGTTGGATATTAGGAAAAACTATTTCACTAAGAGAGTGGTGAAGCACTGGAATGGGTTACCAAGGGAAGTTGTGGAGTCTTCATCCCTAGAGATTTTTAAATCTCAGCTTGACAGAGCCCTGACTGGGTTGATTTAGTGGTGACTGGTCCTGCCTAGGGCAGGACTTGATGACCTTCTGATGTCTCTTCCAGCTTTATGGTTCTATGAAAGCTTGCTGCAATCCAAGATCCAGTGGGAAAGTCTGTGATAATATAGCCTGGCTCTTATTGTACTTTGCTATTGAAACAAATAGTCTGGGAGATGCCCGGAATGGCCTTGTTTGCTGCAGATAAAAAGAAAGCTCTCTACACAGGTCAAGGGAATATGCATTTTCAACTCAAAAGAGTTGGCATGTGGTTTGGGGAAGAAGGTGGGAAGATGTATTATCTGGTTGATATGGAAGGATAAGTATACTTTTGGGAGGAATTTGAAAGGGTACATAAAGTGACCTTGTCTTTTAAAAAGGTGGTGTATGGGGGATCCACCATTAGGGCTCCAATCTCTCCTAACCATCTGGCCAAGGTAATAGCTACAAGAAAAAGAGTTTTCATGGACAAGTGTAATAATGAGGTGGTCGCCACTGCTTCGAAAGGTGGCCTAGTTAGAGCATTTAATACTAAATGCAAGTCCCATGGTTGCACTGGTGGATTGATACCTGGATAGAGTGCCTGCAGGCCCTTTAAGAACCTCTACGTGAGTGGATGAGCAAATATGGAAGAGTCATCTATCTTGGAGTGGAACATAGTAATAGTCACAATGTGAACTTTAATGGAGCTTACTGCAAGGCCCGCATGTTTACGGTGCAGAAGACAGTTGAGGATAGTAGGTAGGGAAAGAACCAACTGGTGATGAGCACACCATGTTGACAATCTTTTCCATTTCTGAAGGTAAGTCTTGTGGGTGCTCTGCACCCTACTGTGTAGAAGACCTTGTTGTGAGCAGGTTAACTCTAGGTCAGAGAACCATCCAGGAGCCACGCCTTCAGGTGTAGTGAAGATGAGTGGAGGTTTGGATGGTCGTCATGGGAGCCCAGGCGAAGAAGGAGATCCTTGATGTAAGGTAAGTGGATCGGTGGGGTGCGGGACATCGCCACTAGGAAGGGAAACCAGGGCTGGTGTGGCCATGTTGGTGCTATAAGTATGAGATGAGCCCTAGCCCTCCTTACCTTGAACTACTCCGTTGGGGGCATAGGAGAAAACACACAGAATAAGGGAGATGCCCATGCAATGAGGAAGGCATCTCCCATTGATCGCTTGCCTATCCCTGCCCTGAAACAGAATACGGGGTATTGGCTGTTGGACTGCATGGCAAACAGGTCTATGGTAGGGTGACCCCTACCAGCGGAAGATGTCCGCCAATATGTGCGGGTTCATTTGCCACTCGTGTTTGAGCGGGAGGGCTCTGCTGAGTGCATCTGCCATTGTATTCAGGGTGCTTGGAAGATCCACTGTGGTGAAAATTGTGTTGCATTTCAGGCACCAGTTTCAAAGTGCTATGGCCTCTGTGCAAAGTGCTCAAGATCAGGATCCACCCTGACGATTTATGTAAAACACTGCTGCGACATTGTCTACATATAGTCTGACGTGCCTGCTGGTGATGAATGGGAGGAATTTGACGCATGCATTCCTGATTGCACACAGTTTTAGGACGTTTACGTGCATGTTCTTGTCGGTGCAGGACCACAGGCCCTAGCAGGTATGATGTCGTAAACAGGCGCTCCATCCTGTGCAAGATGGATTTGTCGTTATGGAGATGGATGTTTTGATGGATGGAAGGAGACTCCGGAACAGAGGTTCCATGGGCTCAGCCACCAGCGTAAGGATTCCTTTACTATCCCTGGAAGGGCTAGGGATTTGGATACTGGATGGACATTGGGTTTGTACACCTGTGCCAGCCAGCTCTGGAAACATCTTATGTGCAGATGGACATTGCCGACTACAAAGCTGCATGCTTCCATGTGCCCCAACAGCCAAAGGCATTCGAGTGCTGTTGTGTGGGGGCTGGATCGTAAGGTATTTACTGAGCCCACAATTTTTTTGAAAACGGTCTGTAGGCAGGGATGTGGTGGCCATTGTTGAATTGAGACGTGCTCCTATAAACAGTATCCTTTGTTTAGGAAAGAGTGTTGATTTGGTTTTGTTCACCTGAGGCCCAGAATAGGAGTCTTGTGACCAACAGAACAGCAGGCATCATGTGAGCGCAACTTGAGGAGGCAGTCATCTAGGTAAGGAAAAATTATAACACTTTGTTTCCTCAGGTACGCTCTGACAACCACCAGCACCTTTGAGAAGACCCTCGTGGCTGTAGAGAGTCCGAATGGTAGCAATTTGTATTGGCAGTGTTGAGAACCTACAACGAAAAGAGGAAAATGCCTATGAGCAGGGTGGATGGCAATGTGAAAGTATGCATCTTGCAAGTCGAGGGACGACAACCACTCACCCTTTTCCAATGCCGGTAATATGGTAGCAAGCGTTACCATCTTGAATTTTTGTTTCTAAACAAATTGTTGAGGGCTCGAAGGTTTATTCTGGACCAACCCCCCCAATCTTTTTTCTGCCCCTAAATTGTGTGAGGACAAGTTCAATCACCTCAATCTGTAAGAGGTGCTTTACTTCTTGTTGAAGAAGGATCTTGAGAGAGTGGTTCCTGAAAAGGGGAAGGGAAGTGGAGAGGGAGTATGGACACACAGGGAATAAGGTTGTCTTTTTCAATTATCTGCAGGACCCATCTATCAGAGGTCATACATTGCCAGTTGTTGAAGGGCAATAATCAGTGATGCAAGCAAATCTCTTCCGTTAATGGTGCTGGAATAGGTGAGAAGTTCTCCAGACCCCTGACTTGATGATCATATTTCTTTGTTGGACTGTTGTGACTGTAGGGAATTGGTAGAGGAAGGGCGATGTCATTGGTTTCTGCCTCCGCTTCTGTTCTGCTGCTGGTGGTCTTGGCTATTGTAGTGTTGTGCACACGGAGGGTATCAAGATCTCAGATAGGGCTGATACCTATATTGCTTTCTTCTAGGTGCTTGGTTGTGGCTCCCCAAAGACCGAAGCATCACTCTGGAGTCTTTCATGGAGTGGAGAATTTTGTTGGTGTTAGCTGCAAATAACTTCTGGCCACTGAAAGGCAGATATTCTACTGTAGACTGAATCTCCATGGGAAATGGAGTGGAATTAAATCATGATGCCCTTCCCATTACTACCGATGTTGCTGTAGAATGTGCAGATGTGTCAGCAGCATCTACAGCAGCCTGTAATGCTGTTCTTGAAATCGTGTGACCCTCAGATATCAGTGCTTTGTAGTGTTGCCTCTTAGCTTCAGGAATGTCTGCAACAAAGCTGTTCAGTTTGGCATAATTTCTGTAATCGTATTTGCTCAATAAAGCTGCATAATTCGAAATGCAAAATTGTAAAGTAGAAGACGTATATATTTTGCACCCAAATGCATAAAGCCTTTTGCTACTGCGGTCCGATGGGGTAGACTGATATTGTTGCTGCTTGGATTTTTGTTGTGCAGCTTCCACCACGAGAGAATTAGGTAGTGGGTGAGAAAAAAGAAATTCTGAATCCTTGGGTGAGACATAATATTACTTATCAGTTCTCTTAGCTGTAGAAGAGATTGACATGAGGGTTTGCCACAGCATCCTTGCTGGTTCCATTATTGCTGGATTAATTGGCAATGCTATCTTTGATGGTGCGACTGAGTACAGTATGTCTGTTAGGTCATCTTAATTTTCCACAGCAGCTACCTGTTTTAAAAGGTCTTGGAAATGTGTAGCATCATCTGAAGTCATTGAAGCTAGTGCCAGAGATCCTCCCTCCACTGGTGGGGGGGGGGGGGGGGGTCCTTTGGGTCAGGAGGGGTTGCTGCCTCCTGTGTGAGTGGATCCCCTTCTTGCATTTGTTTGGAGAGGGAATATTGCACTGTGTGTCCTTTCCAGCCAAACTGGGGTTTCTGATTGCCATTTGTCGCAGTATTACCAGTAATGGTAAGGCTCAGGTGGAGGTACCCAGGGATTGCTATAACATGAAGGTATGTTCCCAAACCTGGAAAAGTAAATACTCTGAACTGTGTAAAAATTCTCGGGTGAAAAACCCCTAGAGAAAGTTATCATCAGATTCAGATGAAAATCTTTCCAGAGAGTGCGATCTCTGTGATGTTAACATAGGTTGTAAAAACGGTACTCAGAGCACTCATGTTGTAAAAATGGTAAGTTAAAAGTGGATGAGACTAATAAGTTTCTGTGTTGGGTATAATAACCAACAGGTGCTACAGTGAGAGGGACGGAGGCTGAGACGCTGAATCATGCCTCGGTACCAAGGACACTTGCGCCAACATCAGGAGCCTCGGTCATGGAAGCTGAGGTGCCTGTGAACGTGATCGGCGCCACACTCTCATGCTGCAGCGGCAAGATCCTATCAGTGTCGGATGGTGCTACAGCGAATAAGACAGGCAATTTGAAGCCTGAGAGAGATTTAGCACGTGCGCACTGTTTGTCACCACTGGGGGCTCCAGAAACACCAATGGCATCATACATGCTGAGGCACTGCTGCTCTTGGCAAGGCCAAGAGGGAGAGAGCTGTTCCAGTGCTGTAGCCCCTTGAGGTGCTGAGGAGATTTGCTTTTTGGCAGGCTTTTTGGATCCCCGCTGCTTGAGTTCCTCTGGCTGCTGTCCCGGATCAGAGGCTGGTCTAAGTGAGTTTTCTAATAAAAATAACTTGAGGCGGAGGTCTCTGTCTTTCCGCACCCACGATTTTAGGTTTGCGCAAGGAGGACATTTCTGAGAGATATGCTGCTCTGCGGACACATTGTGAGTGACCACTCGAAAATGGAATATGCTCTTTACATGAGGTGCAGCACTTAAACCCCAGTGATCCAGGAATGACTATGGAAGCAGAGACTGAAGGGAGGGATTAACTGGGAGAAAAAGAAAAAAACTCTTATACTAATCAAAAATTTTTTAAACTAAAAGTAATTAGCCAACTATTTAAAACTCACTAATTAACTACTACAATGAATTTAACTGGTTTTAAGAAGTATAATCATGTAGACGCGAAGAAGCTAGGGATCACTGCTCAGTCTGTCTGTAGCCGGAGAGGGCAGAGAAGGAACTGGGAGGGGCGGGGAGGTCGTGCGTGTGCGATGCCTGCAGTCTAACAGTGCGCAACTACTGGTTTGTGCCTGTGCGGTCCCAGGGACACTGCTATAAAATCTCCACTCTGACGCTCGGCAGTGGTGCAACCGACCTTATGTGGAGCACCCACGGGGACATCTCTCAAAGAAGAATTTATGGTTACAAAGTGGAGGTCAAAAGAACTCAATGTATATATCCTAGAAAAACAACTTAAAGTACCAAAACAAAAAAAGAGGTGGAGGAAGGCATGCAATAAAAACTAAATTAGATGAAATAAAATATTTTACCAAGACAGTAAATCAAAAGTATTTGGTAAATAAGCACATTTTTCATTCAGCAACTGGATAATTCACTGAACCTTGAACAAAATCTAATTAACTCGAGGTACATTATTGGGCATAACAAATTAAGAACAGAATGAAGGTCAATATTCACATTAACATTGCATTACAAAACACTACACGAGAAAGGAAAAGAAATGCCACAAAGCTGCTACAAATATATCATTAAACTGACAGCTTTTTCCATATAATGATCATGTAATATTGTCTGACAAGGTTATTTAAATAATCTCAAATTTAATACACACAACATTTTATTCAACTATTGATAAAGCTGCCAGCTACATTACAAATCCCAAATTTACTTATGTGCTCAGAACTAGAATTAGGGCTCAGTAAGGATGGAAAATTAGACCTCACTTCATTATCAAACTGTAACCACCTGGAAATCCAATAACAAACCATCAGTTCAATACTGCATTGAAAAATTAATAGCCAAATTAATTCTCGTAAATTACATGAATAAATTCCTAGATAAAGATATAAATTTAATTGCCATTAAAATGGGGTATATATTAGTACCTTATAGTTAAAAATTCAGTACCGTGTTAATTATATCAAAAGACATTACTAGCCTAGCTATTTCATAGTTTAAGCTTAAAAATTTAAGAAACCTGAACATATTAAGGTATGGAAATGTACAGTTCTGGCATAAAATTTCCGTACAGTATTGAAGTGTGTTAATGTTTGTAAAGCCAAAAAGAAGAATATAATTTTTAAGACATTAGATCCCCACTCCCATCACTTAAATAAGAAGTCAGTAGTTACTAGAATTAAGACTAAACAAATATCTAATTGCAATCAAAAGGCGCATTTGCCCAAAAGGCATGTTTTTAATCAGGGTTTTGACTATGATTTATAACAACTGGTCAAAAAATTAATTTGATGAGCTATATGGTTTGTGCGGTCTGTAGAGTGGATTTTGCACGATTTATTTGTAGACCAAGGTGTTGAAAGCATTGAATTGTTGTTTGTGCAACTAACATTGCCTCTGCATAGGTGCGTGCCTTTAGGACGCAGCCATCCAGAGAGGGGAATGTGATTATTCCTAGTTTCTGGAGGCATTCTGCTACGACAGCTAGTACCTTAGAGAAGACACAAGGAGCTGTGGAAAAGGCCAAGGGGCAGGATTCAATACTGATAATGATCTGTTCCAAACATGAACCTTAGGAATCATCTGTGTGAGGGATGGATTAAAAAATGTAAATAAAAGTATCCTGTAGGTTGAGTGCTGAAAATCAATTGCCCTGTTGCAACACATGGATGATAAAGGCAAGTGTGACCATGAGAAACCACTGCGTCTTCACAAACGTATTGAATCTGAAGACTGAGAATAGGCCTCCAGCCTCCATTTTTCTTTTGGGTAAAAAGTAATGGAAGTAAAATGGGCTCCACTGCTCCTCGCTGTAGATGTCCACCTTTTGGCACAGTTTTGTCTCATAGGAGGGGTCCCTGAAAAGGGACAACATAGGTCGGAGGCTAGGGAGGAAAGCAATAATATTCTCAGAGAGGATCATGTCTAAAACCCATCTGTCTGAGGTTATGGAAGCCCACTGATCATAGCAAAGGCGTAGATAGTATATGAACATTGAGATGGTCATGGGTGGCACTGTAACAAGCAGAAAGCCTTCGAGACCCTCAATCAAGCCTTCATATTAGTTTGCTTGCTGATCCAGATGGCGGTGTTGGCATCACAGTCTCTTGTCTTTGTCTCTACTGGTTCAGTTAGTTGAAAGAATTCTGTTGTGTGTAGAGAGGATATCAAAGCTGTTGGTAAGGCTACTAATGATAGTGCCTCCTTCTGCTGGCCAGAATGTGTGTCCCTAGAGAGCGAGTACAGCAGGTGAGTCCTTCATTGCCTGCAGGACTTCACTGGTCTTGGCTGCAAACAGTTTTTCCTCCATCAAATGGGAGAGGTCTAGGTTGGATATTAGGAAAAACATTTGCCAACTCCCTCAGTACCCTGGGGTGCATTAAATCCGGACCCACGTATATGTGTATTTCTAGCTTTTTTAAATAGTTCTTAAGCTGTTCTTTTTCCACTGAGGGCTGCCCACCTCCTTTCCATACTGTGTTGCCTAGCGCAGTCATATGGGAGCTGACCTTGTCTGTGAAGACGGAGGCAAAAAAAAGCATCGAGTACTTCAGCTTTTCCCAAATCATCTGTCACTAGGTTACGTCCCTCATCCAGTAACAGCTTTATATAAACTTTAAATTGCAGAGCCCACGGTGAACCGTACCTGGGAGACGGGCCACCAGCCCCTGCTGGTTCGGCTCCTAAGGAAGCGGCCTTCCTTCCGCAGGGAAGCCTCCTCCCCGGAGCCAAGCTGGGACCCCTTTCCCACCTGGCTCCCAGAAAGAAAGGTTTGTTGCCCTGCCAAAGTGAAGTATAACTGACACCATTAACCAATAAGCATCCGTTTCTTGATTAAACGGTTAGTAGTTTACACTCTAACATCCCTTCTTTCTACACAATTAATCAAAGATTCAAAAGAAAAAATTGTGCGCGTTTTTTCCCCTAACTCCGTACTGAACAAACTCATATTGTAACCGAAGAAAAATAAATGAGAAATTCAAACACACAGCTACCCTCTGCCCTATTCCACACTGAAAAAAAAAAAATCTATCAAGCAAGTACCACAGTGAATAGAGGAAAAACAATGAAAAAAAAAAAAAGGAATCAGAACAACTTTCCTCACTGTTAAGTTTTAACAATTTTCTACAGGTTCTCTGAAGCTTTTATAAAACACTATTTTTAAACTACTCTTTGCAATTATTTCCTTCTTCCAATACCACTCTACTAAAAAAAGTCCTCCTTTCCCTAGAACAAGGATTTTCAAACTTTGAGTAGTGCCTTGTAAGGGTAAGCCACTAGCTGCTCAGGAGACGTTTTCTTTACCTAAGTGTTCGCAGGCGTGGCCGCTTGCAGCTCCCAGTGCCTGCAGTACACAGTTCATGGCCAAAGGGAGCTGCAAGTAGCAGTGTGGGCTGGGCCACCACTTCCTGCTGCTCCCATTGGTGAGGAATGGTGAACCACAGCCATTACTTACTGGGAGCTCACATTCAGAATGTGACCGAGAGTCTTCTGAAAGTGATTAAATCTTCGGATTGCTACCCTTTCCTGCTTTTCCATGTAGGAGCTAATGATACGGCCAAGAATGACCTTGAGCAGGTCACAGCAGATTATGTAGCGCTGGGAAGAAGGATCAAGGAATTGGAAGCGCAAGTGGTGTTCTCGTCCATCCTTCTGGTTGAAGGGAAAGGTCCAGGTAGGGATTGTCGAATTGAGGAAGTAAACATGTGGTTGCGCAGGTGGTGACGGAGAGAGGGCTTTGGTTTCTTCGACCATGGGACTCTGTTCCGGGCACAAGGATTATTGGAAGTGATGGGATCCACCTAACCAAGAGAGGAAAGAGCATCTTTGCAGGTAGGCTTGCAAACCTAATGAGGAGGGCTTTAAACTAGGTTCGTTGGAGGACGGTGATCAAAGCCATGAGGTAGGTGA
>JANRFK010003679.1:15503957-15526198 GCA_030068395.1 Apalone spinifera
TTTCTACTAGTGGTGCACCTGGGTTTCTCACACTGCCTCTTCCCTCATTGTTACCCATTTTCTGGTTTCTGGCCAATAGCAGCTGCCTGTTGGCAAGACAGGCAGCAAGTGAAGTACCCCTCCACACTCATCCCCTGGGCTCATAGGGTTCACAGCAGCAAACATAGTCCCTGCTGCTGTTCTAAGCACCTACAGGTGTGTGGAAGGCAGGACCGCTGGCTAAGAAACTTGCTGCTGGGCTGCTTGCCTGGGAGCCACTGAAGTAAGGTTCCCCAGCCAGAACCTGCCTCTGGCACCACAGTCCCTCCATCCCCCAACCCTCTGCCTCCCTCCTACATCCTCCCTACCCCATGTAACCCAAGCCTTCTGCACCCCCCACCTCCTCCTACATCCCTCCTCAGGTCACAACCCCTTCCCAGATCTTGCTCCCCAATCTGCTGTCCCTAGTCACAACCCAAATCCTTGCACACACATACCGCTCTTCCCCCCGCACTCCTGCTCCAGGTTACAATCTCCTCCTATACCCTGCGCTCCCTCCTACATCCCTCCCCCTGGATAGATTCATCTCCTTCATCCATACCCCTCCCAGATCCTGCACCCCAATCCCCTATCCCAGGTCACAATCCAAACTCCTGCACTTCTACCCCAGGTCACACACCCCCCAGACTCTGCACCCCAGTCTGCTGCCCAAGGTCACAATCCCCTCTTTCACCCAAACTCCCTCCCAGATCCCACACCCCAATCCCTTATCGCAAGCCCCCTTCTTCACCCAACCTCCATCCCAGACCCCTCTACCTCTCCATTAATATAACAGAAAAGTGCAGCCCTCAAACACGTATCAAATTCTTGGAGTGTCCCCCCATAAAAAATTATTGCCCACCCCTGCTTTACATAAAGGGACAAGATCCTGGGTGTTTCTACTTCCTCAACCAGCAGCACAAATGGCCCCAGCTCCCGACAAGAGGCAAGCCTGGACATGCCAAGCCATCCCTCACAAATACCCTCTGTGGGTGCTCCAAATACCTGCCACCACAACCTCCCTTGCTCCCATAGTTACATGTCATTGGAGTGATGTGTTGGGAGGTGAGAGCAGCACTAGAAAGGCTGGCCAGTGTCTGGCTTCCCTTTGAAGGTGAGGACAATAAGCTTGGAGTTAATGCAGCAGAAAATGGAGTCAATGGAAGGTTTCAGAGAGGAGGGGGTGGAGCTCTGAATGTTATATTAGCAGTTGTGCTTTGGATGGATTCAAAAGGTCTTGGGAGCAACCATGTATGTTGGCGTGAACAGAAGAGGTGGTTATAGTAGCAAGATGCGAGACTACAGGAGCCCGCACAAGAGTTTTAGCTATGGGCGAAGGGAAATTTGAATTTTTGAAAGGTTACAAGATAAATGGCAGGATATGATTATAATCTTTGGCTACGTCTACACTGGTGCGTTCTCTTTTGCGGAAGAGTTCTTCTGCAAAAACTCTTCCAGAAGAGAGTGTCTACAATGGCATGTGCTTTTGCACAAGAGATGTGCTTTTGCGCAAGAGCATCCATGCCAGTTTAGATGCTCTCTTGTGCAAGAAAGCTCTGATGGCCATTTTAACCATAGGGCTTTCTTGCGCAAGAAATTCATGTTTCCTGTCTACACTGGCCTCTTCTGGAAGAACTCTTGTGCAAGAGGGCTTATTTCTGATGGGAACGTCAGAGTTCTGGCTCAAGAAGCCCTGATTTTATACATTAGAACGTCAGTTTACTTACGCAAGAACACGCGGCCAGTGTAGACAGGCAGCAAGTTTTTATGCAAAAGCGGTAGCTTTTGCACGAGATTGTGCCAGTGTAGACACAGCCCTCATGTACAGGATGAAGAGAACAACTTTTATTGCTGCCTAGGTAATTCTCCAAATAACTAAGCCAACTCAGATTGGAACTTTCCTCCCTTTCACCTCTTCAGTGAGATGCTTTGCTTACTGGTGAACCTGCCAAAGGTTTGCTTACTGGTGAACCTTTGCATCCCGTTTCTCAGCTCCTTATTGTTAGCAAGGTGCTGTTTGTCTTCAGTCTGTGCTTCCCAGCAGCTCAGAAGGAGCCTGGATGTTGTTGCACATGGGACATGGAGAGGCACACTGCACCCCTGGATTCCAAGCATCCTATGCCTCACACTCCAGAACTCTACACCATGTCCACTGTGAGCAGAGCATTGTGCACTTGCAGAGAAGAGAGAGGATTTGCACCTTAATGCTGCAGAGGAAAGGTGATTAGGAGTATTTAGTTTCTGTTTATGTCAAAAGCTTTATATTCATAGTCTACTGCAGCGGAAAATTAATATTGCCCAGACTTATTCAGTTTCCTTTTGCAACTGAACAGAGCACTTCTTAGGACAGAACATTTGCTGCTGGCAAGATGAATGCCTCCCCAGACAAACTCTTTCCAGCAAGCAACTGATTGGAAAGTGTGGTGAAAACACTTATGGGTGGCAGATGGCTGCATACAAACCCTTTGTGGGAAACACTGGCATGTAGGGAGAGGTGACCACTGTCTAGCAATTTCATTTTTTTGGTATTAGAATTTACATATCTTCTGCACTCCAGCTTGAAACTTACTAGCTGTGGATCTGAAATAATAATGCAGGCTTTGCAATATAGTTCATGTATATTTTAAACCCTGATTGAATCATGGATGTGTAGTGAGTTCTTGTATTATGTTGACCTGTTCTAGAAAGCAAAGAAGAGGGTATAATTTCAAACCTAATGCCTTTGCAGTCTTTTTTTCATGTGAACACAATGAAATGGGCACTTTTAAAAATGTGCAAGGGTGACTAAATAGGCTTATTAGAAATGCAAAATTTTGTTTAATTAGATTTTCAGAAACATCTTTGCTTTTTTTTCCCTGTGCCAGAAAAAAAAATACAGCATCCAAAATGATAGCAGCCTACAGAACAAGTAAAATCACAGCTTCTACACTGGGTAGTGTAGAATGCAGAGAAACCCAGAAATCATTGACGAAGGCATACTGTTCTTCCACTCTACCTATCTGCTCATAACAAAACACACCGTAGAGAGGAATCCATACTCACAACCCAAAGCAAAACTGCTAGATCCAACTTTAAGGGAGCAGGCTTAACAATACTACTTTAACATCTTACAAGGTAATGTGATACAGTACTGAGCCTTCCATTAATGGGTTATTGATTAAATCCTATATAGGTTCCTAACGACCAAAAGCTGCTAACATTGAACACGTTTGATGCTGCATGTGAAATGTATAACTGGTTTTCATCCAGTTCTTGGTGGGCAGATTTATACACCACACAAATTGCATCTTTTAGGGCGGTCATTGGAATAGTCATCCATTAAAAGAGTCTCTCCTGGTCAGGACCCAGGCATGTGTTGTATTGTGAATGAAGTTTGCATTGCCATTGTCCATATCATACCTGCTCTCTGGATAGATGGCTCAGATACTGCTCACTGAGGCAGGCTCCCAAAGCAGAAACACATGGGCACCCTACACTTGCTCCTGAAGGGATGTGGGAACCCCCATTGAAATATAGTTGGGCCAGCTTCAATGGACAGCTATACTGCAGCAATTAAGGGAGCTGAATGTTCAGTTTTTCAATAAATTTAGAGTAGATACACATCCAGGTGCCTGTCGTTTCCTCTCCAGGGATTTTTTGTTAGTTCTTAGAATTGCTTTGGGCCATGAAAATCTTAACTATGAAAAGATCTTCAAGAAAGAGAAATATATATTGAGACATGTCAATTGTTTTATCAGAATATATTTGTATAGCCTTCTTCATACTGCCAGAATATGCCGTGTGATACATACTTCAGGCACTTTGAAACTGGTTCAAGGTGATTGTTGCCAACAAGCACAGTAAGCTGGTAACTTATCTAGCATAGAAAGGGTTTAAGAATATAAAGATTTAGCATCCCAAAGAGATGTAAATTTTTAAGTGTCAATTTTGTTCATGCTTGTTGAAGTGAAAAAGATCAGAGTCCTGTACAGATGAAACAGAATTGTATTACTTAGATTTTATTTGATCTTCATCATTGCAAACATCTTTTTACTAAAATAAATACCCCATAGACCAGTGTTTCCGAAAGTGTACTGCGGCATAGGCCGGGCCACCGCTTCCCGCGGCTCCCCTTGGCTGCAAAGGACGAAACGGAGCCAAAGGGAGCTGTGAGGTTCTGTGGCCGCGGCACCGGTACATAAACAAACCAGGGCGGCCAGTTAAAGCATTTCTGAAAGTGTTTCCACAGTACAGTTTCAGAAACACTGCCATAGTCTAGCTTAATATTATCCCACTCTTAGGCTTTATTCTACCTCAAAAATGACATTTAAATTGGTCCTGGCTAGTAATCTTTCTTTCCTGTATTATTTTATTTCAAAGCATACTGTCTCATTTATAAATTAATTGCACTACACCAGTGATTAGATTAAATATTGTTATGGGAGCAGTATAATTAATTCAAGAAACTAGAATGAAATTAAAGTGTAAAGGTGCTTTTCAAAGGTTACTGCTCTTGAAACATGACTAATAAAAAAGCAAGCTTATCTATATAGTAAGAAATTACTGAAACAACACTATCAGCACTGGCCAAGGTTCTTTCAAGACAAGTCTGCAGTGGAACTAGAAATGCAACACAGGTAGAGAAGGTTAGGAGCAAACATGTCAAGAGTAATAACAACATAGTATACTTAGCTTAGGAAGGATGAAAAAGGATACCTTTGCATGGCTTAGTTATTAGGTGACTTTATGTGTACTTCACCCGTATTGTTAGTTTTTGTGGACCAGAACCTTCCTAACCCATGCCTAAAAGATAAGAAGAATGGAGAAACTACTCCCTCTCCATTACTGTGGGATGGCAAATGATTCCTCAAAGGGACGGAAAGGAAACAAAAGCATGGCATTTTACCCAGATATGCACTAACAGAGCTTGCTGGCCATGTAGTGGAGTTAGCTGCATCCCACAAGAGAGAAGAGTAGTGGGAGCATTTGGCCTCCTCCTGTAGCAGAAAATCTCCCATTACTATCCATTAGGATACATCTACACAGTGGTGTTATTTTGGAATAACTGACGTTATTCTGTAATAACATAGTGCATGTTTACACTACAAGCCTTTATATCAAAATAATGTCAAGCTGGAAGACTTCTCACTCAGATTCATGGTAACCCTTATTTCACAAGGAGTAAGGGAAGTCAAAGGAAGAGTGTTCTTCCTTCAACTTCCTGCTGTGTAGACAGCCCCAAAAGCCGAATTAAGTTATTTCAACTTTAGCTACACAATTGACATAGCTGAACTCGACTTTAGCTGTGTAGAATTACCCTTAGTGAGTGTAGCTTCATAGTGTCCTTTGCTAGGGGGTATGCCTACCTGCCACTACCTAGCCCTGTTTGGCTCTGTTCTCTACCACCACGTAAGTCATACATCAGATGACTTATAGATAAGAAAAAACATTCTTGAACACAGCTGATACTAAGGCTTCACTCAAGTATTAATCTATTATCAACGGTTGTTAGTTTCAGAGTCACAAAATTAGTCGTATGATCTCTCCCCAGTAATAAAATGCAGTAGCATTGTTGTGGATTCTTTGTATGCACTGAAGGAAGAATAAATTCTTTACCACTGGACTCACCAATTTGTGCAAATGGAAGTCAGCTGTGGGTAAAAAAATTACCTGCTTTAAGTTGTTTCACTCTATGGCCAAGTTTTTTGGAATGTATCTTGGATTTACAGTTCGGATGGTCTGTATATCAAAATAGCTATTTTGAAATAAGCGTTATTCCTCGTGGAAAACAGGAGTTATTTCAAAGTAACCAGCCCCTTACCTTGAAAAACATGGGCTTGGTCGTGTGGACACGCTGCTTGTTGTTTGAAAATAAGGGGAGTTATTTTGAAATAACTCCCTAGTGTACACCAGGACTGAGGCCTTCAGCCAAATAAACTAGTGCCCCATTTACTGTTGCTGCCAGTAGTAAACCTTCATTCTTCTTTTTACACCAAGTAAGTCACTTGTGGCCTATTGTGTTTGTCAGTAACAAGTCTCTCTGAACTGGCGTTAAAAATGTTTTAATTTCTACAGTGCAAGGGACAAAAAAATTTCAGCATTGTTACAAAAGTTGTGGACTCTCAGCATGATGTATATGCTTCAAATAGCTTTCTCCTCATGTGCTCTCGCAGTAAAACTTTGTAAAACTCTGGTTCTGGGTAACCAGTTGCTGACAACCATGGGAGTAATAGGTGAGCTACCCTGGTGTAGAAAGATGTAAGAAGATAGAGGCTCACTAGATTGAAATGATGTAAATGTAATGTGTGCAATTTGTTGCATGCTTGTTGGAAAGAAACAGATCAGAGTCCTGTACAGATGAAGCACATAATTTTTAATGAATCACACTTAAATTTTAATTTATCTGTGTCATTGTCAACATATCCTTAACCACAAATGTATTACTACAGTTATATATGCACCTAAGTGATCTTTTTGTTCATGCGTGTAGAAGTACAGTAGACAGTGCATGGAAATACTTTGTATATTCCAAGAGATATACAGTTCTTCACAAATCGCTTTCTCTAGTGCTGGGAAATCATTTACAGTCATGCATTCTATAACATGCATTCTATAATATTACAGTGGTACAGCTCAACTGCATTTAAAAAAAAACCCAAGTGACTGCTTGCGGGTCAGCCAAGTAATTTTTAGGAGAAATACAATCAATGGTCATGTTGTATATTCAAAATGCATAATAAAAAAGTATTGAAGGTAAAGAAATACTCTCTCAGGCTTTCAATCCAACACATGCACCTGCACACACTTGGAAATGAAATTTGAATAAGTTTAAAAGCCACAAAACTAAGAGACAAATCTTGCAATCCTTATTTGGGACTATATCCTGACCTATGGGAAGTATTTGTAAATTCCATTGCTTTTACCTAGTGTCAACAGGTTCTCAGCACCTCTGGATTAGATTTTAATCCTTAATGAAGTACAACTCCTAGTGAAGTTCAAAGTAGTTTTGTCAGAATAAGGGATGCAGAATTTGGCCTTAGGCGAATAGTATTAACATTCCATAACATTCAAAAGCTTAGACTAGAAATTAAATTCATAGAACAACAAAAATCTCAAGGCAGTTAAACACTTTTTAACACACTTTCTCAGAGCCTTAAACAATAGTGGCTGTTGCGTCCATGGCCATCAGGAAACGCAGCTGTGGTTCTTTCTGTTACAATTAATTACTTCCGCTGTATATAAAATTGAAAGTATTGGGTACTCTGGTGCGGAAAAAGGATATCCTGATACACTGCTCCTGTTTCCTTACTAAAGGCTTTTACTGAACTTTTCACCATTAATTCATTTACAGTGAATTATCCTATGATGAGAAAAGAAAGGCCAAAAAGAATAGCTATCGTCTCAAAAAGCTATTTTCTTTTGCTTTTTTAATTTCTTATATTTGTTATATTTGATTTGTCCATATCCTCAGGTGTTCACTTTTAAGTTCCTTGAATTTAACATAGTTCATAGTGTAAAACTGGCCTAAGAGGCAGTGTTTCTTTGGAACACTGGCACTCGTTCGTCATAATATGAACCTCACTGTGCATACTCTTTGCCCCTTTATATGTTGCATCATTAGACAACACTGACACTATTGAAAATAAACTGATTTTATTAAACTAAGAGATACTATATGTTTAAATTCCAAAATCAGAATAGTGTGATTTTTCTGCCCTTATACTGAGCAGCAGTCATCGGAGTAGCTGAATCGAGCTTAACTGTCTATTTTAACCAGCCAAGACTTGGTTCGGGATTTTGTGCATCTCTTGAAAGAGCTAATAGTATCAAATTTAAAGGGTAGGAACCTTAATTTGTAGTTTTGCAATAGGTACCTCTGATGGTATTAGTTGTTGCAAGCAAAACCTGAACTCAGGTGCTGGCAGATAAATGAGGGAATTTTTAAAATATTTTTGTTTAAGCTCATGTGGGCTTTAGGGCTATATCTTACATATTTTTGTTAGTCTTTAAGCCCTAGCCTACTCTAGGGAGTTATTATGAAATAAACTCCCCTTATTTTGAAATTACAGGCGGCACATCCACACTATCAAGCCTGTTATTTTGAAATAAGGGGCTGGTTATTTTGAAATAATAGCTCCTGCTTTCCACGTGGAATAATGCTTATTTTGAAATAGTTACTTCAAAATAAGTTATTTCAAAATAATTTCCTAGTGTAGACATGCCCTAAGGTACAACAGGACTTCTTGTTTTTTAAAGTTATAGACTAACACATCTCCCCCTGAGACTTTTTACCCTGTCTGCTATGACAAAACTATTCTTTCTAGTCTGTGAATTGTTTCACATAGAGCCAATATTTTAAAAGTATACCTTTTGCTTCTACAAGTACGTTGCAGCCACAAATGTAGATAAGATCAGTTTATCATACACCACAAATCTCTATCTACCTGAATATTCGTAAAAACAGGGTGGGCGTATTAAAGTTTTATATGCTCAAGGTTTGCACATGTAATTCTGAGTGCAAAAATGCATGCTCAAATTTTGCATGAATAAACTGCATCCCCCATAAAGGAACCCATGGCTTAGTTCTGAATATTTCTCCAGTAGTACACATACTTTACATGTATATGCACATGCACACTTACATTAGAGAATATCCTTTAAGATTTCATTAAATTAATCTTCATCATAAATACTATTATTTTCCAATTAACATATGTTCAGACAATAATATTGTTGAAATCCACCAAATAACCTTTTCCCCTTTATATACCCACTCTTTTCTGAACTGTAATTTTTTTCAACTGTCTTGGCAGGAACAGATATTGTAATTTGTGTGTTTTCCTCAGTCTTGAAAATCCAGAATAAGCTCTTTAATACACTGCAACAACCAAAAACTTTCAAAAAGACAGTCAATTGCATGGACTTCTTATAACAGACATTTTATTCCACATACCTTCTTCTATGAACCATCCCGTTTGTTCAAGCTGACCCCTCCTGTCTGCCGCTAACTTCTTTAAAAAAAAAATCAGTTTAGCTAAACTAATTCAATTGCTTATTTTCCAGTGGCTTCCACAAAAGCATGGCACTTAGAAAATATGGAATCTTTTTTTCATCTACTTTTTCATTAATGGAAAATTTGCATTTTGAAGGTGAGTGAACTTTAAGTACACCTTTATACTCAATCATGAGCCCTTTCATCCATAAGCCAACCCTGCAAGTTAAAAAAATGTAAAAAAATCACAATGACCAGTTCATAAGCCGACTCTATATCAGCGGTTTGCAAATGTCTCATCTCAGCTCGTCCTCGTAAACCACTGGCATGTTGGGATGTTTTGTTTACCTGAAGTGTCTGCAGGCACATAGCCTCTCAGCTCCCATAGATTGTTGTTCGCTGTTCCCAGACAATGGGACCTATGGAAGGTAGTGCAGACCAAGGGACATGCTGGCTGCTACTTCCTGCCACTCCCATTGACTCGGATCAGTGAACAGAAACCACTGAAAGCTAAGGGCAGGGCTGGGGAACGTTTTTTGGGTCGGGGGCTACAGACCCACAGAAAAAAAATCAGTTGTGGACCACACACAAGTGAGTAGCAAAAATCCCCAAACTCTTATTGACTGACTGAGAAGCAGTCACTTCCTACATTCCCCTCACACACTAGCGCCTAGGGGCCCAGCCTACTAGATTTTGAGTGCTCCAGCCCCACGGTAGGGTAGCTGGAGCACCAAAGCAGGCTTCCAAATGCTGGGGGAGGGCCCTGATCATCAGGGACCGGATCCAGACAATTTGATGGCTGCATTTGGCCCCTGGGCCTGAGGTTTCTCACCCCTGGCTAAGTGGCTCTGCTCCTGAAGACACTCCAGGTACTTAAAATGTCCCAGCATGCCAGCAATTTAGGTTTATGATGGAGTTAATTAAACTAGAAAATGCTTTTCTTGGTGGGGGAAAATAAGGTAGAATTTATCAAATTATAATTATTCTTTATTCTGCAAATGAATCAACCACTTCCTGAAAGTTAAAATCCATGGAAATTTGGAAGAATCTTCTCTTATGAAGGCATTTTTTATTTCTAGTTGTCATTACAACCTAAAGTCTGTGGACCAATCTGAAAGTTATTATTTGGGCAAAATTACTATGGATATTCAGAGGAGTTTTGTCAGAGGAAGGACTGAGAGCCAGAGTCTTTCCTTTGCAACACAGCATAGAGGAAAGCAACATGTGCCAGAGAAGACCCCAAAAGGGCATAGGGGTACAGAGTCTTTCCTACATGCTTCCCTGGTCCCACACACCATGGAGGTATCACCACTTCAGAGCCTCCAGGGCCATGTGGTTCATATAATGCACAGTTGGGGAGCAGCCAGTCATTATGGCATACTTTCCTTGGGTTCAGACGAATGCTGGTTAGGTAGTACACCTGGAAACCCTATCAGAGGAAAGTTGTGGAGCACAGACTGACAACACAGCTCCTGCCTTACTATAGCACTAGAAACAGAATACCTTACTGTGTCCTTGCAGCTCGTTGGACCTTTTATGGGACTAAACCCATTCTGGAGAAGGATGAGGAATTCCTCTGTCAACAAAATAGCCAGAAGGTTTTAAGGATTGAATTCTATTTGTGATATTTATTACTACAAAAAGTTGGGGGAAATGTTAGAATTCTTCACAATTTAGTCTGTAATGCAACTAGTTTGACAGTTTATCTAGTGTCTTCTTCAGTCCTTCCTCAGAGAAGTGAGGACGTCACCTTTATAGATGTTTGTTTAAAGACATGCTTTATAGGCTTAAGGCAGGGGATTTCTTCTCTACTCTAATCTCAATCTCAGCCACAACTCTCTAATCTGTCCTGGATGACAAAGCATTTCATTGTGTATACAAGAGTGGCTGCGAGCACTTTTTTCACAGCTCCTTTTTGTTCCTTAGCAGTGACTCTGGCTGAGTTAAAGATTTGTGATTTACAAAGACAACTCACCAGCCTTGAAACAATAGACCATCTTAGAACAGGCATGGCACAATTTCTCTTCCATTCAGAACCTCTTAATGCAAAGGGTAAACGGTCAAGACAGAAATAATTAGACAGTGATTAAGATATTAAGGTAAATTGTTTAACTTCTGCTCATTTTTACTGACTCATTTTCCCAATAATTTTTAATCTCTGTTTAACTAGCTATAATTTTTCCACATACACATTGTAAACAGATATAGCAGTAAAATAAAATGAAAGTGTATGGAGATTCACTTCCAGGCATGCAAGTGCCATTTAAAGCGGTCTGTCCCTTTACTGTTTAATATACATGTTTTAATGATTACCTATAACTATGTCTTTTTAAAACTGAATTTTTAGGGAAATGGCTAATAATGTGCAAAAAAACCTCATTTTAATAAGCCACAATATTACCTAAAGATTTATTTCTTATTTCCAGTCTCTCATGGCAGCAGGGTTAAATCAGATGGGTTAGATCTTTTTTGAATATTCTTAAAAACATTTTTGATAGAAAAGAAAAAGAATAAAAACCTGACCAGTTGGGTCTAAACTTTGCTCTCAGTTACACCAGTATAAATCAAATCAGACCTTTGTAACTAAAGACAAAATTTGCCTCTTGCTTATCAGGCTATTTTAAGTAACATCTGTTGATACAATAAGGCCTGTAAGGCTACGTCTACACTGCACAATTATTTTGGAATAAGCTATTCCAGAAGAAATACAGTAAAACTCCAATAGTCCGGCATCCAATAGTCTGGCACTCCTGATAGTCCGGCATCAAAATGGCAAGAGCCTAGTGAGTGAGCTTCAGCAAAAAATGAGTCACAAGGTAACAGTGGCAGCAGCTGAACTGAGCAAAAAGGGTAAAAAAGGCTTAAAAAACTAAAATATTACAGTATACTGTATACAATATGTACAATAAAAAGGGTTAAGAACACTTTATATACAGTATATAATGTATACAGTATATATATAACCAGCTTATAGTACCTCCTGATAGTCCGTCATATCTGATAATCTGGCACCACCTAGGTCCCATAGGTTCCGGATTATCGGAAGTCTACTGTACTTTAAAATAGCTTATTTTGAAATAGCACATCTATACTACAGGGGAGTCTGTAAATTAGTCTGAGGCAGGCTCCCCTAATGTGGATGTGCTACCTCAATTTAGAGTTCCAGGAGGCACCAGGGAGTAATTATTTTGACTGGCCTGTGGGAGGAGCTATTTCGAAATAGCAGCAGTGAAGCATCCACACACTGCTATTCCAAAATAGCTGTTTTGGAAACCGTGTTATTCCTCATAGAATGAGGTTTATTAATGCCAAAATAAGCCCGCCCATTATTTCCAAATTATTTTGAAATAATGGGCTAGCTGTGTAGATGCTCGCATTGCTATTTTGGAATAATGGATGTTATTCCGAAATAATGCTGCTGTGTAGATGTACCCTAAATGTACGAGTATTGCCCAGTTACACCTTCTAGGAACTACATCTTTTCAATGTAGTTTACTTACCACATGTTCAGTGTTGCTATACAGCAATGGAAGCCAGAACCACTGCATTTAATTTTAATTTAAAGACCTGATGTAGAGAATATATATTTGCTTATGTCTCCTAACTAGCATTTCTTGGCTGAAAGCTGTCAACTGCTGAAAAACCACATTAATAAATATATCCAAAACATAAAGCTCTAAATGTATTTGCACATCCCTTTTATCGCTAGAATATTGGCACAGATAACCCATGCAAGATATGTTCACTCTCACCTCAAAAACCACACTACAATCTGGTCTGAACTAACTACTAGACTTCAAAACCCCCTAAAACTCAGGGCACTTATGGTGCAAAGTCAACATTTTAGTACATTACAAAGGCCAGGCTGCTAGCATGATCACTGCAGGCATTAAATCATTCAATTGCAAATGTAACCATCTATAAATACTAAACGAATTAATGTCTACCACCAGGAGACAAGTATTGCAAATAAACATTACGCTGCCCAGCAATAGACACTAATAAGTGTGTTTAGTGCTGTAAACATTCACATTATTAAATATAAAAAGACATAACATTAAATAAAAACATTTCACTTATGTTACTGACCACTGAAGGACCAAACTTAAATTATTTTTCTTATTTTGGTTGAATTTTTTTGTGATCTCATGAAGAAAAAACTAACAATTTGTTAAGCTGAAAGAAATTTTCAATAGCTAGTTATAGTGAAAGTTCTTTTGAAGTGTTTTATTTTCTGTGCTGCAATTAAACAGAAAAGGGGAAAAATCATAAAATGTCTTAAGCTTATTTATGGAACTTTCAGTCACATAGAGATTGAAGACTGTTTTTAATTAAATTGAAGTTAGGATTTGCAAAAGAACCTTTTATTAAAAACCCTTATTCTTGTATAGTTTCATCATTTGGCTATTCAGAGGTACAGTGTTTTTCTCTTCTAGGCAAAACTGCACATATGAATTAGAATGAAAAGTTTACCTTAGGAAATCTTTTGACTTAACCCAGATAATTGTTACAAGACATAAACAATAATACACATCATTCAACCTGAAAATTACCTTTTATGCAGAATAACAGCAGCACTGTATAATCCTAATTAAGGGTCCTAATCTAAGTTATGCATGTGTATCTTATTTGTCCTACGAGCACGTTCTGCATTGCAGAACCATTAAGGTGATTCATAGCATTTTACCCATAAGAGATTCAAAGTAGTACACTACCATGCACCAGCTTCTGGTTAGGGGTTGTGGAAAAAGGGCGTGTAAATATAGATTTCAAGTGTGGGTAATGTATACGTCTTTGGCTGGTATCTACCTAAAATTTAAGTTGACCTCACTATATCACTCAGGGCTGTGAAAAATCTTACACCCTCTGTGATATTAGGTCAAGGTTCTTCCATTGATCTAGCTACCACCTCTCAAGGATGGATTTACTACAGCAATGGAAATCCTTTCATTACTGAAGTGTCTATATTACAGCATTACAACAGTGCAGGTGCAGCTGTGCTGTTGTAGCGTCTACATAAACCCCTCCCAATAGATAACACACAAAAGCCACCAGAAAGAGCTGCTGCAATGTTCTCTATCCGTGGTGTACCATATATCCAGATACTGATTCTATCGATAAATAATAAAGAGTGATAAACACTATTATTTGTTGAATGGCACTAGAGTCTTGAAAGGTCTCGACATTTTTGAAAAGCAACACCGGTGGATAGAAGAACACTGCATCGCTGCCCAGAAAACGAGTGTTTCCTTGCATTGATTGTAACTTATCTTGCAATGAATGCAAGGAGCCAGATCCTTCACTAGAATAGTCAGTGGTGTTATGCTCATTTCCACTAACTGAAAACTTGGTTAATAAGTGGAAAAAGACATACCTACTATAGAAAAAATACTTGCAACCTAATCTGCTAGCAAAACTGTTTATGAATAATTCATCTACACACAAATCTGATCCTTGTGACAACACTAAGATCTGTGAAAACAAGATTCTCTATAGCATAAATATAGGCACACAACTCAGATCTGCCAAGCACAATTTTAACATAAGCACTACTTTTTCAGAATATACGAGCGCAGTTAGCAAAGACAATATGAAACTTGCGTGTTAAAAACAAAAAATCCTTTTTTTTTTGATCCTCCTACCACCCATTAGATATTTTCTTAATTATCTACTCTAAGAAAAAGCGGCATGTTTCCTAAGACGGGCGTAGAATTTTATTAGCGAAAAAACCCAGCCACTAAATGATCCACTTTTATATTTAGACTGTGTAAAAATTCAAGATATACTGGGATGTAGGTAGGATCAAAATAGGGCCCCATACTAGGTAGCTGGAGCCTGAGAAATATTGAGTTAACATTGTCAGTACTGTATGCTGTCAATCATCATAAAATCATAATGCTCACTCAAAATAAATAGCTGAAAACTTGAAGAGTGATGGAACTTTCTGTCCTTAAATATTATTATTTTTCACTGCTAAGTAGCAATAAACTACTGTCTCACATACAACATTTTAAAATACAAAGCTAATCACCAACGCCATAAATAACTGCTGCTTTTCACAACAATATATGCACTTTTATAAATACTTTCAAGAACATGTCAGATGACTTTAAATTGTTAGAACAGGTGATATATTAACCCGGTCTTATGTGTATGAGCTTATGTATCTTCTTACTGCAGCAACCACAACCACAGTTGGGATGTATTGTATTTAAAGAAGCTAATCACAATAATAAGACCATGTGCTTGGGATTTGGTGCTGCTCTATGAAGTGTTTTATTAGTCTTCACTTATATTCACATAAGTAAAGATGCCCCTTTCCCAAGATTTGCAATTGAGTGGAGAACACGCCCAGGCTATTTCCCACTCATACCCTTCCTAGCTGTGTTACATGATTAACTGGCTGGGGCTGGAGGAAGGGCAGGCTGCCCCAGAGGCAGGGGCTGGCAGTACTAAACAAGTGGTAACTAGATGTTTACCCTTTAAAGGCAAATGGAAAGATGAATCAGCTTTGACTAGAAACATAACATGGATTCTGATTCTGTGTAAAAGCAAATTAGAGTAAGCCCATTTCCCTCTGATTGCAAAATGAAATAATGCATATGCACTGACTGAAGGTTTACATGAAAACTTTCTGTCTCAGTCCGGGTTGGAGAGTTTGAGTCATACATTGTCTCCTTAGCATGGTAGTTCTATTTGGATTCAAGACAAACATACATCTAGTTTGGGAAAACATATGGCAGCAGTTCTCAGCCAGGGGTGTGAGGCCCTCGGGGGGGCATGAGCAGGGCCCAGGGCAGAAAGCCAAAGCCTCACTGCCCCAAGTCCCACCACTCAGGGCTGATGCTGAAGCCTGTACAGCTTAGATTCATGGGGCTCCTTATGAAATGGGACCCCAAATGCCAGCTTTGACTTTCATATGCAGAAAAACAGTTCTTGTACACATGAACTGTGGCATTTTTGTAGTATGTTAGGGAGGCAGGAGGCTCAGAAAGAAAAAGGTAGCGAACCCCTGGCTTATAGGAAGTGCAAAAGTCAAGAAATTGGTGTTTGAGGCAGCACCATGACACATAATGGAATCACATTTTCTTTTTAGTGAAGAAATCCTGACCCACTAATCTTAATTTCAAAATCATGAGCTATGAGTCTATAAATTATTTTACAATTAATATTTTGGCACTTAATATTTTCTTGTAACAAATACCAAGAATGAGTCTTCAATTGCTTTTAAATATTAGTGTATGCTCTCAGCTCTAAGACTGATCTGAGTATTCAGATTACTTATTTTTTGCAATACATTTAAAAATTTATTTCAATCTCTTTAATTTTTGTTCTAACTTTTGCAGTAATATTTTACTCAGTAATATTTGATTACTTTGCTGTTGAGTTTTCATTCAACTTTCTGTATGAACCATGCAAAAGTATGTTCTGGAAATATCCAAGTGATTAAAATTATACTTAAGAAGTGTTCAATAGCTTCCCCCAATGAGACAAGTTAGCCAGTGCCACTGGCTTCCAGATATTCTTTTACACATTGATGGCATGAGCATGTTTCTTGCACAGTGGCTTATCCTTTTTGGAGTAAAATGGCTGACCTTCTAAATTCACATGGCACACCTAAAAGAAAAGAGTAAACACAATCAAGGCTGGCCCACAACATTTTGGCACCTGAGGCAGGGAGCTCAAATGATGCCTCCATACCTCTTCACTTGGGCCAAAACTTTGAAAGGTTTCAATTCTCTGGGTCCTAGTGGAGCCCCCCCCAGTGTGGCACCTGAGGTGGCCGCCTCATTTTGCCTCATGGTAAGGCCAGCCCTGAACACAATCAGGAATCACAAAAAGACATGTAGCTATTACTAATCACTTTATTACTCCTTTGTCTTTAAGGACTAGATTCTGATATGCTGACTCACAGTGAGTAGCACTATACACTCCATGAAACTCTGATAGATTTCACTAGGACCACTTCAGGAGTTAGCTAGTAATCACTGAACGATGGTAACAGAATCTAGCTGTAAGAATGAGTTGTGAGTAGGTGATCTCGCTGACTTCTCACTTTTGACCCTATGTATACTCTGGAACAATAAGACCACAGAGCACTAACTGCAGCAATATGCTACTGAGATGGACAGAAAGCAATGCACATTAATGTTTGGGATGAGCATGTTAGAAATGCAGGGATAGAAAAACCCATGTCAGGGTAGGTCTACACGTCAGAGGTTTTTTTGAAAAATGGATGTTTAAAAAAAAAAAAAACTTCACTTATGTTCACACTGCAATCGTGTTCTTTTAAAAAAAAAGTTGAAAGAACAGAGAGGGTTTTCTGACATTAGTAAACCTCTTTCTATGAGGGGGAAGCCTTTTTCTGAAAGAGCTCTTTTGGAAAAAGGCACGTGTGGACGGGAAAGAGGGAGTTCTTTCGAAAGAAGAGGAAAAAGCACAGGTGCCCTGGTGGCCACGCCCTCCATAGTAATCACAGCTTAAATGCGAGATAGCGTTCATTCAGTGTGGACGCTATCGTTTGAAAAAGCAGATCGCTTTTTCGATGCGCTTTGGCAGTGTGGATGCTCTCTTTCAGAAGAAGTTTTTTTTTGGAAGATCTCTTCCGGAAAAGCTTCTTCCGAAAGAAGCCTGCAGTCTAGACATAGCCTCAGTCTGTTTGGCTATAGAGTCCACTAACACAATCAGGATAAACTGGGGTGGGATAGTTGTGAAAATTACATTAATAGAACAAAGAATCACTTCTACAAACACTTTATGTCCTGCCAACTAAAATGAATGAGTGAGAAATTACTTAAAAGTGCAAATGCACCAGAACTGGAAATATTCAGAGAAGACATCTTTTATAAGTGATTAAATATGTTTTTATGACAAAACTGATGTTGAACCAAGAGAAAATTATGATTGTATTGTGCAAGCATCAGTTTGTCCACTAACCCAAATGCGTGTATCAACTTCAGACATTCCCAGTTTCAGAAAATGCATATATTATATAATTGAAGAAAATATCTCACGGAGAAAACAACAGCCATTAAGTTAATTTAACATTCAACACAAATAATCAATTCTACACTTCCTAAAGTTCATTAGAGGCATCTAGCCCCAAAGGAATCAGTGAATAACTAGAGGCTGTCACTATGAAAGCTTATACCATAATACAATTGTCATAATACAGATAATACACATAATACAGTTTTTAAGGTGCCACCAGACTCCTTGTTGTTTTTGCTGAAACAGCCTAACAGTTTATAATTTGTAGCAGATGAGAGACTTGGAAAATGGCTAATAGTTCTAGGGGGATGTGGGTAACTGGATGAGTACAAATGGGACAATCATGGCAGGTGATAAGCAGGGGCATCATTTAAGATGGGGGGGGGTAACCAGTTTGTGCATGCTATGAGAGGGGATGAGAATAAAAGTATGGGGAGGACTGAGGACAGAGGCTTCAACAGTGTTAAAGCCAAATAAAAGCCAAGCACCAAGTGGGGGGACCAACCCCATATGCTCCTCCTCCCCACACTTCATCTCAAACAACTTAGCAGTTAGCTGACAGAGCACTGTATCTAATTCTTATAGAAAAGGAAGAAAATTAAATAAATATTAGACCCACTCAACTCTAATGCTAACATATTCTGACATCTTGTGGCAAGTCACTTAAGGGACACTGGTTAGCCTTAAAATTTTAATGTATATTTTTAGTTTGTTACTAACTCTGTGGAGAGAGAGAGAGAAAGTCCAGTCAAGACTCCTGGGCGATATCTGAGCTCTGGAAGGGCAGTGGGCTCTAGTGGGTTACAGCAGGGGGAAGATACATTTCAGCTCTATAGAAGAACATCAGAATGGCCAGATTGGGTCAGACCAAAGGTCCTTCTAGCCCAGTATTCTATCTGCTAACAATGGCCAATGCCAGGAGCTTCAGCAGGAATAAACAGAAGAGACAATCATCCTGATCCATCCCGTCTCCCATTCACAGTTTATGGCAAACAGAAGCTAGGGTCACCATCCCTGCCCATTCTGGCTAGTAGCCACTGATGGACCTATCCTTGAATTTATCTTGTTCTTATTGGAACCCTGTTATAGTTTGGGCCTTTCCACCATCTCCTGGCAGAGAGTTCCACAGGTTGACTGTGAAGAAATAATTTGTTTTAAACCTGCTGTCTATACATTTAATTTAATTCTTGTATTATGTTAGTGAATAAATTTCATTATTCTATTTTTCCACACCGTTCATGATTTTCTAGACATCTAACATATCCCCCCCACTCTTTAGTCATTTCTTTTCCAACCTGAAAAGTCCCAGTCTTGTTAATTTCTCCTTCTATGGAAGGCTGTTCCTTACCACTAATAATTTCTGTTGCCCCTTCTGTACCTTTTCCAAATCCAATATATCTTTTTTAGATGTGGTGACCAGATCTGCACACAGTATTCAAGATGTGGGCATACAGTGACTTTATATAGAGGCAATATGGCATTTGGTCTTATTATCTATTCCTTTCCTAATGATTCCCAATATTCTGTTAGCTTTTTAGTTTTTAGACTGCCACTGCACATTGAACAGATGTTTTCAGGGAACTAGCCACAAGGATTCCAAGATCTCTTTCTTGAGTGGGAACAGGTATTTTGTATCTATAGTTAGGATTATATTTTTCCATGTGATTACTTTGCACTTATCAACACTGAATTCCATATGCTTTCATGTTGCCCGATCACCCGGTTTTGTGAGACCCGTCTGCAACTCTTTGCAGTCAGCTTTGGATTAGTTCCTGTATACCTTTTTTTCAAGAACATTTATAAGTTTAAAAGTCTCAGAAGGATTAGTCTGTAACTTTAAAAAAACAATGAGTAGTCCTGTAGCACCTTAGGGTATGTCAACACTATGGGACAAAGTCAAATTAAGATATACAACTTCAACTACATTAATTGCATAGCTGAAGTTGAAGTACCTTTACTTGACTTTTAGCACTATCCATACAGCAAGAAGTTGAAGGGGGAACACTCTTTCTTCGAATTCCCTTACTCCTCGTGGAAGCAGGACCACCAGCATTGACCACAGTGCCCCTCTGTTTGAATTAGGTGTCTTAACTAGACTGGCTAATTTGAAGCCTGGAAGATCGACAATGGCAGCATTGATCTTCTCTGTAGTGTAGACATTCCCTTAGAGACTAATAAAACTTTAACAGTGGTGGTCCAAATGGAAATCCCAGTAGCACAACACTCATTCCTACTCTTTCTCCCCCTATATTTTAAGTGGAGTACCTGGCAATGGTTTCATGTTGATCTAACAATTGTTCAGTTACTTGAATGACCAGTCTTTTGTTATTCTTAGTCACCCTACCTCCCTCTTTCTATAACAAACTCCCTGTCCCAAAGACAAAGCTGCAAGCAGCTCAAACTCTGTTGCATTTAAGACCTGCCTCTGGAGTCAGGACATGGGCTTTAAGCAGACCTCAATTATGAAATCCAGGGGTTCCAACTTGGGGGTGTGGGTTGGGCTAATGCCCCCCTTGTCTTCCATAAATGGCACCCCTAGTGATAAGTGATGACTATTATATAGATTTTTACTTGTGTGTGCGCGTGCATATTACCTATACACATGCACAAAAGCAGACTGAATGATGACTAACATCTGTACTAATTACTATTCACTTTTCTAAACTGACTCCTTTCTGTGTAAAAATACAAACTGCACAACTGTATAAATATTTGGTCCCCAAGAATACAGTATATTTCACACTATTCAATTTATTGATAACATCGATGGCTGGAGATCTATTTTAAATTCTGATTTATGGTTATGAGCAAATGTAGTTAAGAATAATACCAATCTGCTCAAAAAGCACGAATTTTATCTTAGTGTTTCTTGCCATTATCAACCTAGATCAAATTTAGCTATTCTGGTGAAAACTGAGGGGGGAAAAAAAGAGCAAACAACCCACACCTGCAATTAAAACCAATCAACTACTGCCCACCATCTTACTAAACTGAGTTCCCTCAGTGTGATATCATAAATTCTAATAAGATTCTAGAATAATAATATAGGTTTGAATGTAGATACTTACAGCACAAATAAAGCAGGTGTCATGCCAAGTGTGTCCAAGGGCTTCAATGAATTTATCTCCTGCTTCAACAGGAAAATCACAGCCATGGCATTTTGTGCTGAACAAAGCGATGTAATCTAAAAATCAATCAATCAAACAATAGAATGAACTCTGAACACAAGCATATTACACTAAGAAGAAACAGAGAATGTGCCTAGCAATGATTCTTGGGATTATTTTTACTTCGAATTCTGTTCTACATGCCACTCAAATTCTCCAAGGATGAAATTTTGGACCAGTTTTCCCTTCTTCCTTTCCTTTTTTAAATACAAAAAATCACAGCAAAACTCCCCTTTAATTGCAGTCTTATGGCTGTGAATATAAACACACAAGTCAGAAAATTCAAAGTTATGTTCCTCTCAGAACTTAGACATTAGCCATAGACTAAGTGATTATAAACACACACACACACACACACACACACATTATAGAGAAGTCATAACCACAAAATAAATGCATAAAGCATATTATATAAGGGCTGGGTGATGACATGATGAATACTATGTAAGCACCACTTAAATTTTCCTGACTGCTGTGTAGTTATGCTCTCAGATTAATATTGGAATACTGTACTACAATTTTAAATAATTTTCATATTGTATCAAAGGGTTAAAATATCTAACTTTGAATATTGACTTCAATCTGGAACTGCTGTATCTCAAAAAAGATACAGCAGAAATAAAAAAGGTGTAAGGGATAAAACAATCATTCAGGTTATTGTGGCTGTAGTGGAAAGTGCCCATTTCTAAGAGAGTACATGTTAAGGCCCACCATCTAATCCATTTTAGATGGATCCCTCCTTACATCCAGAACCTACAAGGTAGTATTTGACTTGTAAGGTTTCCATTTGTCACTCACATAGAAAGATAAGGCCAGGAATGCAGAAAGAGAGATAGGGCATGTGAAAGGAAGGATCACTGCACAATGTAGTCTAGGCCTTGATCCTGCCTGATAGCTCATTCACCTGGCTAGCTCCTTTTATTTATCCATATGCCTCCCGTAACATAGTAAGAGTCAAGAAACAGTTGTGCTTGGAAGCTGATTGCTAGGGATGTAAGTGACTAGTCAACTATCCAATACGCAAAAGCTTATTGGATAGTTGACTAGTTTCTTGACTAGTTGCAGAAGCTGGGGGGAGCTGGCTTAAAAGCTGG
>JANRFK010003679.1:15526208-15550553 GCA_030068395.1 Apalone spinifera
ACCATCTCCATGGAGGGCAAGGTGTAAGGAGGGTTGTGGAGACCAGGCACAAGCTGGGAATCAGCTGTCCTGGCTTGCGCAGGATCCCCCCCACTGTGCTTTAGCCTGTTAAATGTATTAAGAGCCTGCCGGTTCTTAATAATTTAAAAGGCAGAGCCACAGCAGGGTTACTCTCAGGGCCAGGAGCTAACCCTACAGTGGCTCCCCCATTTATCAACTAGTCGATGGAAAATCCATCAACTAGTCGATTAAACTAAATTTAACATCCCTACTGATTGCCAATTCCAGAATGGAGGCAGTACCAACAGCCAGAGCATAGAAAAGTTTCCCTTGGTGCTTGTTTATCCAAGGAGAGCTTTCCCTTGACTTCTATTGGCCAGCAGAGTATTGCCAGGCTTGGGGGCAATTCCCTTGAGATCACACCCAAGTCATGACACACGGGAACTGAGGAAGAAGCAATTCATGCAGCAACTGTCCTGGAGCAGTACTATGAACCTCCGAGTGGAAGTCCCTTCCAAATCTTGGAACATGTTGCTGCTGAGTGAGGGGGAGCCACGCGGAGTTGAAATAAAAAACATCCTAATGTTAAAAAATAAGAGACAATAATGGCTAAGGAAGAGATGATCATGACTAAGAGGGAAAAGAGACTGAAGTGTGCTGTGAGAGAAGGACACACACTTCTGCTGGCCCACCACAACTTGCACATTCCTGGAGCATCGGGCATTCTGGCATTTCTGGGAGAGTGAGTCCTCTCCTGCCAGTGTGGTGCAGGTAAGTACAGGCATGACCTCCGTGGATGCTGTGGAGCTCACTCACTCACAGGGGGAAAAATGGGGGCGGGAGGGGAGAAGGAGGCAGAGGTGCGCAGCACTTATAATTCAAAGTGGTTCCAGCCCCGGCACTAGTCACTAATTCCCCATTCAGCAGACTCCCAGGACTGGCCACATTATCAGCTGTTCACTGGGCACCTGGGACTGGTCCTGGGTCAGCAAGTGCCTGGGAGGAGGCACATGGGGAAGGGGGAGTAGTGGGGAGGCGGGGAGGAGGGCCGGAATGGGTGCAGGAAGAGGTGGAGCCTCAGGGAAAGAGGCCAAGGAGGAACGGAGCCTCAGGGTTAGAGCATGCACCAGGAAAATCAAGTCAGCACCTATGTGTGCCACAAAGGAGGTGCCATTTTGAGAAGCAGCCCTGTGCTTGAGCGCACATGATGTCACACTGACTGAAGTGGAGTGGTGCACTGTCCAGCATAGTGCACTTCATCTGACAGTGAGCAAAACCATGTTCAATTTTGTCTCAGGGCCAGAGGCAGAACCAAAACTAAAAAGCAGGACTGTCCGGTTTGTAACCCAACAAACAGCCTGTCTAATCAGAAAGAGGCAGGAGAGGCTGTGGGAAAATACAGACTAGGAAACACTTGTGCAGCTTGATGTCAGAAACAAGATACTGATTTAATGCTCTATTGTGTGTTATACCTTTCTCACAGTAGGGCTCTCCATCCTCCATGTGGAAGAGGCTATTCCCAAACGGCTTCCTACAGGCAGCGCAGACAAAGCAAGTTGTATGCCAAGTCTGTCTTAACGCATGCATCACTTCCTGAAAAACAAAAACAGCAAAACACACATACACTAAACCCACTGACAAGAAAACAAATACAACACTAGGATACCCTGGGCTTCTCGTTTTAAAATCAGCCAATTTTGTCCACAATATAACTGAGATCAAAGGATTTTTAAAATGAGGAAATACAAACCTGAGTAGCAACATTTACTCTGATGGGAATGCCCTGCCTCCTCTCAGAGCACTGCAAACCTCCTAACATGATTTATTGTCAAAACAAGACCACCGAACATCTAAAAAAACCACACAGCTCTGTTCAGCTAGTGGACTGCATCAACACAATCCATGGCTCTCTCCTCGCTGGGAGATTCTGCACCAAAGACAGTTATAATCTCTACCTCACCCCTCCATTCCTGTTTTGTATATGTGCACAAGTAGGGGCACATGACAGAGAAACAGGGGATTTAGCTTTATTATCTTCAGTGGCGCTACACTGATTTACACCAGCTGAGGATCTGGCCAAAAGTAGTTACCCAACAGACTGTGTGATCTGTGACATACTTAATGCTGTTATTCTCAACCACGGGTATATGTACCACTGGTGGTACACAGAGATCTTCTAGAGGGTACATCAGCTCATCTAGTTTTACAACAGGTTACATAAAAAGCACTGAGTCAGTACAAGCTAAAATTTAATACTTACACTGACTTGTTTATACTGTTGTATATATTATATAATGAAATGTAAGCACAATATTTATATTTCAATTGATTTATTTCAAAATTATATGGTAAAAATGAGGAAGACAGCAATTTTTTAGTAACACCATGCTCTGCCATGTTTGTATTTTTGTGTCTGATTTTGTAAGCAAGTAGTTTTAAAGTGAGACGAAATTAGGGGGTAGAAAGACTAATCAGACTCCTTAAAGGGGAACACAGTCTGGAAAGGGTGAGAGCCACTGATTTCATGTATCTTATTTTCTGTTTTGTGGGGCATGTTTTCAAGTAGGTGTCTTATGGTTTCCTCATTTTTTAATCTCTACTGTGTGAGGCACAAGGGAATGAAAATAGTTGTCAGGATTTCAGTCCATTGCTCCAACTTGCTACTCAGACCCATATAAATGATTCAGCATTCATCACATTACAGAATCACAAGTGAGATTTATTAACTTCTGTTACTATTTGCAAAATAATTATATCTAACAAATAGGTGTGGATCCATTATGAACCTCTAAGTGCTAAACAGTAAAAGACAAATTGAGAAATCTTACAAATGTAAACAGATGCAGCTGGCAGCTTTGCTATGTTATTGATAGAAATCCAGAGACTCTAAGGGTACGTTTAGACTACACCTCTCTGTTGACAGAAAGATGTAGATTAGGCACATCGAAATTGCTAATGAAGGGGAGAATTAAATATCCCGTGCTTCATTAGCATAAACATGGCCGCCCCTTTTTTTCGAAACGGAGCTTTTAAAAAAAAAAGCTGCAGTCTAGATGCGGCTCTTTTGAAAAATAAACCCTTTTTTGAAAGATCCCATATTCCTCAAAAAATGAGGTTTACAGGATCTTTCAAAAAAGGGTTTATTTTTTGAAAGATCCATGTTTAGACTGCTGCTTTTTTTCAAAAAAGCTCTGTTTAAAAAAAAAAGCGGTGGTCATATTTATGCTAATGAAGCATGGGATATTTAACTCCCCCCTTCATTAGCAATTTTGATGTGCCTAATCTACATCTCTCTGTCGACAGAGAGGTGTAGTCTAGACACAGCGTAAGTTAAGTAAGTATTTCAGTGGCTTTGCTGTTTTAACATTGCCCCTAATGCTCCAGAATGTAGGGCTTCACTGGAACCAGGACTTCATCTCACCTGTCTGATGATGTACTTCCTAGCAGGGAGCAAAGTACTGACTTCCCCAATACAGACCAATGTCAGCAGTGGAGGCAGAGTAGTGAAAACTAAGAGTATATTCTTCATTTGCAGATATGGAAGAATTGTGATGGATACTTGGTCACATAGAATCATAGAACACTGGAACTAGAAGAGAACTCAAGAGATCAACGAGTCCAGTCCCGTGTCCTCACGACAGGACCAAGCACTATCTAGACCATCCCTGACAAGTATCTTGTCTGTCTAACCTGCTCTTAAAACGTCTCTGGCATCTCTGCGTGTCTCATTTTCCTTCTCATTTGTGTATACAAATCCATTGATAAGATTATCTTCATCTGCTGCTGCTCCAACCACCCCATCAGCTTGTAAAGGTATTTATAAAGTTTCAGTTATTACAGTATCTATCTAAGCATGAAACTTAGTAGGTGTGTAGAAGACAAGCAAAATCCGGCTCTGCTGCTCTTAAAAATCTAATCATCGTGATTTCTCTAGAGCAGGAGTCTTGCCCTTCATGCACGAATAGCTGAATGGGCCTGATCAAAGTCCAGACTTTGTAGATTGAGCCCTGTCTGAAGCAAGACTGCATAGCATCATCTCACTTTTTGCCTAACTTTAGCAAGAGGTAACCAAGGCAATACATTTTCATTTTTGGAGGTCACTAAAGCAAGAGTAGGAAGAAGTAAAAAATAAACTCATTGACATTTTAAAAGAGTTATTCATATTACAAACTTCCTCTATAGACTGATAAGTGCAGTACAGTCATGTCCAAACCTCCAGCCAGTATAGTACTTTCCTATAATCAAAAGTATTGAATTTCTAATTTCAGTGGAGTGAGGACTTAACTGTCAGGCTCTGTGGTTCTTCTGACTTACCCCCATGATCTTGGTCTGGCATCTGGCACAAGTTGGTGCAAAGAACTGCTCGTAACAGCGCTCACAGTATACACTGTTTTGCTCTTCCACAAAGCACACGTCTGCTAAAGAGGTCTTGCAGTAAGCACAGTTGAACTCCTCTGGATGCCAGGAACGACCCATGGCTACCAGGAAAGGCCCCCTGTGAAACATCATTATTATATTAATATTGCAGAAGCATCCAATGGCACTGATTGGGGGCCCATGGTGCTAAGCACTGAATGAACACCTAACAAATATTCCAGATGAACAATAGTAAGGAAGAGATATTTTAAAATAAGACCCTACAACTTGCTGACAACCAGTCCCCTTTCAAGGTTTTTCAAAGGAAAATTTCAGGAATTAGTTCTAATCACTTTTGATGGGTTTAAAATATAAACTGGATTTTCAGAACCGTTGTTGGAAGTACTGCCATGGCTTCCAAATCTTCATAACTGTAAATGAATGGTGTCTGAGAACTCCCATGTTGCTGCTACTTCCTATCAGCAGCTGTAAACTGCTTGTGTAGAAAAGGGCACTGAAAATGCTTTCTTTGAAACCCCTGACAAATCACCAAAAGTTCAGAAATGTTAAATATAAATCAAGGGAACCAAATGGAAGGCTTTCCTCATTCTAATGCAGGGTGGGCAAGCAGTGACTAGTGGCTGGATCTGGCCTGCTAGGCCACCGGATCTGACCCACGGCCGCCTCGGCAGCACCCTTACTACAGAGCAGCTGCAACCACTTTAAACAGCAGGCTGCTAATTGCTATGCAGTCTGGGCAGGGAGGGAAAAGCTTCATGCGCTGTCCCCACCCCAAGCAAAATCCCTCAGCTTCCATTGGCCAGTTTCCAGCCAATAGGAGCTGACAAATTTTGCTGAAGACAAGGGCAGCAAATGACACCACCTCGTGCCCTCAATTCCCCTCCCCCCTTCCTTCTTCCCTCCCTGTGCTGGAACAGAGCCACGTGGAGCAGCCGCCCAGCACACAGGCACAGAGCTTGTCTCAGGTTCCTGCAGAGCTGCTGGCTGGGAGCCACCAAGGTAAGTGCCTCCAAGCCAGATCCTGCCTCTGGCACCCCACCCCTTCTTTCCCCCCAACTGCCTGCCTCAGGCCACGATCCAAATCCTCTGTACCCCCTCTCCCCACCTCCTCCAGGTCACAACTTCCTCTCAGACCCTGCACCCCTTCCTACATCCCTCCCCCCAGGCCAGAGACCTTTCCTGTACACATACCCCTGCCTGGCCCTGCACCCCTCTCCTGCACCCTGCACGCTAAGCCCCTGCTACAGATCATAATCCCCTCCTTCACCCAAACTCCCTCTCAGACCCCACATTCCCTCCTGTATCCTAGTTCCCTATCCCAAGCTCCTTTCACCCCACCCGCCGTCACAGACCCTGCACCCCCTCCACAGAACTGCAGCCCTTGACCACGTACCAAAATCTTGGAGTGGCCCCCCCATTAAAAATTATTGCCCACCCCTGTTCTAATGAGTATGATACAGAGTAGAGAACTACCACTTGAAAACATAAAAAGCAGGGTACTTTCCAAAGTTGCTGAAAAGCGTAATGCACATATACTTTGCAATAGCTTTGAAAGTTTCATGTTTTCTTGCATATTTGAATTACATCCTTACATTGTATCACCTTATCAAAATGGCAAATCTGTTTTCATGTGGCTGTAGTATAAAGAATAAATATGTTGGGGTATGTCTACACTAGCTCGTTATTTTGAGCTAGGTAGGCAAATGAGGGCAACCAGAGTTGCAAATGAAGCCTGGGATTTAAATAAATTTAAATTAGAGATCTCCAATTCGAACTACCTACTCCGTGCCACGTGTAGCCGGGGGCACGGAGTTCAGACTAAGGAGGATTTAAAAATGGCGGCGCCCAGGAACATGCAAATGATATTTAAATCCCGGGCTTCATTTGCAACTCCGGTTGCCCTCATTTGCCTACCTAGCTCGAACTAATGAGCTAGTGTAGACATATCCTTGGTGATTTACTATTAATTGTCATTAGATGTAATGATTGTAATTAGAATAGTGTGCGTGTTACTGGAGTATTCCTGTGTGGGAAGAAAGGAGAGTGATAATCAGTAGCCCCACACCATTGAACCAATTCCTTTTCAGTGGATGAAACTGTCATTAAAAAACATGGATTACTTGAAGTCAGGGAGCAATCATCATGCCAACAATGAGCACCAGTCCAACAGAATGCCTTGGGAAAGAAGAAAAGCATGCAGCAAATCACTGGTAACCTAGCGTGTGCATTATCTTTCTCCAGATACAAGAGCAGCAATTACATGTCTCCAAACTGATATCTCATTCCCTCAACCCAATATAGTTTTACATAGTGTCCTTCCAGTTTTATTTCCTGACATACCCCAGGGAGCAGAAATTTGTAAGAAAAAGGCAGTACTTATGGTGGAAAAGGTGCCTCAAACAATGACCTTGTATAACTTTGCAATGATAAAAAGTGAACCACACAATAGCAAAGATGAGCTCTGGAAATGTTAAATGAATCAAGCAGACAACAGACATCCCCTCTGGGTTATTTAACTGTCTCTCATGTTCTGAGACTGTATAACAAAAATGCAATAATCAGTTGGTCTGTGATACTTTCTCTCCTGCCCTCATCCCTCTCCTCAGAGTTCCATGACCTTACCGAATTATGCTGTTACAGTGTCCACAGAGAGGAGTTCGGTTGCTGGCTGGGAAACGCTCAGCCCTTTGAATTGTTCCCCGGGCTACAGTAGGAACCTGGGAAGAAGCTGGTATTGAAGGAGAGGAGTAAGTGGAAGTTGAGGCAGGAGATGGTGCTGGTGCACCTCGTGGCAGGATATGTTTGGTAACGGAGGTGGTGGTTTTTCCAGGTGCAAATTTCTGGGAAAAGGAGTCATCTGTTACCCAGGGAGGACGGCATGAAGGATCAGCATGACCTGATGTATAAGAATGTGCTGGTGCTGGTGCTGCTGTAACATCCAAAAGAAAATCAAAGAATGCTTGACGGTCTTTTTGTTTTAGAGTGCAAACAATAACAATTTAGCAAAATGTACTCCATACCATAAACAAACAGAAGCCTTGGATAACAAATGGTAGTGTGTTCCATTAGCACAGATCAAAGTGGACTGAGTCACAGGATAGCACCAAAATCCTGGACTTGTATCCAAATAAATCATAGAAATGATAATCTATTGGTTTTCCCTGCCTCTATGGTGATCACTTATAAGGATCATTGCAGTATTAGTTTTTATTGCAAATGCTTGTGATCACTGCCCTCTAGGAACTCAGAATACAGTGGCAAGCTAGAGTCACAGGGCCAAATCAATCCAGAACTCCCCATGATTTTAAGATTCTGCTTAAGTATTGGTGTCATGAACTTGCCTAAGATGTGGATTTTTCCACAGACTCTTGATAGACTCTTGTCTATCATTTGTATAAGTTTTACACCTTGGTTAGTGAAGACATTAGTCTCACCTGTGGAACACAGAAGCTAAAAGAGAATAAAAAAAAATAATTCTGGGAAAACAAATACAGATTGTTGAATTTATAAAAAGAGAAGCCAAATTCAGGTTAAGATGAACAAGTGGAACTTTATTAAACCTTATGTGCTGCTTTGTCCATGTGGCTTAGTTGCTTCTAGCCTAACGCCAACTGATCTCTGTTCACTTAGGGTTTATCTACACCACCCTAAACTTGAAATAAGATATGCAAATTTGCACATCTTGTTTTGATTGATTGTATTTTGAAATTGTATTTTTTTCTACACAGCGCCACATTTCAAAAAAAAAGTGCTATTTCGAAACATCCCTTGACCCTTATGGAATGAGGGTTACAGGGAGGCTGGAATAGTGCGCCTGTTATTTCGAAAAATATTTCAAAATAACGGGAGCATTTAAAAGAAATAGCCCCGCTGTCTAGACATACCTTTAGTGTTAACTTTAGTAACAGCCCCTCCCGGAAACACAGGCACTCTGGCTCCACTCCCATTGATCATGATACTCAAATATCACAGCCAGCAAGGCAAAATCAACAGCCACAAAAGGAATAATATTTCTGTGATCAAGGTTCTAGACCAAAACTCAGGATCTCAGTTCAGACCTCAGTTCAGTTCTTGACTCTGCTATGGACTTCCTGTGTGACCTTGTCTCAGGCCTGGTCTGTAAAATGGGGGAAATATTTCCTTTCTCCCATCTGTTGTTTTATCTATGTAGAATCTAGTAAGCTCTTCAAGCTATGGACTGACTGTTACTCTCTGTTTGTACAGTGCATAGCACAATGGGGCACTTATCTTGGGTTGAGTCCTTAATACAAATAATCATCAGAATCTAGCATCTGTACTCACTGGAAAGTCTTCCGCCAGCATCTTGTTCTCTTTTTAAAACTACATGCAGAAGGCTCCAAAATCTGGGTACGACTGAAAATTTCATGAAAATCCTTGACTTGTATCCAAATAAATCATAGAAACGATAATTTACTGGTTTTCCCAGCATTTACTACCTTCATTTACAAGGACATTGCAGTGTTAGTTTTTATTGAAAATGGTTGTGATCACTGCTCTCTGCTACATTTCCCAATCACAGTGTAGAAGGTCAAATATATTCATTACTTGGGAAAGGAAAAAAGGAAGCAAGAATGTATTGGTGTATTCTGGAACAGCCTGAAGGGGAAATGACCCAAGAAAATAGAAAAACAAGGATAGTCAGTGCACACCTCCAGAGCTTTAAATACTCTTTCTTTTCAAGACTTTAAAAAATAATATTGAAGTGGATAAAATTAGTAAAATTTTTAATTTATTGTTATTTATTTTTGTTATTTATTGTAAATTATTAATTTATACATTGATAACTTTATCCAAATAGTCCTATTTGGGGCTGAACATTCTTATGCTTATGTAACTGCTACCAGGCAGATTTGAATCTGGAATCTCTAGAACTTAGTTTAGGAGCCTCTACCCTTTGAGCTAAAAACCAGTTGGCTCTCAGACCATCCTATAAAAGGTCTCTTGTTCTTATCTGTTGCTGTGGTCTAGGTGCCACTGCATGGGACAGTGAACCACACTAGGGCTACGTCTACACTGCAGAGGTTTTGCGCGAAAACAGCTGTTTTTGCACAAAAACTTGCAGAGCATCCACACTACAAGCACGTTCCTGTGCAAGAAAAATTACGGTAGATAGTCAGAATACAGGGCTCTTTGCACTAGAGTTATTCCTCTTTCTATGAGGAATAAGCCTTTTTGTGCAAGAGCTCTTGCGCAAAAAGGTGTGTGTGGACGGACAACAGGGGTTTCTTGCACAAGAAACCCCTATCGGAAAAAGCACAGGTGCTCTGATGGTCAGAGTTTTCTTTTAAGGAAGGAGAGAGAAGAAAAGCTGAACAGCAAAGGAGTTTGTGGAGTCCACAGCCATCCTTAGAGGGGAGTGAACAGTCATTGGGGAATGTACAGCATTTTTGGTTTGGAGGATGCAGGGGGAAGTCAACTTGAGGAACAAAGAAAACAAACAGCTCTATGTGCCCCCTACTCAGGGTCCCATGCCCTGCTAGTAATGACCTCTATTGCAAGAGGACATGCTTCTCCTCAAGACCAACAATCCCAGTCTGACAAACTTCCTGCCAATACTTGTCCCTGAAGCTAATTCTCAGGAGCCCTTCTCTTCCTGGAGTTTTCACTGCTGATAAACCTCTTATTTTTTCCCCAACAAGGAAGCATCATTTCTCAGAGAGGACATGTCCTGTGAGGATGTGAAGTGCTCCTCCTGATCCCCCTTTTGCAGTTAAATACATTGACACACCAGGGATGGTAGGGGGTGAGGTACAGACAGATTGAAAGAAAGAGACAGCAAATGGGGCTCTGGCAATGGGCAAGGAGCCAAAGGGCTGCACTAAAATGCCAGAAGCTGCTAGAGCCCTCTGTGGTGATGCTTCCAACAATTACTGGCACCATTTTTGTTAAGTTCCTCCACTGAAGGTACAATGAAGAGACTTCAGTATTTTAGCCTGCAGAGCTCAGTGCCAGAGTCAGACAGACATGCCATATCGACTTCGTTTTTCATGAAAAGTGTTATAACACAAACTGTCCCTTACTTCTTTGGATAGGTACTAGGTTTTTGTTTCAACAAAATCTTGATTTTTCCAAAGAACCGTTCTCTGGGCAAATTCTCCGTCTTTCAACAAGGAAGCCCTGCAGCTCTAGTACAGTACAGCGTGTACCTTTAAGAGCAGCAGCTGCAGGGAGCTCAATAGCCTCTGTAGTGGGAGTAAAATAGTCATCAACAATGCCCTTTTCCCCTACAAAAATAAAAGACTTTAAACGAACTAGACTCCTTCCATTCTTGCTTTTTTTTTTTAATTGGCAATATCAGTGCAAGTAGTTTTCTTTAACAATACCATATCCATGTTTTCCCTCATTCTTCTCTTACATTATTAACCCTCTGGTCATTTAAGGCCTAACACTCCCTGGTAAATTAAGTTACAGCCCTGAGATTAATTAATATAGCTAGCATGGGCTATATTGATCCTTGAAACAGCAGACTAATAAAATATTGTATTGAACAGGCAACTTGAATACGAATTGGCATTTCATAACTATTGCACGCTTATTTTTGCAATCTGAATATTTTTCTAATTTTTTTCCATGCAATTTAAAAAAAGCAAACTTAAAAATGCAGAAGTTCCATAATGTGCAGATACACTGACTGTCATGTGATTAATCAACAGGACCAGAACCATAAGAGAGAAAGCTGCTCTTCGAGCTAACAGAATGACTGACAGCTGTAGTAAGCTGTCATCCTGTCAGAGGACCAGCCTCTACAGTGGGAAGAGGAAAACATTTTACAAGTGGATTGCACAGCTATTTACTGACTGCAAAGGGGCTCTGCCACTCAGGAATCTATCTTGGATTCTATGCCAGGTTCTGAGGAGACTCTCACCATAAAATGCGTTCTTCCTGTCTACATTCCAAAAGTCTTAGCCCTTCTTCTCTTGGCTCCTGCAGCCTATCCTTGACCTAGTCCTAGTATTCGCAGCCCCTGCATCCACGCTCAGCTCCTTGACCCAGTTACATGCTACTTTCTGCCTCCAAGTCCCAGGTCAGCCTCCCATCCTCAGGTCCTTGTCTCAGCTCTCTTCACTTACAGCTGTAACTACGGAATCAGTATGCTTAAATGGAGTCAGGTGCTGTGCTAGTAAGGACTAGGCAGATTTCCCATGAGTGATGGTTTGTGTGTGTTTGTTTTAAATAAGACTGGCTAAAGGTTTTCTAGAAGAGCAGAAATGTCTGGAAGGGTGACAAGAGTCCTAGCCTCTCACTCTGGCAGGGTTTCCGTAGATGAGGCATGCTCTACTTTTGAAGAGAAACAAAAGAATAACCAATCAGCAATAATTCCAAAGTAAGCTCTGTTCCTCAGGAAGATAATGGTCATGATGACATAGCATGGAGCATTGACAGTGTATTAAAATATAAGACTATACCAATAATTAGCTCTTATAGAATGCTTTCATCAGCTGACCTCAAAAAGAGCTTTACAAAGGAGATCAGGCTACAACCATTTTACAGATGGGGAAGCTGAGGCACAGAGCAGTGAAGCAACTCGTGCAAGGTCACGCAGAATGCAAGTTCAGAGTAGGGAATGGAACAGAGGCCTGCTGAGTCCTAGTCAAGTGCTCTATACTCTAGGCCACACTGTTTATAATATGATGCGGTGGGGGCTGAAGGCACTGAGAGGAATGCAGAACACCCTATACAGTGCACAGTAGGGGGAACTGTACCCTAATTGAGGCAGAAAAAAGTTTAGACTATAACACAGGTCTCTACAGAAAATAAAGTTTTGAGAGAATTAAGTGCTGCTCAGCACTCCTCCCACTGCCTCCCATGTGTATGACAAGTATATTTCTAATACTCAGTGATTATTGAGAATTACAGGTGCTTGACCTGTGTGTACACCATTCTACTGAGACCACGCTAACAGTATCTGTTTTTTCTCTTATAACTGAGTTAAAAAAGGATTCTAAGAGATCACCTTTAAAATGTTCTCCTCAGACATTTCACTGTTTCATAATCATGCATCCGACCTTAGCTTTAGGCTTCTTTATTTCATCTTGGAATTGTAGCCAGCATTTCAAGATCTCAGAATAAGGAGTTTATATTCAGTCTCTTTAAGCCCTGAAGCTGTTGCTAATTACTATTATGGTATTAACACAGTAAAAATTAGAAGGCAATATCTAATTGAGTTCAAAAGGCTCTGAGCTATGGGTGCTGCCCTGCATGGCTACAAAATTTTGTATCTGCATATGCATCTGTAGCTACAAAAATGAGCCGTGTATGTCCATGTCCACATCCACGGATGCAGATACCCGTGGATGAAAAGCAGATATCCCAAAATTGTACGGTTCTAGATATAAAATTTGTATCCACATCTGTATCTGCAAAAATGAGCTGCGGATATCCCCTTCCACCTCTATGGATATGGATACCCATGGATATAAAGTGGATATCTGCAGATTTGCAGGATTCTACCTATGGGGTTCTGTAATTAAATACAGTGATATCTAGCTCGCTCAGTTTTATGGATTAATTTTTTCCCTCAAAGTCAATTTTCATGTAAAGCATGACAGACCAATTTATGCCTCAGATGACCTGATATCATCTCAAGTTTTGTAAATATTCAGACAGCAAACTCTAATACTTCAGTACATTTTTTTCAGTCAGAGAGCAAATAGGAGCCCCACTGAACATTGCAAGTACTACTCTTCGTTTTATATTAGCTAAAATCATCATGATTAGTATCTTTCTAGGCTCACTAACTCATTGCCTTTTAATCTGGGAGTATTAAGCTAATTGCTTCTTTGTAGGCGAGGATACTGCGTGCACTTTTTCATCGTTGCTCTCAAGTTGTACGAGGATCCCTGCATTTCAGCAGCTTTATCTCAACAGCACATGCATGTAACTGTGACATAACTGACTATAGATCTTATTTTAGAAGCAATTAAAAATACCCGTTAGAGTGGTCTAGCTTGGGTTAGAGTGTAGCAGTAAAGAGGTGGTGAGTAGTAATAGCCATAACGTTTCTCTTTTTACTCTCTAGGATCTGGGTTCAGCTCTCATCAGGGTCACTTATTTAAAATGAATTGGAATGGGGAAGGGTATTTCACTCTGGATTTTCTATTCCATCCACTTGCCATTAAAAATAAAGCAACAAAGTGAATCATGTCACAATCACTGAAATACATTGGTTGGAGAAGTAGTGCAAAATGATTCATGAGCAGTGTCCCCTGTAAGGGAGGCGACCCAGCAGAGATTCAAATGCCACCCAGCTGACTGACAGAACACCCACAATCTTCCACAGCCAGCAGCATGTGTTCTGCTGATGGTTCACATTTGCCTTAATGCACGTAGCAAACTTTATTCTGCACATAGATGGAAAAAATTGGAGGGAACATTGGTCATAAGTGTCCACACCCTGTACTGAGTTCTTGCCAGATAATTATAACTTTTCAGTCATTCATCATTCAATCTTAAAGTCAAGGATTCTGTACAAAAATATTTCCCTGCACATAAAGAAGTTGGGATTAACTTTTTGACTGTTTTGACTTTTATCAGAGTGTCATCACTATTTGCTAGGAATGATTTCACCAGCCTTAGGATTCCAACTATTCTCATCAGGAAAGAATAGTATATTGATCTTATACATGGTTTCAAACATCTTCCTGGATCATCTGGAATGTTGCTCATCTAGAATGTTACTTTGTAGCTTTACAAATTCACTTTTGCTTTTTATTTATTTTACTAGCCTTCAGATTTCCAACTCCTGATGCCATTAAAAGAAGTATTAGATGGCGCACACTATGAATTTTACGTTTTGTATGTGCAAACAGACAAACTATATCACGTTAAAAAAAGCAACTGTTACAATGACTCAATAATTCAACTTGTAAACACCTCGTGCCTCTCCACTGCACAAAAGAAAGGATATGTTTTGCTATTGTCTTTGATGTATGGAATCCCACCATATTTCACTAGGAGGCTGGTGAAGTACTGGAATGGGTTCTCTCGGGAGGTGATGGAATCTCCATTCCTAGAGGTTTTATGTACCAGCTTGACAAAGCCCTGGCTGGGATGATTTAGTTGGGATTGGTCCTGCTTTGGGCAGGGGGTTGAACTCAATGACCTCCTGAGGTCTCTTCCAACACTAGTCTTCTATGATTCCATGAACTAGGGAAACTACCCGTACAACTATTATCGGGAGAAGTTGAGTCCTTGCCTCTACAGGATTTAGCCTATTCTCATCTTCTGATTCATCTTCCAGGTCCCAGTTAGGCCCAACAAACAATTTTCTAAGAAAAAAGACTAGATTCCAAAATAGCAGAGCATGGCATCTCTTATTTAGGGTCAGATACTTTTACTCCCTTTCCATTGGTCTGTGCACTATGCATTTGTTCCGTGTGCTCTGAATTTAAAATATCACTAACAAATGCAATTACCACTGTGAGGGGGTTTTGGTGTTTTTTGTAGTTTTCTGGTAGCAAACACAATTCATTATTAGTAGTAACCATTGTCTGAAGTACTGTGCAAACATTTGGTGAAAGAGAAAGCCTGTTCCAATGAACTTGCTTGACACAATCCTCACATTACACATAGGGCCGAATTAACTCGTCTAGGGACTGCGGCTAGTAGATTTTGTGATGCCCCGCTAGGCTCAGGGGTGGGAACAAATTGAAGGGCTCAGTGTAGGGGAGGGTGCTGCTGGGCAGTGGGTCTGAGCAGGGCAGGAACAGGCTGGGGGTGAGGATACAGTATCAGGGAGGGTGGAAGAGTGGGCTCAGGGTGGGCTGGCAGCATCTGAGGAGGAGGAGGGAGGGTGGAGGAGTGGGCTGGAGGTGTGAAGACTGGGTGAGAAGTGGAGTGCAGGAAAAGGAAGGGGATTGAGGTGCTACCTGGCACAGCCCCTATTTGGCAGGGGGAAGAGGGTGAAACAGGGGCTCTGTGCTACCCTGCACTGTCCCTGCCACTCCCAGCAAGGGAGAGCGGTGCGGGTAAAGCCTGCAAGCAAGCACAGGGACAAAGAACTTCCTTGAGCTCATGGGGACACAGCTCCAGTGGGGAAAGAGGTGGGATACAAGAGAACAGAGGTGCACAGAACCACCCTCCCCCGGCCAGGCAGAGCTTATCAGGAATACAGTACGCAGCAGCTTTAGTGGCTGCATCCCCAGGGCCCCGAACCCGAGGCCTTGGGTGACAGCCCCTAATGCGCCTTTCATAATGCAGCCCTGCTCACACACAGCAAATTACTGTTCGGCCCTGAACGTTTACACCCTCAGTCCTGCACACACACGTGAATGACTTTACACATGTGAAAGTAATCCCATGTGATCACAGGAGCTAAAAGGAAATAATTACCTTTTACTGCTCTCAATTACCTCACTGATTTGTGGAATAAAAGATTGGCCTAGAGATGCTCTTTACAGGCACGCACTGATCTAGTCTAGAAAATTAAAGATGAAAGGGAAAGAATTAGGCATTTCCTGCCACCTAGTGGCTTTTATAGAGAACCACAAACCTCACTTGTCAAAAGGGGTTCTAGCTGGAAAAATCTGTTACTTTCCTTTGTAACTAGGTCCCAAGAGGGCGAAGGCTGTTGCACCTGAGGGTACAGCTGGTTCAATCACTTAATAGATGTCGGCCAAGACCCCAGATGGAAGGTAAAGATAGCTTAATAGAGGAGATGGCCAAACCCTGCTACTTTCAGTAAAGGAGGTAGTCTAGGATCAGCGGGACCGAGGCTGTTGTGGGGGGACATACCCTAGTGAGGCATCCCAGGGAGAACCTGTAGCATTTAGCTAGCTATGTTGCCCTGGTGGAAGACTTATGACTACCCATTAGAACCTCCCTGCCTGAGTCCAAACACTAGAGCTAGAGGTAGTTCAGCCCGGTGGCATAGCCTGCCGAACTCCTGGGTCAGCAGGTCTGGATCCAGGGGAAGTGTTATTTGGCCTGGTCCCTCCCCAAATATAGTGAATCAATGTTGCCTCACCATGCCAGCATGATCAGGATGACTGCTGCTTTGTCCTGTTGAATTCTGAGGAGGACTCTGGGAATTAGTGGCACCAGAGGAATGCGTAGAGCAACTGCTCTGTTCACATCAGGTGAAAAGCATCTGAGAGTGAGCCCCTGCCATACCCCTGGAAGGAGCAGAATCGCTGGCACTTCACATTTAGACAGGTCAGAAACAGGTCCACCTCAGGACGACCCCATTCACAGAAGATGAAGAAAGTGACATCTGCTCGAAGAGACCACTCGTGGGACTGAAAGGGCTGGCTGAGGTGATCCACAAGGTCTTTCTGCTCCCCAGTAGGTATGAGGCCAGCAGGTGGATATCATGGGAGGTACAGAGGTCCCACAGGGCAATGGCCTCCTGACCACAAGGGAGAAGAGCGAGTGCCACCCTGTCCTGTGGTATGAAACATTGCGTTGGTAACTGACCATCCTCACCAGCACATGCCTGCCCTTCAACTATGGCAGGAGCATGTGGCAAGTGAGCTGAACTGCCCTGAGTTCTCACATGGGGATACAACCCATATCCAGAGTCGACCATAAGCCTTGCATGTCCACATTGCTCAGGTTCACGCCTTCCTTGCGTTTGAGACATCCATCACCAGTGCGACCTCTGGCTGTAGACCCATGAATGGGCCCCCCCACATACTATCTGGGGCTGTGTCCATCATTACAGAGTGTGCAGAACTGCTGGCAGCATGGTGACCCCTCAGTTGACTAGCTCCCCGGATGGCATGAACACTGATGCCAGCCACGGCTGAAGCAGGCACAGACAAAGACGGACATTCCTGAGGTGACACACACTCCTGGGGGGAGGTAGACATCTGCAACCAAGAATTATGCCTGTCCCCCTCACGCGAGGTCTCACAGTTAAAATCCCCCGCAAGTCCACCTGTCTGGGTCTGTGTAGCCCAATGGCTGGTGTCTGAGTCTTCAACACCCCTCTGTCAGAGTCCATACGGCCCTGTAGCTCAGTCTTTGCAGCAGGCCCCTCTCTTGGAGGTAAATATGGCCCTGAGGCCTAGTCCACCAGCTTCTGGACCTTCTTCTTCTCTGGAGCACTGCAGAGGGAGGGGTAGAAGATCCAGGCCCTCCCACTCCACCAGGTCCCAGCCCAGGGCACTAAGGGCAGTGGCTTGGTCCACTGCTTGCTCTGTGGGGGTTCCCTCCTTGCAACATGCTGAGCACTCGGGGTTTCAGTTCCCCACCCTGGGTCTGTTCCTATCATTCCACATGTCTCTCCGCTGCCATACCTCAAGCCTGTCTCCGGGTCCAGCGTTGTCGCTGAGGCTGTGGCAGTTGCGGCTGGGGCTGTAGGAGCTGCTGCGTCAGGTCCGGCTGCATTGGCTCTTCCCACTCTGGAGCTCGCTCTTCAGGTCCTTCCTCTTTGTCAGTCAGCCCTGAGCGAGCTGCCTCAGGGCCTTTTATACTCCTGCTCACCAGTGAGCATGCCCGGCAAGGCTGCGGGGGAAGGGTGCTTTCAGCCAGCTGGGCCCAGCCGACAGTCTGTTCTACAGTGAGGGGCCGACGTGCCCGATTACAATGCCTCATGGCAATTCCTGTGGCCACTGTATGGGCTGCTGAGTCTTCTGCTTCCAGGGCCATCTGCAGCGCTGTCTAAGATACTGTGTGGTTCTCCTGTATCAGCACTGCAAATTCCTGTCTCGCCTCCAAAGACAGGAGCTCCTGGACTTTTGAAAAGCATTCCAGGAGTTGAAGCTAAGGAGCACCTGTTGGTTTGACACCCTGAGCTGAAGGCGTTCAATGGAATATACCTTACGGCCAAACACATCTAGCACTTTAGCCTCCATTTTGGGAGTGGGGCCTGGGCTGCCCCTGATTCACAGCATCCACCACCAGAGATCCTGGCTGAGGGCAGGTGAAAAGGTGTAGGTAGCCCTGCTGGGGTACAATGTAATGCCTTTCCACACGCTTGGCCGTTGGGACAATGGATGCAGGTGTCTGCCACAAGACCTTGTTGGTCATCTGGATAGTCTTGATAATAGGAAGGGCAACCCTTGCTAGATCCTCAGGCGGGAGGACATCCATGACCCTCAGGCGAGAGGACATCCGTCTCTTTTACTACCTTCGCTGCCTGGAGGTTAAGGTTTTGGGCCACCTGCCACAGAAGTTCCTGAGGGGCATGAGAGTGCATTGAAGGTGGGGACAGAGACATGCCTGTCACCCCCTTCTCTGGGGATGATGAGCAGGATGCCACAGGGAGTAGAGGTCTTCCTGAGTGAGCAGTCCTCTACTGCTTCCCCCTCCTGTGGCAGGACCTACTGGGTTGATGCAGGTGTGGGAACCATCAGCGCCCCAGACAGGAGGGCATGAGGCATCACCACAGGGGGCACTACAGCCAACCTGACAGGTACGGCTAAGGAAAAAAGTCTTCTGACAATCATGCCCGCGGTGCACACCCACACATATTGGAATGCACTTGAGCAATCACTCAAAGAGGAGAAATGATTCGGTTCTATACCAGGCAGTGTGCAGAGACTCAAAGGTACCAAACCAGCAATCATCTAGCAGCAGAACAGTGTTTTGTGGGATTAGCACAGATTAGCGGCCTCTCTGAATTGAAGTACAGCCTCTTCGTAGTAGTGGCCCTCATGAGCCAGATCCTCAGCTGAAGTAAACTGATGTTATTCCATTGAAATAAATTTCAGTTTACACCAGATGAAGATCTGATCCCATGCTTTCACTCTTGAAAACAGAGTCTGTCATTGGGGTGGGGAAATACCGGCCTCCAGGCCAGAGCTGGTTCACCGGGGTTAGCACCTGGCAAGCCACCACCGCAATACTTACCTGCACTTACGCAGGTATGGGTCCTTGTAGCTCCCGTTGGCATCAGATCGCTGTTCCTGCCCAATGAGAGCTGTGGGAAGTGGTGTCCCAATCCACAACACTTCCCACAGCTCCCATTGGCAGGGAACCGCAATCCATGGCCGAGGAGAGCAGCAATTGCCTGTACTTGTGGAGACACAGGTAAACATAGCAGCAGTGGCCTGCCAAGGCTAACCCTGTGAACTGCCACCATTTTATCGCCTATCCCTGCTTTGTCATCTTGCACAACTGTGCTGATAGCAGGTTTGTAGAAATCTTCTGTTTTCTAGGGAGAGGTTACATATACTGTAACACTAATGGGTATTTTGATCCGAGGGTGATTGCTCATAATAGTCTTCTAGGCCCTGTGGGGCGGCTGTTCCTCTTTGGCCAGAAGGGGCTAAAGCAGTCTAGAGGGAGCCTGCGCAGAGCCCTGGCCAATCAGGAGGAGGCTTTTAAGAAGCCAATCAGAGAACAGCTTTTTGGAGCAGCCCTGATTATAAGAAGCTGCTCAGCAGAGCAGAGGGCAGTTGGGGCCTGACCAGGAAAGGTGCAGCAGGGAAGCAACTTAGAGAAAGCAGTTCTTGGCAGGCTTAGGGGAGCACGTAGGGGTGGGGTGGAATTCAGCCTGACACCTGCTAGACTGTAGGCCTTGAGACAAGTGCCAGGGGTCACAGAAGAAGTGGCCAAGGGAGCAGGAGGCAGTAGAGGGGGAGTGAAGGAGAGCAGGACAAAGCTGCCGCCAGAGGGTCCCTGGGCCGGTACCTAGAGTAGAAGGCAGGCTGCGGTCCCCATCCCTTTCCCCTTACACTACACCTAACCACACTGAAGGGGCATGAATGAACAAATAGCTCCCTGCAAACACCTTTGAGGGACTGGCATCTCCCAATGCCTCAGTGTGTTGCAAATCCTGCTAACAGTCTCCACTATCTCACCGCTGCACGCAGTGGACTATGGAAAGTAAAATCAGAGGAACAAGTCACTGTATGGGAGCATGGCTCTGGAAATTGGACAACATTTTCCTTTAGATGACGAGAGACATGGATTTAGGGATCTCAAGTCTGGTCCTTGAACAGGTGTCCACATTGCTCAGAAGTGAAATAGTAATACATGCTGCAGGTTACAGATGCATTGGCAAAGTTGCAAGGGGAAGTTTCCGCTATGGCTAATGGCACTGTGTGACAGCTGGCTTTAAATCAGCACTGTTGAGTCATCACTTCCATAAACTCTACAGCTTGCTTCAGGGGGTAGCCGAGTTAGTCTGTGGGCTGTGCCCACGAAAGCTCATGATACCATCTTCATAAAGTGCTACCAGACCATAAACTCTACAGAGAAGGTTTCTAACACTCCCCCTCCCCCGCATTCTAAGCAACACATTTCTTGTTGCACAATCCAGGAGTACGTCTACATAGTGTTATTTCGGTATAACTGACATTATCTAAAAAGACCTACAGTGCACGTCTACACAGCAAGCCATTATTTCAAATTAATGTTGAGATGGAGGACTTCTTATTCCAACTCCTGTAACCCTCAGTTCACAAGAAGTAAGGGAAGTCAAAGGAAGAGTGTTCTTCCTTCGACTTCCTGCTGTATAGACAGCGCCCAAAGCCAAATTAAGCTATTTTGACTTCAGCCATGCAATTGATGTGGCTGAAGTTATGTATCTTAATTCGACTTTTGCCCTGCAGTGTAGATGTGCCCCAGGTCTCCTGCCTGTAGTACCAATTTATATCTAGAAATCCAGTCTTTCATTGCCACCACATTAAATAGCAGAAATATCTTGTAGAGTGACTAAAATCAATCGCCTTTGGCCTAACCACTTTCTATTCTTTTCTGTTAAAGACAATCGCTCTTGCATCTGAAATCACTTTGGAGCGGGGTGGGGAAGGGGGTTATGAATCAGATATTTAAAAACCCACAATTTGCATTTTCCTCTTTTTTTCCCCACTAACAGCTAATGAAAATTCTGAATGTTGGCTCTGAATTCCTCCTGCCTTCAGGGGGACCCTCTGCTCCTGTAGTAATAATTTACATAGACAAGATGAAGATTTGAAATGGGAGCATAAAAAGTGGCAGACACACACACAGGCCCAAATTTCAAAGTTCACATTTCAAGTCTGCAGTTGGGGCAATGCTGCACAAACACAGTTAGTTGTAGAACTGCAAAATAAGTGTGAGGTGCCAATAGAAAATAAAGGCATCCCTCTGCCCATTTGTACACCTAATTTAGGGACCACTCCCACCAGCAATGGCTTCTGAAACTCATTTACATTAATGGGAGGCCTGGATCCTGAGGGTTCATAGGATTAGGTCCCAGCCTCTCATCAGATTTCTCAGAGATGTTATAGGTTTCTTCTCTGTCCTCTCATCCCTATTATGGGAATAGATTCACTCATTCTTTAAGCAAGCGATGGGGGATCTTTTTCTTATTTGAGGAGACAACAGTAACTCTCACTGGCTTCAACAGGAGTTATTCCTATCCTATGGTGAGTGAATATGGACTGACATATGTAATAAAGAACAAAATTAGTAGAAGTTTAAAGCTTTATTGTTAATGATGTTGAGACCAAGGTTGAAATAGTTTCTCAAATAGTCTAAAATATGTCAGGTATTAGCTGGGTTATGTTGTTTCTATACCTCCCCAGAAGAGCCTTTTGCCTCTCTTTCCTCTTAATTGAAGACACCTTCTCTTCTCTCTCAGAACATTAGAATGGATGAGGACACTGGAGGACTCTTGGGATTTATAGGCATATTAGGCAGACTTTTCTTTTTTTCTTATTTCTGGAAGATGTAAATCATCCTTGAAGCTCACTTGACAAAAGGACAATAAGTGTGTTAACTAAAATAAGCATGTATTACCGGGATGGATATCAGTAGGATTTTTATTGATAATTATGTTTAGATAGTGTTGAATTTGTTCAATTGGGGCTGAACATATTTAGTCATGGTTGGTTTTGGAGTTTTGAGGTTGATTTGCTCTACTTGTAATGCATGAATATTAAACAATTAATATTAAACAATATTAGAATGAAATTTGCAGGAAATCGGGAGGAATTGCAAACAAAGTGCTTTGCAATAAACAATTCTTTACACATGGAACTAAGTGGGAGAAACTCAATTTATGATCTTATCAATTTTGCAACTATATTCTCACCATTAATCAGAGTGTCATAGATTAAGACCTCTCTCATTTGTTTCACTTACACATTTAAGTCTACAGGGGGCCTAGCATATTAAACCCTATTATCAATGTTCAAGTGCACTTAAGTTCCCTTAAGTTCTTTATTAGGTGCACAGCTTGCATCATATTGGGAAATTTAGGTCACTGTTTCTTGTTAGCCTCGTCCCTCCTCCTTTTTCATTCCCTAAGGCCTTTTTCTTTGACAATCCCTTATAAGCAGAATGGAAACCCAACATAATACAGAAATCACAATGTTAGAGTGGGTTTGAAATCAGGCAGAACAAATTCACTAATTCTAATATGACCAACAAAATATGGTCCTTTGTGTGCAAACAGGCCTTGCATTTTCTGCATAAAAAGCTACCGGTACTGGATATTGGTATGGACCCTTTCACCTCTTTGAGATCACCTTACCTGGCTGGTAGACAGAGGGCCTTATGCTAGCAGTAGTGACAACTCTTGGTTTTGGAGCAGGAACTGGACTTTCACTGTAGCCTGAGGAAGGAGCAGTACCTTGGGGGACCGGTGTTGATGTGTAGGACTGGCCCGTACCTCTAAAAACAAAGCACAGCTGTGAGCTATTTTACAGACATCAAGAGCAGCAAATTAAGAAATCAAGAGATTAGTCAGCTTCCATACCACTCCAAGGGATGCTTCCTTAAAGCCAGAGAGAGAAGAATGTGAGATTCTTTAGCATTTGCAGTCACTATGGTGAAGACTGCAGTGCAGCTCCTATCATAACTGCTTTAAAAACAAATGTCATGAGGAAAAAAGAGCCCACTGTCAGTGTATCTTTAACATTGGCAATTATATGGAATCAGTCCCTTTGGTTGGGAAAACTAACCAAACAGGAATCCTAATCAATCTCTAGTTTTGAGTGTGACCAACTGAAGGAAAATTGTATATAGCTAGGATTGATCATTTCAGGGATCTGAAAATGAGATTCTTGGTCCATTTGCCTAATGCCTACAAAGAAGATTATCCTCATCTCGTTGAAATCAGTGGGAATTTTGCTATTGATTTAAATCAGAGCAGAATTAGAAACAAAATTTAGGGATTGACACTAGAATTATAAGAACTGGTTACCCACCTTTTTTAAGTGGGACCAAGTACTTGCCCTTTACAAGGCAGAGAGAAAAATATATCTCATTTCTGAAACAAGTCCTTTTCCAGGTGTAGGTTGAGGGTAATAATCTATTCATTTATTTTTCTAATGTTCAAATTTGGAAGGTCCCAAAAGCCTCTGATTTGCAATTATGTATTCTCTCTCTTATGCTCCTGGATTGAGAAACTCTTTGAAGAATTCCAACAGCAGCATTGAAGGATTGTAATGAAGAAAAATCATGCCCATGGGGTTTATCTCCACTCATAACTGGTTTATAGTTTGGTTTAATGGCCCTTAGCACCCCCGTAACAATTGTTGCAGCATCCCACATTTGTTACAGTTCAGGTGATGAACTTCAGGTTGATTATAGTAAACAGCAGAATTATTTGCAGCTTAGATTTACGGGGTCTTCACACTGGCAAACTTTTTACTTTAATTTAAAAGAGCTGAGTGCAATTTGCAAAATCCTACCATTATACTGGGATAAGAGATCAATTTTTATTAGGACAGCCCATGGAATAAGTGGGATTAAGGTTCCCAGGCATATGCTTAATCCATCTTCTTGATCATGCTGTTTTTAAGAAACATAAAATGTCAGATGACCTCAAAATAGATACATTTCACTGAAGAACATTTTTCATGGCATATATTTTGCCTTATTCTTATTCTGTAAAACCAGATTGTCAAAAGAGTGGCTGCAGCTATGTAGGTGCCCAAATTCAGATACTTTCACATAACACCTTATTTGTGTGCATGAGGGATGTACAAATGTGTTTAAAAATATAACTGACTAACAACTAAAGGCTGCGTCTAGACTGGCCAGTTTTTGCGGAAAATCATCTGCTTTTCC
>JANRFK010003679.1:15566284-15616733 GCA_030068395.1 Apalone spinifera
TCTAAGCACTGAAAAGATTATGGTGCCCCCCATATGTAATTCAAAATAAAAACATGGTATAAAAACTATACCGTAACATCTCATTTTTTTTTGGTGCCCCTGCTTTGCTGGTGCCCTAAGCACGTGCTTAGTCTGCCTACTGGGTAATCCAGCCCTGGGTCTAAGTTGGATATTAGAAAAAACTATTTCCCTAGGAGGGTGGTGAAGCACTGGAATGGGTTATCTAGGGAGGTGGTGGAATCTCCATCCCTAGAAGTTTTTAAGTCCTGGCTTCATAAAGTCCTGATTGGGATGATTTAGTTGGGGTTGGTCCTGGTTTGGGCAGGGGATTGGACTCAATGATCTCCTGAGGTTTCTTCTAACTCTATGATTCTATGAATTGCTACTAATAAACCTCAGGGGATAGGCATGTTAGTCTGTAACTTTAAAAACAATAAGTAGTCCTGAGGCACCTTAAAAGAGACTAACCAAAACATACAGAATCATGAGCTTTCGTGGGCAAAACCCACTTCATCAGATGAATTGGAGTGGAAATAACAGAAACCAAAAAATACGTATAACAGCAGAAGATGTATTTGTCAATTGTAGGACCCATGTTAATTAAGTGGGCTGTATGTGTCCCATATATAGCTTTTGATGTGGAAATGCAGATGTTGAAAGCAAGAGAAATTGGCTTTGTAATGTGCCAGCCAGTTAATGTCTTTGTTCAAGCCCAGAGTAACGTGTCAAATCTGCTGATGATTCCAGTTCTGCAGGCTCTCTCTGTAATTGGTTAGTTAAATTCCTTTGTAGAACGGCTCCTTTTAAATCCATGACTGAGTGACCAGGCAGGTTAAGTAAGGAAGTGTTATCCTATTTTACAGATGTAAAACTGAAGCATAGTGTAGATTAACTATGTTGCACAAGAGTACAACGGGCAGTTTGTGACTCATCCAGGAATTGAACCTGCCTCACCTGAGTGCCAGACCATCCCAGCACAAATAGCACATGCTACGTTCAGAAGAAACTCTCCGAGTTCCAGGACCTGCGCTAAAGTATCTTAATGATACTGACGTAAACAACACAATAGTGAATTTCCTAGCCAGCTGACAGCCAATGAAATAAACACACCTGAGTCATTTGGAACTATCGCATTTGAAGAATAAACAAAATAAAAAAAGAAAGAAATGGTAAAAGGAAACAAATTTATATTTACAAAAATAACCATCCACCTCTTTCTCTTTATATATTGTGTCTATCATTAGCTACACAAGAAATAAACTAGTGAAACTATCCACCACATCTACAATTTCGGTTTTTCAGAAATTTTCCAACCTTCATACACATATGCAAAACTCAGATCTAATGTCAGCATGCTGTGGATTCATTTGCCTCAGACACTATCCCAATACATTCTGCATTCAATTTAAAGCATATAATGCTGTAGCTGTACAATTCCCTGGCTTCAGTGCTGTGAGTGCATTACCACGTTTACACACATGCTATATCTAACCGTCTCTGCAAGCAGTGTGGTTGCTGCATGTCCTCTTTTTGGACTGGATCTCACACCAAAGTGCAGACACTCAAAATTTTACTTTTATGTCTTAGGCTTAAGCAAATTTTCATGAACTGAAATCATGCTTCAAACAAAATGGGATTTGCTGTGTTTTTTCTTAAGAGGAAACACAAATCAGCAAAACAGAAAGGCATGGGTGAAATCCTGTTCCCACTAAAGTCAATGGGAATTTGCAACAGGCTTCAATGGGATCAGAATTTCACTCCATGGCTATGTCTACACTCGCAGCTTCTTGCGCGAGTAAGCGTGGAATATCGCCGAGCCTCATTTGTATACCTAATGAGCCACCATTTTTTTCAGAAGAGGTTTTTGCGCAAGAAGGACGTCTATACTGCCCCTTCTTGCGCAAAGCCGTTCTTCTTGAAAAGTAATAGGTGTAACGGCATTGCACAAGAGGGTTTTTCTTGTGCAAGAAGGGGCAGTGTAGACGCTCCTTGCGCAAGAGCCTCTTCTGAAAAAAATGGTGGCTCATTAGGTATGCAAATGAGGCTCGGTGATATTCCACACTTAGCCTCATTTGCATATTACTCGCGCAAGAAGCCGCGAGTGTAGACGTAGCCCATGGGTATAAGCCAGGGTTATTCAGTTTTTGTAGTGGAACTTTTAAATGTGAGCTGAAGCATAGTTCCAATAATTAATCAAATAAAAGAACACAAAGAGCTTGTGTAGACATTCCTGTGTGGGGACAAGTTTGATGTAGATGGGCATTTTATATAGCAGATATAACAAAATAGTACAGAAGCACATTAGAATACATTATAAAGACATTTACAAAGCCATATTACATGGTTTTAAAGTTTCTTTACTTAGGTACTTGTAATCAAAGTCACAGAGGCCTAAATCCCTCTCCTGCAACTTCAGATCACTAGGATCTATATTAATTATTCTAGAAAATAAGAAAATAGTTACACAAATCATATGTAAATAATTAAGACAGCAACGTGATTTTGCTACCTTTAACTTCTGCACTTTGGACCTAATATTCTATTTACTTTTACCATTAGAATACAGAGTAACTTCACACTCTTTATTGGAATCACGCCAGATTTACAACAGTGTAATGACAGCAGAAACTGGTGGTTCCCTGTTTTATGAATGCTTGCAGTTTTGTTGAAATCAGTTTTTGTATTAACTCCTATAGAAGCATAAACTGGAAATATTGTCTCTGCTAAAGGCAATGGATGGTGTGCCATTGACTTAATCAGAGCCAGGATTTCACCTTTTGTGTCTGCTGGAGGCACATCCCATACACATGAAAGAGCAAGCTGTAAAAATGTGTGGTGATTTAGCAAGTCTCTCCTTTTTGGGGGTAGAACAATACTCCTTAGCATTTATACAATGAACAGTGAAAGCTCTTTATAAACATTAACTCTTGGAACTTTTTAGAAATGGGAAAACAAATCCAAAGGGAATTCTGCCCTCTGTTTACATCTGTTCAGTGGCTTGTACATGTTAACAGGGGGCAGAATTCAGAGTAACCAAAGACCACAATGAGAATCAGTGACAAAGACAGGAGGTCTACATATTGGAAGAGAGATTCCTAATAGTTCCTCAGATATCCACTGATTGACTATGGATGAAGTCCCAGTTTACAAAATGAAATAGCTACCATATATCAAAGCATGAATAATAATTGTATGATTAAGTACCTTACAGTGATTTACTCTTCTTTCCCTGCTGGTTCTTTGCCAGTTCATGTTTAACAACCCACCCCATTCCAACAGTATTTATAGTATTTTATATTTTAAGGGGATAATCAAAGGAAATATACATTTTAAAACAGCTCTTTAATCTACACAATGAAATGTTCAGCACACTAAAGTTATGTGGATGAATACACACACACATATATTCTGTTACCATTTTGATGGTCACTCATGAGAAGGAACACAGTTAAGCAGAGGTTAAGCAGATTATAACATCATTAAAATACATACACACAAACACTTAAAAATAAATACCAATTACACTCCTTTATCTGAAAAGAGTCCTAGCCCTATAGGGCTAAGTCTACACTGCACAGTTATTTTGGAATAAGCTATTCTAGAATAGTTATTCCAAAATAGCTTATTTCGAAATAGCACGTCTACACTTCAGGAAAGCCTCAAAATTAGCCTGAGGCAGGCTTCCCTAATGTAGACGTGCTATCTCGATTTAGAGCTGCAAGAGGAATAACTTAGAATGGCTCTGGTGAGGGGTTATTTAGAAATAGCAGCAGTGGAGTGTCTACACACGCCTTATTTAGAAATAGCTATTTCGGAATAGGCGTTATTCTTCGTAGAATGAGGTTTACAGAAGTCAGAATAATCCATTTGTCATTTTGAAAATATATAAAAAATAACAGAATGGCCGACTAGATGCTCGCATAGTTTTTTTGGAATAACAGCCGTAATTCCGAAATAACTTTGCTATGTAGACACATCCTGAGATTCCAGGTCTAAGCATCTTGCACTACACGATGAAACTCTCTTAAGCAGGACTCTCTGGTCTGACAGCCTCCCTGGTCCACCAGAGAGCCCTGGTGGAGGGCTGGTGGCTGGGAGCCCTGCAGTGGGGCTAGAGCCCAATAGCAGCCATGCTGCCACCCGGTGGTGACACTGCAGAGGGTGGGGGCAGGAGGCAGCAGGGCTGGAGCCTAGCAGCAAAACTGCCTGGCAAGACTGGGAGGCAACGCAGCTGCCCCACAGGGCTGGGGGCCTGACCACGGGGCATGCCTGGCGGCAGGGCCAGGAACTCAGGAGTGGGACTGTTGCCTGGCATCCCAGCAAAGAGCCCGGCAGCCCCACTGATGCCTACAGAGCTTCCTGGTGAGGCTGGGAGGCCATGGGGCTACTGACCATGTCTGAAACCCAAGCAGGGCAGTCACCCAGTAGTATAGCTGGACCCCAGCAGGGAGGCTGCCCCATGAGGCTGGGAGTCCAGCCATGTGGCTGTGAATGCCAGCAGCGGAGCCACCACAATGAGGCTATGAGCCGTGAGCGTGGAGGGGACAGTGGCAAGGGGAAACCAGCTGGGAGGCTGGCAGCGAGGCCGTGGATTGGCAGGGTGGAGGATAGGAGGCAGGTGTTTACTGGTGATGGGGGGGGGACCCTAGAAATGACCTTCCTTGTTCCAGCAAAATCCCTCATCTGGGATGGATCAGGTCCTGAGGGAACCAGACCAAGGAGGTCCAACCTGTAGTAACTAAAGAACAGATTATTAAAGCACGAATTAGTGTTTTTTAAGCAGTGCCCAAAGTTGTTTTTGTTTCAGGTGCTCCAACGAAATCTCTGGTAGGATGAAGGTTTGAAATTGTTGGGAAGAGAAATCAAAATGAGAAGTCAAAGAAATAATCTCTTCTATTGGAGCATATGATGCAAGAGATGGAGACTGCATTGATAGCAGAACACAGCATAGATGTGTTTTGGACTCGCATTCATAGAAAGAAGAGCTCTGCTCAAATGCCACCTGCGTATTCATTCACAAGAATGGGTGGCTGGATCTCTGGAGATGGTTTCTATGTGGCTATCACCTGCATAGTGGTAGAGCAAGCGATTTAGAAAGTCACAGCTGAAAGCATGTGAACTAAAAGTTGGTGAAATTTACAGTAGTTAGATATTTGCCTTTTAGGGACTTTTCATATGAAAGAGTTAGAGAATGTTATTACAAAACCATACCAAAGCCACAAGCCAGGTCAGTTATGGAGTTACATGTTGCAGTGTACCTTTGATTACTGGATGAAGTAAGAGGGGCTTTCTGGCCAGTGCTGATGTAACTGGCTTCCCTTTGACTTGCATCCGTTCCATACCTCACGGAACCCTTGGAGGCCACTGGCTTAGCTTTGTCAATGTTGGCATCCATGGTGCGGGACTTAGAAGGATGCCAAACACTTGAGGTCACACACTGTGCCATATGATGAGAACCTGTAGGACTGGGTAACAAAGATTAGAAGGGTGTATGTGCATGAGCTATATTTTTAACCAAATTAACAGTTGCTTAAATGAATATTAGGTCTTTAAGTGCGAAGAGCTCCAGCCAAAAAAGTAGCTAGTGTCTTTAGGTGAGAAGTGTCTTAGTTATTGCACTTAGTTTTCTGAGCTCCTTATGCTTACCATGTAATCTAGCAAACAGGGTATCATGTCAGAACACTCGTGTCTACCCCTCTGATGTAGGACTTAATATTTCATAGAACTGGGAAAGGACTTCAGGAAAAAAGAGTGAGAAACTGCTGAACCTCAGTGTTTAAAAAAAAAAAAAAAAAAAAAAAAAAGCCAGGTTAGCTCTTGGTTTGATGAAAAAAAGATTTCAGTCTGAAAACTGAAGCCTATTTTGAAAGAGATTTACATCAGAAATCTCCACTGTTCTTCTATTTTATTCCATGAGTCCCTTTTGATACCAGTGCAGAATCACACGTGAAATCATACAATCTTCAATGCTGTATTAAAGACTGGCCAGGAGTCATTCTGAGAACCAGGACAGAGATCTCTACCGGTTCATTACAGTCTTCTTTATCCTTCAGCAAAAACTGGAGACCACATTATTGACATCATAGTATGAAAATTAGACACCTAGCAGAAATGAAACACTGGAAACAATGGAGGCAAAGACATGTTACAGCACAACCAACCATCAGGGATTCAGTGAATAGAGCCAGCTAGTATCTGAATTGTTCAAAGCAGTCCAATATAGAGATCTGTACTTAAGTTTCAATGAAACAAAAGTGTAGTCTTGTGGTGATCAGTCCTATATAAGCAATAGTGTTTTTTAATACTAGCCTTAATTTCCTGATTTTGTTATTTAATGATTATGTGGTTTTTAATTACTTCATATATCAACTCTCTGCCCCTCTGCTCCATCTTACTTAGTATGACCCAGTAAGCCATTGAATTTTTTCCTTACTTTTGGGAATACATGACTGGTCATGATGATAATCCTTGCACTTACTCTGATTTTAATTCTCTGTGATAGTTGTTCTAATGTGAGTTTTTAAAAAGCATATGTAAATCCTTGTTGCATGTGGAGTAATCAAGATATCGGAGGAAGGTACTTCCTTAAATCCTTATTTCTTGGCATAGACTATTAGGAAGAGTTGCTATGCTCTGATAAAAAATGGCAGTGCTTCATCTTAGAAGCAGCTGCATTTCAGTGGTTAGTGCTGAAATTATTTTATCATCATACATGTGTATAATATAGATATACGCATGGATAGATTATACATTTTGTAAGTGCACTGGGATCTTTTGGGAAGAAAAGTACTATATAAATGCAAGAAATTACCATGCAAAGGAAGGATTATTATTTTTAATCCATGATCAATACAACTCAAGAATTAGATTCAGAATTGCTTGTAATATGCTAAGCATTTTTTAAATACTAATTTAGATTTAAAAAAACTATAGACCACTTCGCACCATAACACTGAAATCTGATTAAAAATTGAAATGGTTCTTGAACTTCTGGATTGTTCACCACTGCTCAACCTCTGTTCAAGCTACAATATAGAACTCCAAAAACATTGCCCGAATACTGTTTATTTTTCCATTTTCTAGAATTAAAGGTAATGTGTCATATTTTGCATAATTCCAATATATTTTGTTACCTGACCAGCAATCTTTCAAAAATCCCAAATAAAATGAACATCTCTAACAAATAATCTAATCTGAAACACCATTATAATTAATCTGTTCAATGAGTGCACGCATCTTACATATGTTTAGGTAAAAGTCTGAGAGAAAGAGAATACATAGCAAACATTACCTGTGTTCAGCTGCTGCAGCAACATTTTCCTTGCCACTGTGAAAGGAGGGGATATAACGTGAATAAAGCAAGTGCAAAGAACCAGTGAGGGGGGAAGAAGGAAGAATAACAGCAAAAGAAAGCAGGGTGACAACAGATGTTTGGTTATTAAAAGGATTCTGGAGTTATGTTCCAGATGTTTATGAGTTATGACTACTCTAATTATGAGAAATATCCTAGAATTATTTTTTCCTTTTTAAGAATTAAACTGGAACCCAGATGTGTGATTGTTTTATAAGATTTCTCTTTGTTAATTGTAGGCAACTCCATTTAATTGTTGACGTGAAATGGAGGCTCAGCAACAGTCCAAATCAACCACTCTATATGTGTACAGTACACCATTTAACGTATAGCTTGGTTTTCAACAGTAGCCCTGTGGAAAAATTAGCCCCTTAGTATGCCAGCAGAACATACTTGTGTGCCATTTCCAGTTTGTGAAGATACATACAGTAGGAGCTGCTTTGTCTCTATGTATCCACTGTTCTGAAGTGATAGTCAGTCTTGGAGAAGATGTGCATAACCAGTACATCCTCAATGTGAAGCTGTTATTTTTAATGACTAACAGAGATTCCTATGAGATGGGCTGCGTTACATGTTTGGGCTCACTTAAACTGAGTAAGAGGCAATTTGTCCTGCCCAGATAGGCCTAAGGGACAAAGCCTGGGATTCTGCCTCTGGAGTGTGGAGCTCAGTTGGAGCTAAGAACAGAGCGAGGCTACATGCAACAGAGACTCTTGTTAGATTCCTCTTCTCCCCTCACTCCCAAGCATTTACTCTCCTACTTCCTCCAAAAGTATCAGTATTAGGCCTTGGTTCTGCAAACTCTTATATATGTGCTTAGCTACAAGCTTCAGACTGGGTTCAGCACAGCCAATGAGACTGTTTATGAGGACAGTTAAACATATGTGTAACTAGGGTTGCCAAATGGTTTAACAAAAAATACTGAATGGATCCCCTCCCCCCCCCAAAAAAGGGAAAAAATTCTGTTGAGAAAAAAAAAAGGGGGGGGAGAGACCGAAGTTGTTGAACAACAACAACAACAAAAAAGCATGGCCCCTTTAAGAAATGCTTTGCTTTTGAGGCTTTTTTTGGCCCTAATAGGCTGCGCTGGGCCGGACAGCTCCCCTGCGGAACCCTGTAAGCACCCAGGATTTTTGCCTCCTGGCCAGGAAAAAAAAAAAAAAAAAAAAAAATCAGAAAATACCAGACATTTTAGGTGTCCGGTATTTTCTGAAAATTTTTACCAGATAGGAGGCAAAAATACCGGACTGTCTGGGTCAATACCGGACACCTGGCAACCCTATGTATAACTGCTTGAAGGGCTGGTGCCTTAAGACTTCAAGTCTCCATTTCATCATTTCAAAACATAATTTTCAACTAATTAAGATCTGTGAGGACCTGCTTTAGGAAAGCGCTTAAGAATAGGCTTACATCCATTCCTATTCACTACATAGATTTCACTGAGACCTAAGCATATGCTTAAATGCCATCTCAAATAGGATGCTTGTTCTGGTACCTAAAATAAATAAATAAATAGATAAATAAATTTTAAATCTGCTAATCTGTTAGGCCACTTCATTTTCCTACTTTGCTTATGGTATTTAAAACAGTTACACTGAGTATTTCTGTATGTTCTATTTATTACCATTGATTATATACGGTTTGTTTCTAATCTGGATACAGGTTATTTAATAATACAATGCTAATTAAGAAGCCATTTGTTTACAAATACAATAGGTAGGAAGATAAAATAAAATGCCTCTTATGACCACAGTGAGCCAGCTCTGTGTCCGTAAAGTGACAGAAATCCCTAATAGCAGTTGCTGAATTTTCATTTTCTAAGGGAGAAATGTGGTAGCGAAGGAGGTTTCCCCTCTAGGAGATAGCGTGTGCTGGCTGTTGGTGATTCTTTTTGTTTTGCTAAAGGGAAGGTGGGGAATTTTGTAGGGACAGAAGAGCCATTTCCTTCACTCCATAAGGTGGGCTAATATTTGTCAGTGCAATATATATATGTTATATATAAATATACTGAGCTAGATTAGATCCTTAGCAGGTGTAACTAAGTGGAGATCCACTGAAGTCATATGAATTACTCTAATCCAGCTGTCTCATAATTTTATTTGTGTTTTCTCTCCTTTTCTCTCACAATGTTTCCTAAGTGAAAGTCAACCCCAAAAGTGAATGAGTCCGAAGAAAAAACTTTCAAACCCACCATGTAAGAAATGTTTGTCATAGTACTCAGAATGGAAGATACTGGCTTAAAACTGAATCCCCAATAAGTGAGAAGCTGGATCAGTTCACTTCTCTAGAGTGATGACAAACTAAAAACTAGCTCTGTAGATGACCAAATTGTAAATTCATTGGAATATAAACTATCAAATAACTAGGCAGAAAAAAAGGGGGAGGGATATGTTAGAGTTTATAGTCTGTGAAAAGAAACAAAGAGATAAATAACATACCAAGAACCCAAGTCATGCAAGAATATTAAAACAAACTCTCAGCCTGAAAAATCTGGAGCGTGTTTTATTTTAGGTATAGCAAAATAGGTTATGGAAAAAAAAGTTCCAGACCAGAATACAAGCAATTGGCATAAAGCTTCTAGTAGCATTAGGCCACTGCAGTTATGGTTAATCTCATTCACCCTCTCCAGCTACAATGGATGTGGTCGAAATCCTGGCTGAATTGAAGCTAATGGCAAAACTCCCAACGACTTCACTGGGGACAGCATTTGAATGTGACTCTTTCACTGATGTTGCAAGGGTAGGGCACAGTTTAATGATGGTGGCATGGGAGTTCTAATGGTTAAAGGAGATGGAGGCGTGGAACAATCCCACAGAACAAAGCAGGGGGAAAGTAACTGATTCAGAGCAGAGAAAAAAATGGAAATGACAAACTCAAAAACACACAAACACATTTTCAACAGGGATTATTCACCTCTCTGTAGTGAAAACAACTTCTGTAATTGAATCAGAGGAACTGGAATTTGGATTTGGAAATTAGTTCTGGCAGAGGGTTTTGAAGACCAAACAGACCAAACGCTAGCCTTTTCCACTATGGACTACTGAATTTAATTTCCTTTATAAAACCAAATTCATCCCTTGTACAAGCTCAGTGAAGTTGTATCATGGAAGAATTTGACCCAATGAAATTGCAACTATTTTTGTATTGTAATTCACAGGCTGATCACATAAATATGATTATAGGAGTAGAGAGTAGTTTTGGGATATCAGGGAGATTGAAACCTGGGCTTTCTTCAACCCCTGTTGTCCTGCTGAACAAGTGAACAAGCTTTAGATATTAGGGCCTGGTATAATGTCATCTCTACCAAAATGTGAAACTCACACAGATTTCAGTAGGAGCTGTATTTGTGCCTCACAGAACACATATTTGTCATTCTACTGTTAGTTCTGGCTACACAGTAAGGATACATTTACACAGCACGCTTATTTCAAAATAAGCTATTTTGGATTTTTTTTTCAGAAATAGCTTTTTTCGAAATAGCACATCTACACTACAGGGAAGCCTCAAAATTAGTCTGAGGCAGGCTTCCCTAATGTAGACATGCTACCTCGATTTAGAGTCCCAGGAGGCACTGGGGAGTAATAACTTTGAATGGCCTGAGGGTGGAGTTATTTCAAAATAGCAGCAGTGGAGAATCCACACTACTGATATTCCAAAACAGCTATTTTGGAATAGGCATTATTCCTTGTGGAATGAGGTTTACAGATTTCAAAATAAACTGTCTGGTATTTCAAAATTATTTCAAAGTAATGAAATTGCTGTGTAGATGCTCTCATTGTTATTTCAAAATAACTGTGCTGTGTAGATACACCCTAACTGTAGTGCATACAGGCAGTCCCCGACTTACAAACGGGTTACATTCTGAACACCAGGTCGTAACTCGATTTGGTCGTAAGTCGGGAATACACTTAAACGCGCTGCCTGCACGGTTCGAAAAACTAGACGTACATGGTTCTCAATTTGACATACATGGTTCTCAACTCGAAAATATTATAATGGGGTTAATGGCAGGTTGGTCATAAGTACGGACGGTCGTAACTCAGTGTGTTCGTAAGTCGGGGAGTGGCTGAAGTTGAAATGAGGATATGTTTGATAATACAGTGTATGAAATGATCATGAAGACAGACTGAGTGAACTGAATTAAGACTTTTAAAATCTACCCATTGAACTATCAAGCTTACACATTTTAATAAATTAGGTAACAAATGTAATACACATTTGCCATACACATTTACAAAACTCACCTTTTAGTTTCTGTTGAATACTGAAAGGCTCTGAACTTGAGTGCTTTCATAAAAAATTTAGAAAATTTGAACAACATACAGTACATTTTAGTGTTGTGTTTTTTACTTAGAAACCAAATGTAAATGATTATTGAACCAGCACTCAAGAACTCAGAGCTATACATTTTGCACTCTCTCCTAAAAAGGGATTCCTAAACCTTCTCCAGAATTAACTAAAATTCTGTTCCTTGCTGTTCCTCTGAAATCACGCAGATACAGATATGATAGATTAGAAATACATTTGATAATATAGAAAAAATATGGGACAGAGCTACTCTGCAGTGCTCATTCCTGCTTTATTATCTTTTTTTTTCTGGGCTCAGTTCTCTAGCTCAGAACCGACCTGTGCCGCTGTATTAGAGGGATCCTCTAATTCTGACTTCCTGAAGTTTGAACTGTATGAGGAGGCTTGGTCCACACTAGCAACTTTATGTTGGTATAACTACATCCCTCAGGGATCTAGCAAATTTAAACGCCTTAGCACAGACCACTTGTGCCATTCTATGTGTGACTCCTTCTCCCTGGACTGTGCCCAGCCTGGAGCCACTGCACTCTTCCTGACTCATTAGTTACTTGCAGAGGGTTGGGAGGGGAGGCTCTGTCCTTCTCCCACTTGGCTCCAGCATGTCTGGCCGCTCTCCCTGGCAACTGAGCCCAGGTGGGGAGTGGGACAGAACTGCCTGTCACACAGCTGTAGCTGGCGAGTTCATGTCACTATTCTGTGCAGCACAGCAGCTGCCTGAGAAAGAGCTTGGCTGGGGAGATGGCAGCAGCAATGGGCTGTCCCCTACTTGGGCCCAGCTTCTGGGGACAAGGGCTGAGCGAGTCGGAAACATGCCATGGGGAGCGGGTGCTCTGACTTGTTCAGCTTTGTCTCTGGCACCCAGGCTCGGGCAGGAGTTGGCCCCCTGCCTCGTGGGCTCTCAGGTAGCCACCATGCTGCACACAGCAGCAACCTAGAGCAGCCAGCATGAGAAGTGGCTGGTCCCACCCCTTCCATTCCTTGCCAGGCCCAGATACTAGGGCTGGGGGCCAAGGAGAGGCTGGCACAGAAGGAGAAGGCCAGAGCCTTTTTAGGAAATCTGGGAGGCACTTGACCCCCAGGCTCCCTCTACATCACCTGTTCCCGAGTGCCGCAGACATACTTAGTAAATGTCTGGGGGCGACAGCACTATCTCTGTGTCTAGACTACACCCCTCTGTTGACAGAAGGCTGTAGTCTAGACACAGCGTGAGTTGGGCAGGGGAGGGCGGAGAAGGTCCTACCTACTGCTTCTCAGAGAAGGTGATTACCTGCATTGACAGGAGAAGCCCTCCCATTGACATGGGTAAGATCTTCACTGAAGTGCTATGACAGTACCTTGTAAGTGTAAGCAGCCTTGTAAGTGTAGACAAGCCCTTGCCTTTCACTTGTTTCAGTGGGAGTAACAGTGATCTTATTACAGATTTTAAAAAAGATTCAGTGAGAAGGTCTTTTAAAAACAACTTTCAACTTTCCTCTGGAGTGACAACTGGAACTCTGTGAGACTCTAGCAGTGAAAGGGAAACTGATTAGTTCCCATTGTTCAAGTTGAAGGAATTGGTAAAGGTCACAAGCCCGATAACAGTAATTGGCAGAAATGAATTAGAATTTTTTTAAAGAAAGTCTTTGATTTGTAATAATCTAAACTAGTATAAGCAACTTGAGTAAAGACATTTCTTTTTAAAAAACATTATTTTATATCTGATAATGTTCCTTTAAATATCTCAGCATCATTTAATTCAATATGGCATGTGATTCAGTAGCTATTTCTTCATACTCAGACATTTTAAATTCAGCAGAAGGACTTTCCCCCTCATTGTCATAGGCTTAGAGATTGGGCACATTATACATAATAAAGGCTTGATTAAGCAAGGTGGTGAAGGCTTCTTAGGAGACCTTCATGGTTTCCCTCTGTATGTACTTTTATGGTACCATCACTATATAACTGAGTGCTACATAAACATTACTGACTTTATCCTCACAGCATTCCTGTGCAGCAGGGAGGTATTACTGCTGTATAACAGAGGAATAATTGAAGTGGAAAGAGATTAAGGACCCAATTTTCAGAAATGCTGAGTACCTGTATTTCCCATAGACTCCAAATGAAGGCTTCTTAGCATCTCTGAAAATTAGGTCCCAAGTAACTTGCTTGTGGTCACACAGAAAGTCTGGCAAGGCCAGGAACTGAATTAAGCTGTTCTGAATCCCACTCTAGTATCTTAAAATATCTCCCCACCACATCTTTGAAGTTGATAGCGATTGAGGATATTCAACAGCACTTGTGTGACTGGACCCTAAACAAAAAGTATGTGAAAGGGGAAAGAAGAGAGGGCTATTGCTAGCCCTTTATCAGCAATCTCCCAGAGCACAGATTGAGATACACAAAGATAGAACTGAAAAGTACGCTTAATGATTACCCCTTCTACGTTTCTAGCAATTAAATGTTCTATATTCCTATTGATACATGGGGTATTTACAGACATTACATACATAAATCTCATGTCAATATATGGAAAAACAGAATATGTTAAATGTTTGCTTAAAATTTGCTCTTTAATAAATTTCCTATGTTTTTTCACTTATAAACTATTTATCCTTTACTGTTCTCTTATGTTATCATAAATATATTTGTCTGAAAGTTAGATTTCCTTGTCAGAAGTAACAATATAAGGAGAATTGCCTGTAAATGTTTAATGGAAGTTAGGAAACCACTTTCCCTATGGACAAGTTATTTCATCATTGCCTACCACAAGGTTTCTTACATCTTCCTCTAAAATATCTAGTACTGGGCATGGAAAGGGACAGGATAATGGACTAGATTGTACCTATGTTCTGATGTAATGTGGTTGATCCTACATCACAGTATGGATTGTTCCATGACACCATGAACACAAAACTGCAAAGAAGTGAGAATGTTTATCCCTATATTTCTTGAAGTTGTATTATTATAATAGTAACTATTCATTAACTTGACGACAAAGATAGCAAAAACATGAAGGAAAAATTGTTAACAAGAGAGGACAAAAGGCTGAAAGTTACATGATTAATAAGCTGATTTAGTTTATGACTTTAGTGATCATGAAAGGGGGCAGGGGAGGAAGGAAAGCCAGTGTGTCTCTCTCAGCCACTACAGTTAAGGAAGTGGAGTAACTCACTCTAAGACTGATTGAAGTTTGTCCTGCCAGTAAGTCTGCTTGCAAGTCTACCGTAGGGAAATATTGCTCTCCTAGAAGGCATCCTGGTTAGCGCAGTGAGCCAACACAGAAGAGGAAAAGGTTACTATACATTAGGTGAAGAATATAGCAATCAGTTCTGTATTTGCTCAATAGTCAGTATTGAAATAAATAAAAGCAACTACCTGTCATGTGTGTTTTTGATGGCATTCATAAATAATGCTGTAGTGTTAGGACACAGCCATGTAACAGGTCTAGAATTATTGCAAGAGATGCAATTGCATTATAAATAATTCCTTTCCAAGATTTATATAATCATATTCTACATGTAAGTATATGTATCCTACCTTACTTTTGAAAGCATTTGCTATTAGGCAGGTTCTGAGCATTAATTCAGTACATCTTCTCAAATTTATTTAGTAAGCAGTTATGCTTGCAAAATTATGACTAAGAGGAGAAGTTTGAAATATGTCTAGAATGCATTTCACAGAAGCAAAGACATTCACTTCAGATAGCTCTCCTCTTTATCCACCCATCTGATTTAGAAGTAGTATTTGGCCCCAATCTGCTTGAGTGGCTACTTCCAGCCTGGATGAGCCACAGAGATCTGCTACCATGGATCCAATGGATCAGCGCCTTTATTTTACATCCGAGACAGCTGCAGCTACACAAAAGCTTAAGTTCAAATCTGGAGACTACTTAATTGAATGCAATTTCCCACTCACTACTATGACTCCATTGACTCCTGATTTACACCAGTGTAAGAAGGAAAAGAATCAGTTCCAATAAGTATTAGTGATGGGTGATAATTCTTTAGAACTTTTTTAAAAAGGGCATGAATAATGTACATTATATCCTCTCTGCTCACTCATTATATCCACTCTGCTACTAAGTTTAATGCTTTGCCTCAAATCATTTTCAGTTCCCCCATTTGCTAAGATAACAACAGAATGGTATGTATTAGAACAGAGGTTTTCAAATTCTTTCATAACACAGATCACATTTAATATAGAGATTATCCTGTGAACTCTCTTACTTTTCCTCCCGTCCATTTGTGATGGCATGATATTCCTGTAATAACTACAGCAACTACTTACATGGAAAATATTTAGTACATTTTTAGCTGTCTTTAATGCAATTTACCAGCTGGGAGTAATGAAGAGGAGTAGTACCACATGATCAGCCAGCTCTCCATGCACTACTAGCCAATACTCCATGGACCACAGAGCACAGTTTGAAAACTTCTGGATTAGACATGCCTGGTGGAACACTTATATGCAAGAACTAATTCTTTCTTACCATACAGAGGGAACACAAGCATACAGAAAATCCACAGAAAAATGCAGAATTGCAACAGTGAGATCTTAGTTAGCTACCAACATCAATGGAAGGATACACTCTTGCTTCATATATAAAAAGCTTACTCTTGAGATGCACATGCAAATGCAAATGAAAGTAAACTACAGCCCATGCAAGAGGGGTCAGTGGTAAACAGGAGAATGCAGATGAAAAAGACAGGAGGAGAACACAGTCCACAGATGGTAATGGTGGACCTAAAGCTGTGACAAGATTTCCTTTTCTCCCCGATCATCCGCTATTTATTTCTAAACTGGACCTTTAATAATTCCATTCATCTGAAGAAGTGGGTTGTGCCCATGAAAGCTCATGATCCCATCTACATATTTTGTTAGTCTCTAAGAGTATGTCTACACTACAGCTACACTACACTACAACTAAAATCTATTTATTTTGAAATAGTTAATTTGAAATAAGTTATTTTGAAATAACGCATCTACACACAAAATGCATTTTGAAATAGCATTTTGCTATTTCGAAATAGGGCATCCATACTGAGTGGACGCTGAATCGCATTTAAGGCTGGCCAGAACCAGGTCTGGCAGGGCATCAGGACAGCTATCTGAGGTCTGTGCTTAAAGGGACCCCCTCCCAGACAGCCAGTTCTCAGGTTTCCCTGCTTGCTTGCCTACCTCGATGAGGGACAGCAAAGCATTTTGTCTCTGCGTGCTCTGGTTGCCCTCACTTGGGACACCACAGCACTCTGCAAATGAAGCCAGAGCTGCCCCTGGGCACTCTGGTGCTTCTTGTGGATGCGTTGCTGTGAGCCTGGCTGCAATTTCTGCAGACTGCCTTCCGGGAGGTCCATCGGGTGGCTGTCAATATCTAGGAGGCCCTGCGGGAGAGCTTCCACCCTGAGGAGCACTAAGAGCCTCCCTGGTCTGCCCCACTGGGGGTCTGTGCCTCATTCCTCCCTCACATCCTTCCACTTACCCCTCCCTAACCCCCCTTCCAGATGTCAAATAAAATGCACGTATTTTCATGAACACAAACTCTCTTTATTTAACAAAACTGGTGGGGGGGATGAAACTCTGGTGAGACTGGGGAAAGGAGGCAGGAGAGGGGAGAAGAGAGGGTGGGAGAGGGGAGGGGGAAACCTGGGAGGAGGGAGCTGGAAAGGGTAAGCAAGGGGAAGAACGGGGAGGGGAAGTTTAGGGCTCAGAGCTGGGGGTCTCACCGGATGAACTTGATTGTCATGCAAACCTACTCCTGGGTTCTCGTGGCCTTTGGTGGCCAGGCTGGCAGCTATCCTGCCATAGATGGCCACGTTCCTCCATCTAGTGCAGAGATCATGGATGCTGGGGGCATCCCCCCCAAACCTGAATAAGGCCCATGAATTTGGCGTTATTCCTCATGGAATGAGATTTACCAAATTCAAAATAAGCACTCCGCTATTTCGAATTAATTTCAAAATAGCGGTTTGGCTGTGTAGACGCTAGGAAAGTTATTTCGAAAAAACAGTTGTTATTTTGAAATAACTTTGCTGTGTAGACATACCTAAGGTGCTGCAAGACTATTCATTGGTTTTTAAGGTTATTTCAATAAGGTTAGTCACTGAAATTCTTGTGTGTGTCAGAGAATGGGAGAGTGTGGCAGGAAATAAAACTGATGAAGTTCTTATTATTTCCAGATTCTACTTAGGTAGTATGTTTAATGGAATTAGGTACACCACTGGCTTTGTTTTTGTGAGACCCTCTGTGAAATAAGGTATGGGTCCACTGAAAGATTTCAGTAGTCTACAAAACATCTTTACAGATTGGAAGGTCTGGCAATTGGGCAGGGTACTAACAACAGGATATTTTGGCAAATGCGATCAAGGTTTCCTTGATTTGGGCATGTCAGAAGGCTTTTACCATAATAAACAGGCCATAGCTTTTCACAACTGGAGTGAGCTATGGGTATATTTATTTTTAAGTATAGGGCTGGAGATAGAACATTGTGCCTGACCATTAAGGGTGCCATATAGTCAATATACTCATAGAGTTTATACTAGTTGTTAACACACCACATTTTAGCTTGTCATGTTTAGAAGCAAAACTGTGTTTCAGACATCCAGTTCCAGAAAACACACTGACTAGTCACAGTCAATGAAACTTGCAGAAGAAACTATATCAAAGAAGTTACAAAATCAAATAAATCTCTTGCAGGAACCCAAGTGTGAGTGTGCCATGTCTCATGTCTTCTGTCTTTGAAGGAAGAATTCAAACACAGCTGTAATACAGAAGTATTTGAATTTCCAGCAGTGCTAAAGTGGTTCTTACATACCCATCTCTTCCATCTTGTCTCTCACACAATGTCTGAGAAATCACATTTTAAGGAAAAATACCTCTTCATCGATTTTCTATATAGCAAAAGCTTAAAACTCTACCCACACAGGCAGTGTGTGAGAAGGGGCAAGTAAAGAAAGTATCCCAAGAGCATCTCTCTTGCCATCCATGCATGCAGGAAGCATGACTGGTCAGGCTCTTAAGCCTGGTTTCTCACAAGCACACACTTGTCACGCACTAGCATGCACTGCGTGCAGTCAGTATTCCTGCTGCAAGTCTAGTCACTGGAAGAGAGTAAGGAGAGAGAAAGCATTTGAGTAGAGGGCAGGGAAAGGGTATTTAGGACACTGGTTAGTTAGGATCAAACGGGCTTAGACCACAGCAGAAAATGAGCATTTCCCTGTGTCATAACCAGACAAGCAGATTTACCTGGAAGGCCTTTTGGTTTTGAATTCCTAGTGGCACCTCCTTGGTTGTATCTTCATTAAATGTTTATAAATATTGTGCTTTTGGGGGCAAGATTGCTGGGATGGTATTATTGCCCACATGCTATATTTTATTCTTATTTGGGTTGGAATCGCTTTACTAAACACCCTTTGGAGCTAGCCTGCTGCACTGTCACCAATATTACTCCACTGAGGAAAACAATCTTATTTGAAAATAAACTCTATGGACAGATAGCTGCTACCAGAATGTCACTCCCAACAGTTAGACCATCTCACAGAGCCCTGAAAAATGAACTCTAATGTTATATGGTTCCATGGTCTCTCACCTTAACTCAGCCTGGCTCTCTTAGGACAAAACAAAAGACTATTGAATATGGTATTGTGGTTAAGGAAGATCAGAGACAGCTCTGGCAAAGCACTAGCAAGGTACTATGAACTAAGACAATCTGTGTAAGTTAATGATACAGCCCATCCAGGCTACAGCTGGCCTTAATCACAAGAAAGGCAGTGGCTTCATGATGCCCCCCACAAATCTACATCTGTTCTCTGCCCATTAGTTTCTCTTGCAGTGGGACTGAATATGAAAGCAACTCCTGCTTAACTTCTCCACTTCACAGCAGAAACCTAACTCCCAATTGCAAGGAAAATACAGAATATCTGATACTAACATACAACTGCTTTAGCTTGACTTTTCTGGCTTTTGCTGGTTTGATAGACAATCTAAACATTAATTGAAGTGCAAATTTTTTGTTTCCTTTTAAAATGAATTTGTAAAAGAAAAAAATACAGTTTATTTGGTTTCTACAAGATTTCCTTAATACGCCCCACCATTTGGGTTTGTTAAACAGAACTGAAGAAAACATTAGAATATGTGCTATATGAAACAATTTTGCATTAGTAATAGAAGATGGATTATCTTCAGTAACAGGTCTTTATCATCTCTGATTTCAAGAATTTCATTTCAACCTTTGAAGAGTTACATTTTACTACAAAATTTTACATGAGCATTGTACAAACAATTAAAGAACTAAATGCTGCTAAATTTAGAGATTATTTAGTTTATGTTTTCTGCATATTTTCCAGAGAAAAGGATGACAACTATTTCTAGTGCCCCTCCCCTGACTCATTAGCTGGTTGCATGTGTTGCCTCCTCTGAATCTGGCTCTGAAATTAAGCAGTTCTTCATTAAAGACCAGTCCCCTCTTTAAGTTACTTTTGTGATACAGTATTTGTCTCTTTTCTCTGATTTTTCAAAAACCTACAAAGACTGAGAATTATGATTAGCTATAAAGCACTTAAATTCTGGGTATTATTCCTGTCATCATTAGTGGCACCCACAAGTACTAAAAACCCACCAATATATTGGAGGATTTTGATGGTAAGAGCATACAATTCCTATTAACATTAAAACTCAGGTATTTATTCAAAAGTGATTTACTTGAGTCTTCAATTAGATGCAAAAGATTTTAGCCTAGAAATATTTATCATTTAAAAATGAATACACTAAATTATATACTGATGTTTTAAACTCTAAATAAATCTTAAATAGACCTTCACTTAGTTGAACCAGATTCTGCTCTCAATAGTACACTGGGAAAATTCAGAATAACTGTGTTAACTTAGTGGAATTACTCTGGATTTACACCAGTGTGAATCAAATCAGAATGTGGACATTGGCATGCCCATAAATTAAGATTATTAATACATATTTATAATACATCTGAGTTTGTAATTTTATGGCAATGGTAATTATTTAAAAAAGGATTATGGAAATTTAAAAAGCAGTTACTTCCCACACTCTCTAAACACTCTTCCAAAGGAATTTCAATACAGCTAGATTTTTAAATCACTAATCCATGTTGTGGAAGCCCATGTAAAGCTCTCCAAATTAGGCAATATTACATAAGCTTCTAGATAACAGGTGGAAATTTTAAGTGAATGAAGCCCTGTTATGAACAATAGGATATTACAGTTAGAGGGCTGGGAACTAGCAAAAAGTACAAGAAGAATTTTAATGTAACTCACTGAATTAGGGTTTGATCCAAAACTACAGCTGCTGACTAAAAGGCTTGCTCCATGATGTTCACAGATGTCAATGGACAAACTCCAATAGACTTTGGATAACACTCCAAGAGAGATAACCTTTTGTTCAAGTGATACAGAGACCTGTGCATTAGTGATGATGGTCCTTACTTCAGTCCCTGTTGATGATTCATGGTATGAATTGTTACAGTAACACCAGGTGTCTCCCTAAATTTTAATTTAGACTACATTATTTGTATATGACTATAAGAACAATGGGAGCTCTCTTGATATCCTATTAGGAGAAAAAAGACAGTTACCTATTTTGTAAGTGGGTGTTCGAGATGTTTTGCTCATGTCCCTTCAACATTAGGTATTCATGCTTACCATTTGCACTGGGTTGGAAGTTTTGCCCCAGTAACATTTGTAGGGGAGTGGCTATGGTGACCCCTGGAGTGGCGCCACCATGGTGTGGTATAAGGGGCATTGTGCCCCCCCCCTTCTGTTCCTTCTTATCAGAAACTCTGACAGCAGGGAAGGAGGTAGCTCATGGAATGGACAGGAGCTACACATGTAAAAAAATACCAGTTTCAAAAAACCTCTTTCTTCTTCAAGTGATTGCTCATGTCCATTCCACATCAGGTGACCCCAAGCAGTACTCATGGAGGAGTGTTGGAGTTCATGTTCTCATAGATTGCAGTACAGCTATGCTGAACCCAGTGTCAACTTTAGCCTGCTGTGTGAGGATGCAGAGGGCCATGAACATGTGGACCGAGGACCACGTGGCAGCTCTACAGATGTCCTGGATCAGCACATGCACTAGGAAGGGTGCTCACAAAACCTGGGGTCTGGCGTGCATGATCTATGGCGGGGTCATAGCAGGTCCTGATAACTCCAGTTGGCAGCTGCTGAGTGGACACAGACATACCCATCATTCTGTCAGCTGTAGCAATGAAAAGCGAATATGACTTGCAGGATGGCGTAGTGCATTCCAGGTAAAAGACCAAAGTAATGGTCTTAAATTACAGCAAGGGAGGTTTAGGTTGGACATTAGAAAAAACTTCCTGTCAGGATGGTTAAATACTGGAATCAATTGCCTAGGGAGGTTGTAGAATCTCTATCACTGATGATATTTAAGAGCAGGTTGGATAAACATCTATGAGGGATCATCTAGACAGTGCTTGGTCCTGCCATGAGGGCAGGGGACTGGACTCAATGACTTCTCGAGGTCCCTGCTAGTTCTAGTGTTCTATGATTCAAGGAGTGCTCTTCTGAGAGGATTCAGGAAGCAAGTCCTCAAATTTTGTTGTTAAGATCACAGTGGCCAAGAAGGGCCTGGTGATTATCCATCCATAATTGAAGTATAAACCTTATGATCAAATAAATCCAGCTGTTTTTGAGTCTTTATTTTTCAGTGTCACATCTGGTTGCCCTTGCCCCTCCTTGTGGTTTACAGCTGAGTGAGAATAGAGGTATTTGTGACCCTTTCCTGGCCCAAAGTCTTTTCTCTCAGCCCTCTTGGAAATAGAGGTTAGGAAGGAGGGACCGAGGTGCTAAGCACACTGAAAGAGGGTGTCTGCTGGTTCCTCCAGCTCCACCACCTGTAGCCCTATGGTTCGAGGCTACCTGCCTCAGGATCTCCTGGTGCGCCTGAGCATCATCTTGTGGCACTATGAGAAAGGAATGTGTTATGGCTCATCTGGTGAGGATGAAGAGAAGGCCAGTGTTGAGGTCATTCCCTGACCCTGCAGTACCTCCAAGAGGTGCATTGGGGCTTTGGAGTATGGGGAGTTTCTTCTCCAACTGCTTGCATTGGCTTAGTGGGTTGAGATGCCCACGAGACAGACTTGGGAATCTGGAGTTGCTGTATAAATTCCCAAGGGGTCCATAGAAACCATGGCACCAGCCACTGTCCTTGTAGCCATTCTGGCATTTGCAGTGCTGAGGACTGGGGCGGCATCAAAAGGGTCTGCATTTGTCTCGGTGGCAGGGACCTTTGCTCTATGCCAGCTTCCAAAAGGGGAGACACTGCTCGGCAATCAGAGTTCACAACTGCCTCTCTCACAGTGGTCTGCCCCTTGGGGCTGCCAGTTTCTCTCTGACTGTGAAGAACCTCTCTCACAGGAAGCTGACATTGGTTCAGGAAAGCAAGATCTGCACTAGCCACTCAGCGATCTAGCTTCCTGTCATTTCTTTGGTGCTGGGATCTGGAACAGGACCAAGAGCTGGAGTGAAACCAGCAGTCTGATGAGTGTTGAGATGCAAGGAATGTGGAGACTGGGACTGATGAGACAATGACTGGTGCTCCCAAGGAGCAGTCCTGGGAACAGTGCAGAGGCCTCGATGACACTGACCTCTCTTGATGGTTCCCATGCCGGGAGGAGTGTATCTCAGCAGGCACTGTTCTGAATCTTGCCTTCATCCCCCATCAGGAGACTGAAAGGGAATCTGCAATGCCTGTCTCCCAGACTCAGAGACTTGGAAGTGTCATATGGGGGAGCGCTGGTGTGCCAGCCTCCTCGGGAATGGGCAATGCCGCAGGGGAGATGCCTTGAAGAGGCCCAACGTGGGGTTCCTTCAGATGGTGACATTGGTGCCACTGGCATGAGCTTGGCTTCTGGAGGCTTCTGGTGCTTATAGGTTCCAGAGAACATCGTCATTGCCCAGTGCTGACGCTACAGGCTGGGCTGAGCTGGGGCCACTCTACTTGAGTAGAAGTTTGACTTCCTGGTGTAGGCAATTAGCTGCTTAACACAGATCAAGGCTCCTCCCCCTGTTTCTCCTTGGCCTTTTGGCTGGATTTTGGTTGAAGCCTTTGCCTTCTGCACCAGGTTTGGCAAGGGCGAGTGGTGCTGACTGGAAGAGGGCACCAAGGGGACATTTCTCATAGGATTCCTGAGCCCAAGGTCGAGGCTAGTGCCTGGTCCCCTACTGGGGACTGAGCTGGTTCCATTAGGAGTGCCTACAAGTGAATGTCACTTTCCTTCTTAGTATGGAACCTGAACAATCTGCAAATTCAGCACTTAGCACTAATGTGCCCCTTTCTGAGACACCGTAGACAACTCTCACAGGGGTTGCTCACAGACATAGGGCACCTGCACGAAACACAATGTTTGAAGCATGGGGATCAAGGCATGCCGCATCCCTAGGCAAACATCCCAGCTGGGACAGCAAACTCTAAGCTAACTTATCAACTAAAAAACCAATCTATCTAAAGAGCTGCTAAGTAGAGGAGATCTAGCTATGACGAGTTGAAGCCAGCAGATCCGATGCATCATCACTGGTGGTAAGAGGAAACTGAGGAAATAAGGAACTGGAAGCAAGAAGGAACTGAGGGGAACAGTTCTGGTGACCTCTGGAATGGTGCTGTTATGGCACACAATACCCTTTATATCCTGCACCATAGCAGCACCACTCCAGGGCTCGCCAGAGCCAATCCCCTCATGATGTTAGGGGAAAAATTGCCAACAATGGTGCGTGTGGTGAGCATGCACACCTAAAGAGCAACGGACATGAGCAATCACTCAAAGAATTAGGATATTTTATGGACCCATTAGACCTGCCTTGTATCAGAGGATATATTTTGAAATAAAATTATTGTTGCAAAGTTTGCAAGATACTCACCGAAATGAAGCTACCTCATTCTAACTCCCTGCAGTGGGCCAAGTGTCAACCCAGGAGGTATGTACTCAGTCAATATTAGTAATATGCCATAGAATACAGACTTCTAATGGTATTTGAGCAATTATAACTCCCTCTCCAACATCCACAAAAATCATGGGGGGTTTTGTTTCTTGGAATATATTTGTTCAGTTCTATTCTTGTCCTTTTTATAAGCTACATCAAACCTAATTTGGATTATTTTGGGATCTGTACAAATTATCTTTAATTGGGTAAAGCTTATTGACAGTGTTCTCTGTAGTGGAAAGAAAACGTCCTCTCCTTCTGAGAGACTTTCAAGGTTTACTTTGTTTTCAAGAATAAAGTACTTATGTAAAACAGGCACATCGTTATTTTCATTTTTAAAATCCTTTTATTTCAGATAAGGCATGCTGCTATATACAGAAAAAAGTGAGGAATCAAAGCAAGAGCAATACAGAATGAGCAGCATTTTGCCTGAAACTTACAACATGCTTTTAAAAACTCACTACATGAATTCTCATATATTCTTTTTACTTCTAAAAATCATCTCTAAACAAAATGTCACCTCAGCCTCTTTTCTTCATAGCCTCAAAGCTGCTATGTTCCACCTCTATACTTCTGAAATTCTGATTTCAAAGGAAAAACTATAAGCAATGTTGCCAGCAGTTATAATTAATAATATAGCATATCCAAGAAAAATAAACATATCTCATGTGGAGTCTTATCTGAAACTACTGAAAGAAATTGAAAGGACTATGTATTTAGAACCTTTCTGCTAGGCTCAGTAAGTTTTTCTTTCCAACCTTTAACTCCAATTTAATTTTCTTACAGCAGTACTCCTCTTTGGAAAAGTATATCTTCCCCCAAGAAAAGCTGACAATCATATGTCTTGATTCTCTTTGTATTTAAATAAAGTACAATGGCTATAACTTTCACCCATCAATACTTTAAGGTTATATTTTTATCAGAAGGCAGAAAAATTTTCACTTTACACTGAAAATCATTTGTAGGCCTTTTTTTCTTTTCTTTTGTGATAGTGGAGAAATATCAGGCTAGCAACAGAAAATAAAGGCAGGCACTCAGAAAAAAACCCCACTATCTTATGTCTTTACTGTATATATATATGATAGCCCTAAGTTCTAACTTAGTGAGGCAGTTAATTCTTTAGTGTAATTTTATATCTTGCACATTTATTTGTTACATGTGAATTTTTAACTTTTAACATTAAGGATTTGCGCCGATAGGCCGTGATGCCAGTTGCGCAATTTGGCAAAGCGTGGGCTGTTACGTTCCGTTTCAAACCTTTCCCTGTGGCATGGAGAAAGAGAGAGAAAGAAAAAGAGAGAGAGAGAGAGAAAGGAGGAAGAAAGACAGGGGTTAGGGAATGTGGCCACCACTCCCTTGCTTTATACCTAGGGCAATGGCAATTTATTTGGATTTATGTTACTTCTCAAAATAAAGCCAACTGAGGCTGGGTGATCCTTTCCATATACATTTTAGAAAGCTTTTCAGATTTGTATTTTTGAGGTATAATGTAACACAAATTTGTATTTCTTAGTTTTGGTTTCATTTGACAGGGCTGCTTTTGCTAGAAATTCTCCACAATTCTGCTGTTTTCCTTCCAGCGGACTCTCAGCTTTTTTTTCCAGCTGAGCCAGAAGTGAAAGTCAACATTGTACAAGACAAAATTAATGCAAACATTTCTAACCCTGTAATATCTAGTCAGCCTAGATCTTGTCTCATAAGGACCATTAGCTGCAAATTTTCCTCATAGCTTTTCTGCTTTTGTTAGAGATTAGGGAATGAGAACCAGAAATTCTGCATTTGCATTAAAAACAGAACAAGACAGAAGCACAATCCTATGTGGTACTGATCACATCCATCTCCCATCAACTTCACTAGGAGAAGAGCACACTCAGCATCTCTCAAGATTGGACCTTTTCTGGATATTTTCCTCTGATTTAGGACCCAGGTTTTCTAAGTTAAATAAATAAAGGGCTATGGGTGTGTGGAGAAACAGAGAAGAGAACTTAAAGCTTAATCGAAATTAAAATGTTCACGTGATTTGTATATGTCTTTGTTTCAAAGCAGACAAGTTCATTTCTCCTGCATGGCTGATATCCAAACGCAAATCCATTGTATTAATGCAGGAGAGCCAAAGAGTGAAACTTACTAGAGAAACAGAAAATAAACAGACCAGGCTAGTTTTACTCTCCAAGCTTTACAAAGCACAAACAAAAAACAGAGTAAATGGTGACAAGTACTTCCATTTTTGAAATCCTTCCATTTCTAACAGCATAAGATGATACAAATAACACATCTAAGGAACTCTCTTGATGTATGATTTCTCAAATGCCACTCTACTCATAAAAAATAAAATTAGTCAGAATTCCCCTAGTATTGATGCTGCAACTTTGAGAGGTATATTTTCAAAGCCATGTCTAGGGTAGTAGCTGTGTAGCTTCAACTGGATTTAATAGAAATCAGGATGTTGAAGAAATCCCTCATGGTTTTGAAGATATGTCCCTCCATCTCCATGTATGGAAGTGTATTAATTCCAGAGATGTCTGTTTTACTGACAATAGACAAATGACTTATCAAATTTTCAACAAAACAGTCACAACAGTCCCAATGCAAAGGATAGATTTCAGAACAAACAGTAGTCTTAAATCCAGAGTACCTCAAAGTGCCTTTCACCCACTGTCACAAGTGCCTGTGGGCTTGCCAGAAGAGGTTGAACAAAAGAGGCATAAAACACACTAATTAATATGAACTGAAACAGGCATTTTGCCATCTGAATATTCCTGCATGTTATAGGCTCTGTTCAAAGAACATGACAATAGGCACCAAGTCTAGGGATGAATACTTGGCATTAAAAAGAGTTCCCCCAAATAGGAAAGTTATTTGTGGTTTCCTTCTTTGAAAATGTCAAACAGAAAAAGTTGACACAAAGCTGCCACTAAGGCTATGTCTAGACTGCAGGCTTCTTTTGGAAGAACTTCTTCTGAAAGAGTGTCCACACTTGAAAAGCGCATCGAAAAAGCGATCTGCTTTTTCGAAAGATTGCATCCACACTGAATGGATGCAATCTCACATTTCAGGGACAGAGTGGCCATCAGAGCACCTGTGCTTTTTCCGTTTTCCTCTTCTTTCAAAAGAACTCCCCTTTCCCCGTCCGCACACACCTTTTTCCAAAAGAGCTCTTGCGGAAAAAGGCTTCATCACAGAATGAGGATTAACAATGTTGTAAAAACCCCTCTGTTCTTTCAATTTTGTTTCAGAAGAACGCAATTGCAGTGTGGACGTAATTGAAGTTTTTTCAGCAAAATGGCCATTTCCCCCCCAAAAACCCCTCTGTAGTGTAGACATATCCTGAGTCTGATTCGTTGTTATTATCATTGTGTCCACTGAACACAACTGAAACCCAGAATAGAGAGGAAAAGCACAAGAGAGAAGAAAGCACTCTTGGCAGGCATGACTTTGGATCAAAATTCTCTATTACATGAGAATTCTGACAGTTTAACTTGTGTACACATGAAACTTTTCCAGAAGGGATGGCATCTGACAGTCTGATATAGACCTCAAACCAATGGATCGCTAAAGAACTGCAAACACTCCTGCAAGATTTGTTCCTCCAAGGGATCTCCTTACCTTTGGCTGTCCCAGAAACCCCAATAAAAGGGTGACAATGTACAATTCTGCAGGCTCTGTCTAAAATAATATATACTCCTCGGAGCCTTGTGGTAGAGCTTAGCATAATATACACACCTATTCCTTCTGACCTTTTGTAACTAGGACTCTATGGATGGGTTTCTGCTGTCTTGGACAACGGAGCACAAGAAGAGGGGAGCATGCTATGCATATATTACACTCTCCTTCCATGCCTTTCAGAACTAGATCTATAGGCACAGGTTGTTCTCTGCATGTGAAAGTAAAGAGAGACATGAGGGAGAATAGGAAGAATGTGTGTGTAACAGTCCAAGTTACATTCCCTTCAGCATTGGTTATAAAAAAATGCACAAGAGCACCTTTAAAAGTCCTTGTTCTTCAGTGACTCCTGGTGAGTGTCATTAACATTTCCTTATTAAAAATGATAATGCCAAATGATACATTAGAAGTGCACAACACTGACAACATAAAATATACAAAGAATAGCATCATGTACTTTAAATTACATCAAATAATAATGTGCAATTTACAGTACCGACACTTGTGTGTTATTAACCAATTATTCCTTTAAAAATCTATCCTTTTCCAAGTGTTATTTTCAAACACTTAGGCCTTTCTAAATGTATTTTCTGTTTATGGACTACCTCTAAAGCTCACGAAGGGCTAAATTCTGCCCCCAAATGCATGCGTGGGAGCCGATCTCTAGCATCAGTTCTAATGAAGGTCCTTCCTATGGATAGTGTCTGTGTGGATACTGCAGAATTTGCTTTAGGTTCCTCTGAACTTAACAGGACTTCAGAACACACTTGTTGAATAAATGATATCAGCCTGTAATGAACAATGACATCAATAGGAATTGTGTTTGTAATCCTCTTTGTAACCCTATATTAGGTGCAGAATAATCAGAAGTCCAAAACCTTGCATAGCAGATACTTTGCAATAACACAATTTAAACAGTGGATGGGCAGAATATCAGACCAATCACAAACCAAGAAAGTTGTTTACAATATTTTTGGCAAGCTAGGGATGTGAAATAAATCAGGCGAGGACCCCGATGCTCTATTTTAATCACAAATTGCTGAACTAGATGCAGAAATCTTTGGGTAAATCTATGGCACGTGTTATGCAGATGTCAGACTAGATTATTATAAATGTTCATAATAGTCTTACAATTTATGAGCCTAGGAATGTGTAAAATCCTTATTGGCAGAACATTTGAAAATGGGTAAGTATTTCTCTCCAGTAGCAAAAGCAGTCCTGTATTCTCATATGTGCATTATCTAAGAAAAGAATAATGTTTTCTGTTTCACACAAAATCTATTCAGATTATGATTATTTCACGTATATAACTGGAAACTGCGATTTTACATATCATGTCAGCAGAATCAAGTGCCAATCACTGGATCATCCAAATAAATTGCTCATTAAATTTCAACACTACCATAACATCATATATTTTTATCAGTTACAGAACTGAATGCAGTCACGTAGGGCTTGATCCTATGAGCCAAGCACAAACAGCACTCCCACTGAAGTCAATGGGAATTCCATGTGCAAAGAGCTTGCAGGATTGAGTACTCATTCCAGGATTTTGTACTGTTATTACACCTAATGGTATGTCACATTGTTACCCTTTCAATCCAGTAGTTCTTGCAGATTTCTAAACCAAAAACACTTTAATTTTCGTGATTGTTGAGTACGTGTGTTAGAAAAGTTAAGAAAAAAAATCTGGGTTTGTATTTTCATTTTAATGCCATTTTAGAGCATTAGGTATTGGTTATCAGTAAGGAGAGGCCATAATGCCTGCTGCTAGTTGCCTACCTTGATTTCCTCAGGGCTTCTTCATCTGGGTCTTGCACTGCAGAAGAGAAAATGATTGAGGTTACCAGGAAAGCGTAAAAGACAATACAATCTAAGGAGAGAAGCACGGCAGCTTTTCACCATGAGGTCATACAGAAATACAGAGTGAGTAGGAGCAATGGAGTTTCTAGGGTTAGAGCAGTGGTTCCCAACCTGTGGCCCACAGACCCCTGCTGGTCAACAATGGTACTGCAAGGGTCTGTGGAAAGTTTAAAAATAAAGATCTAGCCCACCTTACTTTTCTTTTTCTTTTCTCCCTCAGGGAGGGGAGTGCGTGAAATTTTAATAGACTGAAAAGGGGTTGCATGCTCGAAAAGATTGGGAACCAGTAAGTTAGAGAATGGGGCAGTGGTGAGAGTGTGAAGTTGGTGATAATGTGTGAAGTTGGTGCCTAATGGTCAGAAAAAAATTCCATGGGCAGTAAACACAGAACCTCTACCTCCTGTGTCACTTGTGGACTTGGATCAGGGTCTAGTGTCTTGCTTGCATGGCTGTTAGTTAGACAATCACAAGGACATTGCAAATAAGGTTCCATTTTCTGCTTTCAGAATGCCCATTACATAAAGGTATATTGCAGCAAAAGTTAAGATGATCGCTGTATTTCAAAGGAATTAGCAGTTTTGTAACCATAACGTCCTTCCCCGAGAAGTGAGAATGCCATTTAGGTTTACTAATTCCCCCTTGAAGTGGATTTAGAACTTTGTGAGTTTAGCCCACTTTTTTAAGGCTTACTGTCCAAATCTAGCTCATCTCATCTGACAAAGTGGGTTTTACCCCATGAAAGCTCATGATACTTCATATATTTTTGTTAGTCTCTCAGGTGCCACAGGACTACTCGTTTTTGAAGGGAGTGAGTCATCTTTGAGACTCAACATTATTGTATAAGAGTAAAGAAAATATAAAATTAATCTAAAAACAAATTTGGGGTTTCACTGCTTGACTTACTGTACTCTGTTCCCGTCATCTGGGCGAGGATGCGGAAAGACTTGGACTGGAGATTGGCAGAACGACGAGTCCAGTCATCAATCTCGTCCTCAGACTTGTTCTGAGTTTTAAGCACTGCTTGATACACTGGAGAGGCACTGTCTATGTGAGGATCTTTAACAGGAAGGCTACTGCAATGCAGAAAAGGGTGCATTATAAAAGAGCACATGCTGAATTTGCTTCCCTACCCCACCTCATATGGCAGTCTCTCTTCCAAAACAATCAACAAAAACTAAAACCATTGTTTTGGAAAAAATCATTTGCTTAAGATATAAACAAATTATAGTAAATCAAAACCATATGAATCAAGAACATTTCAGCTCTCTCTGTCTTTACCACTACATATTCTTCACGCCAGAGCAGTCCCATCCATCAGATGAATTGGAGCAGCCACTGCAGGTCCCGTGCTTTTGAGGACCCCGCAGTGGCTGCCCCAGTTGTCCTATGGACAGTATGGACACAGAGGATTAAGGGATCCTGGTGCAGAGGGGGCAGTGGTCCTCCCCGCACCACCACATGGATGGTGAGCACCGGAGCAGCTGGCTCTGCTTCACGGCGTTGCTTTCCGCTAATCTTTTGCACTTGGCTTCTCAGTGGTGACAGGATATAGAGTGTCCTGCCCCAGGGTGCTTTGCTCTCCTCTGCCACAGGGAAGTGAATTACATCAGGCTGGGAGGGCAGTGGCAGGGTAGAGCAGGCTGCTCCGGCTCCCACTGCTCATGTGGTGAGTGGTGTGTACGGGTGGAAAAGGTCTGTCCATGGCCCCAAGGCCAACACAGCCACACGATTATGGCAGTAATATATCAATATAGAGCAATAAAAGATGGCCTGCAAGTCAAGATTACTGAACTAGTTAAGTATTCTTACTCCTTTAATTTAGCATAGTTTGTGCCCAATGTTGTGGAGATAGATAACTGACCCTAGAGTATATTATTGCAGCTGTGGGAATGAACCATTTTAAAGGTTACACTGAAAAGAAGAAAACATATTCAATTATAAAAAGTAAATTTATTATAGTTTTTAATTATTTTCAGAGATAGGCTGGTACCAAAACTCTTCAGACCATTAGAAAATCTGGATTCAAACTCGTGGCTCAGGTACTTCTCTAGTTATTTCATATTTCAGAGCTTCATTATTAAACTATATCAAGTGTTTTATGATCCTTTTGATGACCTTGCACAGACGGTATAGGGAGAACCATTTAGTTGTGCATACTTAGAGTCCAAATTACCAATGTTTATGAGATGCCCTATAACACCAATCAAGTAGACATGGTCATTTACTAGTTTTTTTTCCCCTTAAAAACTACTTTGGCATATTGTGTAGTTAAATTAAATATTAATAGAGCTGCAGATCATTGGCTTCAGAATTCTTCTATGTACAAGATTTTTTTGAAGGGAGTGATGTGTTGAAACTATATTGTAACTGTCTGATCTGTGCTGTAAAGTGCTTTGAAAGTGGCATGCTTGACATTATGAACATTGAGGAAAAAGCTATTTTAAAAATTAAGGGCCATATTGTCCAGAGAGCTCTCTGCTATAAAGCTCAGGGAATCAGAGCAGCCTCCTGCTCTAAGGCCCAGGTAGTTGCTCAGACTTTCTGTTTGATAAGATGCAATTCTCTAGAGTAAAAATGGGGATATAGTTTGACAAGGAGAGGAGTCAGGGAAAAGCTAAAATAACCTTTTTTTAAGAGGAATAAGGGATCTTTCGGAAAAGGCTTTATTTTCCGCAAGATCCGCGTCTAGACTGGCGCTTTTTTCCGGCAAAGCTCCGAGTCGGAAAAAAGCGGCAGCCATGTTTATGCAAATGAAGCGGGGGGGATTTAAATCCCCGCTTCATTTGCAATTGCGATGTGTCTAATTTGCATCCCTTTTACGGAAAAGGGATGCAGTCTAGACATAGCCTGAGTGTTTAAATATTCTATGGATCCCTATTCCATACAGCAGCGAGTCTAAAAAGCACTAGAGTACGTATCATCCCCAAATGGGGTATTTGCACCTGTTCCTTCCTCCACTGAGCATATGCTGCCTTCTGACTTTCCTGAGGCTCTGACAGGATGCTAGAAAGCATCACACAAAGTGTACATTTCCTATTCTTTTGCACTTCTTGCGCAAAAGGGGAACATTCTTTAATACTATGGACTAATTTTTCACTGTTGGACCATAAATTAGATTAACCCCATAAAACGGGCTTCTGCCACAGAGACCCGTGATGAGATGGAACATCTGCCCTTTTGGAAGAGTGCAGGAACAGAATGAAGCTGCATTCTCACTTTCTGTATCTGCCTTTTGTCTTTCTCTAGTATTCATCATAGTGGTATCTAAGTCCTGACAGGTGTGGGAACACTGGGGCACTTGCAAAGGTAAGCACTGATTCTGAGCTTCTCTTCGGTAGTCTATACCAGCAGAATTTCTTTGTGGTCCCAGCTGTAAACTAAAGCTGCATCCCTCCCTCAGCCCCAACCCCCGGAAACCCTGAGGGAAGATAGGGGAGGGGCAGTGTCAAGCTCCCTTAACTGACTTTTACATAGAGAATGAAGGGAAGTATAAATCACACCTTCCACTGAGGCACTAAAGAATCAAATTTTCTTTCAGAAACAGCCTTAGGGCTAATGAAAAAATGTTGTAATGTGAATAGAAAGGAAAGAAATGAAGCCTACATTATGATCATTCAATTCCCACGTCTCACTCCTCAAACTACTCTCCACGAGAAGCATGAAAAAATAACAACTAACATTTTCTCCATCACAGTGAATGATTTAGTAAAGGTTTTCAGTTAGGTGGAAAAATGTTCATGTTTCCAACTACATTTGATATGTTCATTTTGCTATTGAATAGGCAGCATCTTTTCCTTTTTCACTATGGTGGATGACTGGCTGCCTGTTATTGGCTAACAGTTGATTAACTTTATATCCCCAGACTTAAATTTGGATCCTCCTGGAATTTAAACACTGCTGTGTTTAATGGCAAATTTTACAACTGCAGACTGATGGATACCAGATAATGAACCAACTGGATGGATGGTACTGCTGACTTCAACCATCAAGCTATGTGTTACTGTGGTAGCATTAGCATTTGGGTCATGGACAGAGAGCCAGGTTCATTTTGCTAAATCCTCTACTTACACTGCTTTATTCTAGTATTATGATGGATTTACAAAAAAAATTGATTAAAACTGTAAAAATAGAAATGCCCAATAGCTCAGATGTCTCTGTGCAGCTGTAGATTGGGCAGAGATTTCAGAATGGCAATAAGTATCAAGGTATTAATATCTTTATCGCAGATAATAAAGACAGGAAATGGATTCTGGTGAATTAACCTTTCCTCACTGAATTAACCTCACTCAAAATCAAACTAGGTTATCTGGTTGAGCATAACATATTGGAACATTTCCATTTATGACTTGAATGCAACAAGCCTTTATCTTTCTTTGAATCACAATTATACCACAAACAAGTACAGTGATATAGGAGGCAGTAGGAATTGCAGTGCATAATCGAGAGGAACGCTGGCTGTTAATGGGCCCTTCCGAAAACTTAGATGGGGTATCTGACTCTTCCAGAAAAATCTTTTGTTTCATTTCCATTATCAACGTATCAGTCACTACTAGGCTCTTTATTCCTTTTTAAAGTGTATTGCCTTACAGTGTTTTTGTGCACCCAAAACAATTTGCTCAAGTTGTTTAGGGCATTTTGCTACTGAATAGAAAAATATACCTTTGTTCACGTTGTTAGGTGTGTCATGCATTCACAGCAAAATGAATTTGCACCAAAATAAGATCTATAGATAATCAAACCTCTCTGAATAAGGAGTACATTGTCTGTGACTTTCTATTCTGTGTATACTCTGGCTCAATAAATAAACCAGATACTGAAGTCTTAACTTAATTTTAACTCAGTTCTTACTTGGGTAACAGAAGGTTGAGTTAAAAAAGTAAGTGCTTCAGGATTTGGCTCGATGTAAAAATACAGTTAATTTCCATGAAGGCAGGTATTCAATCCATGTAAGTATTGAATGGATGGCATCTTAACTCCAATTAGTAACAAAAGCAATTACAGAAATTATCAAACTTCAGGAATTGTAAAGTAGCCATCCATTTTTGTTCTTTAGTAGAGAATGTTGTTGCTGCTTACTTCAGTTTACACACTCTAAGGGTTAATTTCAGCTGCTGGTCTTAGTTGGGGACAACCCTGCTGAAGTCATAAAAATTACATCCGCCTGCATTTGGAATGAATTTGGTAAAAAATGCTAAATGCAAAAGAGGTTTGACTGAAATGTACATGAAACACTATCAGTATGGGAGCTCATGGACACCAACTCTTGGTTCTTAGTTTATTATAATGAAGTACAATACAAGAAGAATGATGAAAAAGGGCACACAGACGGGGCATCATCACTCTGCCTTCTTGGGGCATGTCCACACAGCAGGGATAAAACTGAAATAAGCTACACAACTTGAGCTATGTCAATTGCGTAGCTTAAGTCAAAATAGCTTATTTCAGCTCTTGTAAGCTACATAATGTAAGTTATTCTGAAATAACACTGCTGTGTAAACGTACCTTGATATCCTGGCATGAGGGTTTGAATAATTCCAGTGTAAATTGATTCAGTATGTTTGGATGATTTTCTTACTTCAGACAGCATGGGCCTGATGCTGACCTTATTTATCCCAGCTTTAGCACCACTGTCTGAAATGATTATTTCGTAAACTGGCCATAAACACTGGGATTTATGTTTTTATTATTATTCATTGCAACACAATTGTACATAGTGCTTCTAAGATTTCACATAATAAATCACTTATTTTAATTCTCATGATGAACATACACATGCGAGATCTGAAGTCTGCATCTTCTTACTCTTTTACATACTTGGGGCCAGATTTTCTGCAGAGAATTGAATCTAAAGAGGACTAAAAGAGAATTTAGCTAACTATAAGACTACTGCTTTTACAGTTATTTTCATATTTAAAATCAAATGTTAAATCCAGGCTTGAGCAAGCTTCAACTCCACTATATTAAACTGGATTTCAGAACAGTCAACACATTACAGAAGGCACAAGCAGCACTCTGAAGGATCAAACCAATCATGTGATCAAATTAATTTAGTCCAATCACTGGCCAGGCCTTTACCTTTGAGATAATTTGATCACAGAGAAGAGGTGAAGATGTATTTTAATGCTTAACTTTAAAAGCATAGCACATAAAATACATGGAGGAATCTAGCAGTCACTTAGTAAGAAATTAGAAAGTTTACAAAAATAAATCTTTGCTAACAGACTGTAATAATGAGCAGAGCATATTTAAAGATCCAAGTCAGGGTTCTCCTCAGATAGAAGCACCACTCTGAGCCAGATGAATATTAGACTATGGGGTTGTCTATACATCATGGCAAATCACTCTACAGGAGTGTAATTTGTATAGCACTTAAATGTGCCGGGTAAGATTGGCTGGACTTTTCTAATGGTATGTCTACACTGCAGTTAAAAAACACACAGCTGGCTTAAAAAGTACCTAGCTTGTGTTAACATAGGACTGAAACAGCCCTAGTGCAGCGTCCAGATTAGCTTTTAACTTTACATCACAGAGGAGGATACTTCATGGGCATATATCTGAAGAGTAACAGTATATCTGAACTAAAACTGCCTGATATACAGAAATAAATGTCAGTAATTAAACTTCCTTTAAAATGTAACACATAAAATGAAAAAATGAGAACAAAGTTTTTGCTGATATGTCCATTGATTTCTCTGATGATATGTCTTATGTAAAACAGAAAGGCTTACTCTTGTCTTTTATGTAGCTATGTTTATTTCCTTTTGTTTCTTTTCCAGTTAAACAGCTGTATCTACCTTTATTCTAGTGGTCATCATTTGGGCCTTCATCATTATGCAGACTACCCATTTCAGAATTCTCTAACATTAAAAAGTAAGTACATACTTTTCCCCTCTTACTAGAAAACATACTGAATCCCATCTCAATTTGAACTCAATGCAATTCTTTCATCGCTTCTGGGATTTTCTGGAAGGGGCAGTTTCTGCTTTCTCTGAAGCATCTGGGACTAGCCTCATATGGGAGAGGCATGTTAGATCCAATAAGGCAAATTCTTTGTTTTGAACTTCATTTGACAGATCTCAAATGAAACTTTATGACCATGAGATCATCTAAATAGATGTTTTAATGTTTTATTTATTTGTATTGTATGTCTTTGTATATGAAGTAACATGCCTCTAGAATCTAGCTGTTTGAAAGAAGTGAACTTTTTAAAAGAACACACACATACACTGCACTTCATTGCATTTGGCTAGTTGGAAATATGGATCTACTTACGCCAGTGGAGATTCACTGAGAGTCATATGGTCAAAACCCAACAAAAGGCATTGTGTAGGATCCATCATTATGGAGAATTGGGATGTGCACAACAGAGTTATGTTAATATCAGAAATTAGTGAAGAAAAGGATAGGATAAAGAGAAAAGAAAAGAAATGGTCAATAAAAGAGCAAAAGGAGATAAATAAAATATTAGCACTTTGAATACGCTCACTAGTTATCACCTCAGTACAGACGATGTTAAAGTTATAGCACACATTTATCCCCCCGGATATCCATGAAAAGATGGGAAATTTTCTATTCCAGACAGACAGATGTCTAACTAGAGAAAGATGGGGCCATGTGCATCATAGATCTAACTCCAATAAAAGCAGTGGAGTTACACCATAGATAATATTTCAGGAAACCCACAAGGAAATCAAATAATATATCAATCAATCCATAATCCCAATCCTGCAATCGCTGGGTATTCTACACAGAAAAGTTATTTCAGGATACCAGAAGTGTTCCAAAATAGCTACCACATGGCTTTTGAACATGTCAGCTATGTCAAAATATAGCTGATGCGCTATTTCACCATCCCGGTAAGCCTCATTCTACAAGGAGTAAGGGATGGCTCAAAATAGCGCTTTATTTTGGAATTTGGTGCTGGGTAGACAGCGCCAAATGACAAAATAAGCTATTTTGAAATAGACTCAAAGTAAGCTATGCAATTTGCATAGAGCAAATTGTGTAACTTATTTCAAGTTTCAGATGTTGTGTAGACGCACCCTATGTGGGCAGGCAGGTAGGCACCTATACAAATATACACTGACTTCAATGCAAAACCACACTGGCATAAGATTTAGGCCCTTAATTTGTTCTGGTTTGCACCATGCATCCTCTCTCTTTAAAATCCATATTAACAGTTGTCACAAAAGTCCTGCAGTATTTGGGGAGGGGAAAAATCAGGCCTTGATTTGCCTCCCACTTAACCTGGCTTGAACACTGATTTAAATCCATCAGCAACAGTGAGATTACTCTTCATTTACTCCAGTGTGAGAAAGAAGTGAAAAGGTTACAGATAAAAAGATGCTCATTAAGGCTATGTCTACACTACAAGGTTATTGCAAAATAAGTTATTTAGAAATAATAACTATTTTGAAATAACACATCCACACTACAAATGCCCATTGAAAAAGTGAAGATTAAATTTAAATAGTGCATCCACATTCACTGGAGCCTGAATCGCATTTAAGGCCCCCCCGGAAGCACTCTGGGGAGGGCATCCAGACAGCAGTCACTTCCTGGAGCTGCTTCTTGAGGCTATCTGAGGCTTGTGCTTAAAGGGGTTCCCTTCTATGGCCACGTGTCAGTCTCTTCTCCACTGCCTACCTCCTTGAGGGACAGAAAACTCCACGCTGGATGCTCTGGTTGCCCTTGTGGATGCCACAGCACTTCCTCCAGGGAGCTGGTCTTGCTGGAAAGCACTCACCGGCTCTTAGTTCTGCTGCTGCAACTGCTGGCACAGCTTATGCAGGCTGCAGGAGCATGATGACCAGCCTGGAATGAGGGAGCGCCTTACTCCAGCCTGGGTGTCCCTCATACACCACATTTCATCCCACGCTCCCCTGCATACTGTGAAATGCTACTCCTGGCATCGGGAGACCAATACTAACTGGTGGGATGACCAGCAATGGCACCAAAACTTCCGCATGCAGAAGGACATCTTCCTTGTTCTCTGTGAGTGGCTGACAGTGGTCTGCAGCAATGGGACACCTGGATGAGACCCATCATTCCCCTCCAGAAGCATGTTGTCATTGCAGTTTGGAAGCTCGCCATGCTGGACAGCTACTGCTCTGTGGGAAACCAGTTCAGCGTGGGAAGATTGACTGTCGGTGCCCTGGTCATGCAGGTTTGACTCTGCTGCTATTGTGAACTACTAAAATGGGGTTCCCTAGGGAAGGAGGGTGGTAGAATCTCCCTCCTTAGAAGTTTTTCAGTCCCGCCTTCACAAAGCCCAGGTGGGGATGGGGTAGTTGGGATTGGTCCTGGTGTGGGAAGGGGTTTGGGGGAACTCCCAAAGGCTCTGGCAACCCTGTGATTCTATCATTCTACAGGTGGTGAAGGCCAATCAACACCATCCTGCTGTGAAGGGTCATCACCCTGGGTGATGTGGACCTCATCATCACTGGCTTTGCAGTCATGGGCTTCCCCAACAGCGGAGTGGGGCATTGATGGCACCCACATCCCCATCTGGGCTCCCAACCACTGTGTCTCTGATTACATCAATAGGAAGGGGTACTGTTCAATGGTGCTACAGGCCCTCATGTACCACCGGGACCAGTTCACCGACATTAACATTGGGTGGTTGGGGAAGGTGCACAACACCCACATCTTTGGGAACTCCAGCCCATTCCAGAAGATGCATGCTGGCACATTTTTCCCCAACCGCACCATCAGGGTCATGGATGTCAACATGCCTATCTGCATTGTGAGCAAACAGACGACCCTTTGCTCCCAGCTTACACAGAACACCTGGACTCCATGAAGGAACGGTTTAACGCCAGGCCCAGCAGGTGCCGCATCATGGTGGAGGGCACCTTTAGCCACTTCAAGGAGAGGTTCCAGTGTCTCCTCACCTGCCTGGACCTCGGCAACTGGAACATCCCCTAGGAGGTGATGGCCTGCTGTGTCCTGCACAACCTCTGTGAGAACAAGGGGGAGACGTTCCTGCCAGGATGGAGGGCAGGCTGAGTAGCTTGCAAAGGCTTTTGAGCAGCCACACACTGCTGCCATCCAGCAAGTCCATAAGGGGGAGAGTTTCAGACAAGGCCAGCTGTGACACTCTCCCCTGGGCCTCCGCACAGGGGGCCACTGCATTGCCCCTGTGTGCCTTTCCTCCCCCAACCCTCCCTTCCCACCTTAATCTCTCCGCAGCAGACAAAATAAAAAAGACTTTGTTTGAAACAATAAACTCTGTTATATTTATTTGGGGAATATACAACTGGGGAGGGACTGGTAAAAGAACCTGGAAGGGGAGAGGAGAAGGGAGAAAGGGGAGAAGAGGGCTCAGGGATGGGGCTGGGATTGGTGTCTGCCTCGGGTGTGTTGGTGTGCCTCAACTGCCCGAGAGGTCCCACTGCCTTGTATGTGAAGCTCTTGGTGGCACCAGGGGAGGCCCAGGAGGAGAAGCCAAGGGAGGGAGAGCAGGGGCCGGTGTACATCATTGGTGTACACTGTGCACATCACCTCATGCTGCTGGGACAGCTGCTTCCACATGGTGCGGGAAAGCTCCTGGTCAGCTTGGCACTCCTGGCAGTCCTCCTTGAAGTTCCTTTTCAAGGAACAGAGGCACTTGAGGTGTTCCCTTGCCTGGTTGGCCTGGGTTCACCTCCACCTGCAACTCCTGCGGGGTCATGCTGATGGTGCTGGAGGAGGTGGATGCGCCCCACGCTTGCAGCTGGTCCACCTGTGAAGAAAAGTGAGAAGGGCAGTCATTCCAAGAGACACTGTGCATGAAGCCGAGCCCTAATTTCTGAGCCAACACCAAAGGTCTTGGTTCAGATGATGGCGATGTGCTTCAAGCAAGGCCATCTGTTACCTAAACAGTAGGCACTTTCCAGCAGGGGCCTGGATGTCCAAGGAGAGCCTTGCTACCTCATGTCCCAGGGACAAGCAGGCATGGGAAGGTGCTGGCCAGGCTAGAAGTGTGTGGTGGATGGGGCGGCGTGGCTCAGCTTCACTCTGTATGCTGCATACACCGGGTCCCGCACTGGTGGTGTCCTTCAGAAAGAGAACTTCTATCCCTGCCTGCTGGAGGGGGGAAGGTATTGGGGGAGTTGTGTGTGAACAGCAGAGGCTATTTTCCGGAGAGAGTGCTACTGGGGTCTCCTCCTCTCCCTCTCCCAGGCAGGATCCCCTGCAGGAGATTGGTGTCCTCCACCTCACCACATTTGATTAGCTATCAAACACTGCTTGACATTTACTAAGATACACAGAAGGAGAGCAACTCACTGCTCCCCTTGGGTTTGCAGCCCACAGACTCCTGTTCATTTCACAGTCTACGTAGGCAGCAGAGTGGAGTAAATATGGACTCAGCCTTTTGAAAATGGGGTCTCCTGTCTCCAAACTGGCAGCATATTGCAAATCTCCACCCTTTAAATTCTGCTCTGTATATTTTGGGGGAGTTCCCAGTCCCAAGCTCCAAGGCAGGGCTGTGTATGTTGAGAGGTGTTTCTCTGGCCTTGGAAGACTGAGGCTGAAGATGCTCTTTTCAGATGCTACCCCGAGAGTGTGGGCATGAACCCATGCCATGTGTGGCACTGCTATGCATTTCCATGACCCCATCCTCCTTAATGGTGGCTTGTCGTGAGAAGGTGTCCCACCATGGAATCTGCAGTAAGACAGGCCTGTCAAGGAACCTTGTGAGATGGAATGACAGGTTCCTGTGTGACAGCCTCATGCGGCTGTGTGCTCTGGATTGGTGTTCCATGTGCACCCACATGTTCAGACCGTTGTGCGATCCTCAGGCCAAGAAAAACCTGAGTGAGGATTGTTCAGCCCCTTACAGCCTGCCACCTGCCCATGTGTACATAGGGAAAGTAACACAACTCACCTGATGTGCCTTCTCCAGCCTCAACCAAGCCCTGGGAGACATTCTGGGAGTGGGCACCGGCTCCAGGGTGATGACCACCTCCTGGATGGTGGGCACTGTGTCCAGGCTGATCTGCTCTTCCTCTTTGTCCTGGTCCACAGCCCCCGCCCTCCTGGTCAGAGTCCACAATGGGGGAGGGAGGAAGGGACGACCTCTTTCCCCCAGGATGCCATCGAGCTGCAGGTCTGGGGTGTCATTCCAGATTAGGAATTTTGTTCCCTGGCCTCAGTGTAGGCCAGGTTGGTGGCCATCCAGCCATAGACGTCGGCATCCCTGCACCTGGCGTAGAGATCCTGGAAATTCAACTCCTCACCCCAGACCTCTATGAGATCCAGAATCTCTACACCAGTCCACGCTGGGGCCCTCTTCTGCGCCTGGCCAGGCATGCTTGCAGCTTTAGGTTGCTAGGCGGAGCACTGGGGGCTGCCATGGCAGCAGGGAAGGTTGTGCAGGGTCCTGCTATGTGGCACTGGGCGAGCAGGGTCTGTTCAGTGCCACAGGCCCTTTCCCTTTTGCCTATAGCTTTGAAGCCTGCAGGGGGAGGGAAACTACAGAGTTTTGAAGGGTGTGGACAGAATGGCCACCAGGGCAGCTGTGAGAAGCTCTGGAGTCCGATTATTTTGAAATAAGCACAACTGAGCATCCAGTGTCACTCTGTTTCAAAATAACAATTTTGAAATAGGTGTTATTCCTCGTGAAGTGAGCGTTTATTATTTTGAAATAATAAGCCCAATATTTCGAAATAATTTCGAAGTAACATGCTTGCTGTGTGGATGCTCACCTTGTTATTTTGAAATAATGTGAGTTTTTCAAAATAACTCCATAGTGTAGACATGCCCTCAAGGATTATAAGTATGCCATTTAAAAGGCATATATTTCCTCCAATACAGCAGCATGTTTCTTTTGAGGCTCTTGCATAAATATTTGCCTAGATAAATCTGAAAATGCATATTGGGAAATGTAATATAAGTTCTTAAGGAAAGTCATTACAGAATATATTAGGCTGGATCTTTCCGTTCTTGCTGAGGCGAGACTTAAAACTGCCTGAATGAGACTGCAGGATCAGGCTGATAGAGAATAAGCTTTCGGAATTTTTTTCACAATATCAGGATGTATTACATATCCATTATATTAAAGACCATAAGCCTATTGCCTGTCTACTGATAATTTGCAAACATTTCCTAAACCAGATAATGTTGTTATATTACATTTTCCTTAAAAATAGCAAAAGAAATTAATTAAAAAAAATTCTAGTTCCATCTAGAATTAAAACTTCTTACAGGACAGAACTAAGAAATTAGTTTCCCTTAATTTATTTTGGGTTCATTCTGAAATAAGAACAATTTTAAGGAAAATAATTGTATTTCCCTCTTAGAATAATTTAGAATTCCGAGATTAATAGAAACACAAATTAGAAGCAAGCAGAATTATTAAGTGCAATTGACAGAGCTAAGGACTCTGAAATAGCTCCAACGGTCTTTAACAACATTATATTTAATCTAGTTGCATAACATTTTTTATAAAATACATGCATTTTAGGTCCTTATTGGATTACATTTTTTAGAGAGGCATTATATATTTCCTTTACTGGTTATAACACATCATCATAACCCTTCGCAGTGCTGAAAAACAGTTATTCCGTGCAGCACTGTAAAAGTGAAAAGTGTATATTTGGATCAACAGAGTATCTTGACTGTCTTCCCCACTTCTCACAAACATCTATCTGTCTGCTAAAGACAATAAAAGTAAGGAGTCATATTCAACTCACTAGTTTAAATCAGTAGTGAGGAGAAATCATTACTTTTTGGTGATGCATACAGTATTGCAGAAACATAAGTTTAGCCTAAATATCTCTTCAACAATGAAATATTCAAGCTCCTTTTTATCCTAAATTAGAGGTTTCAATTAAGCTGCATTTGTGTTAAATATAAATTCCCAAGACGAGTAACATAACATAGGGCTTCATTCTGAAAAAGAAATCAAACAATAACCCGTAATAAATGTGAAACCTTACATTCTTTTTACACTAATGACAAATGCTCCTCCATTTTCCATGCCTGTTGTGCTATGTAATCAATGCAGTCATTAGAATGAAGGTATGGTTGTTATAATAGGCATCATTAAGATAATAGTTATCCATATTTCCAGCTCCATGCACCTTTTATCCAAGTGAAACATACAAAATTGCTCTCTCTTAGCATTTTGATAGCAATATTCTACTTGAGTAATATCAGTTCTTATGCTTTAGCAGCAATCTGTTTTTTGAGCTTGATAAAAGATAATAAAAAAATTAAACAAAACCTAGGATCTGCTGTCAGTTACACCCATTGTAAAACCAGGAGAATTTTACTGACTTCAGTGGAATTACTTAGAATTTACACCCAAATAGCTGAGATCACTATTCAAACAATAGATACTACCTTAACAACTTGCACATTGACTTAGAAGAAAGACACTGTTGCTGATTTCATTACTAATAATTTTTTACTCTCCATTTTTGTAACATCTTAGCAGTTTAAAAAATTCTCTCTATATATGTAGTTTGTATACCTGCCAGCTTCTAAATGCTGAAAAGTAAAGTTTATTTAGTTCTCATTCCATGTGTAGAACCCACAATCAGTGGGAAATGAATGGATGTGCTAAGTCCTACTTTTGGAGTAAAGATCCTACGAAGCATGACTAACAGTGGCAGAATCTGGCCTTAAGTGAAAAGCTCTCCAAATAATGAGGGCATTTAGAAACAGCTAGCTAGCAGGATTTGGAGTTTTTTCCATACCTCAGAATGCCTTCTGCTACCAATTTAAAATCATTTAGTTTTATAAACAAAAACCATGTACATGATACGTCTTCTAGTCATTAGAGTTCCCAAATCTACGAAGAAGCACTAAAAAAGGATTTTTTCCATTTCTAAATACCCTTACTTTTATCTTATAACTTTTAAAAGAAATACTGATCTGTATTTTTCAGAGCAGATACTTCCTCCTATTCCCCAAATCCAAACAAACCAACTAGGAAAAAAAAAGGACGAGAGGAAGGATTCACATGTCATGCAGAGAGATGCCATTTTACACAAGAAGAAACCTTACCCAGCAAGTTCACCGCCTTGGGCCTGCGCCTGCCCTGCAATGGCATCCATGATAGCATCCTGGGAGTACATGCTGATTGGGGTGTTATACTGGGCGTGAATTATAGTGGCCTTGCCACCTGGGCCTTTCACCTCAATGGGTTTGTGAGTAGACAGGGCAGAGTCCTTCAGGACATTGGGGTTGAAGCGTTCCACATATTCCGTGCTGGGGTTACGTGAGAGTGACGTTTGGAGAAGGGTCAAAGAAAGAAGGAAAAGAAAATAAGGACAAACAAGTGATAATTAAAAAAAAGAAAAAAGCAGCAGTAGCAGAATTTGTGCATGTGCTTAAGACATCCCACCACAAAAGCATCTGTTCAGATTACTGGACAGAAAGAATACACAGCATAATGGATAACATTAAGAAGAAGTGTGGTCATGGGTAGACTATAAAATTGAGTTTTTGTGTTGGATTGTAGTTTTGTAAAGAGGACCCAAGTTGACACAGCTGCTGGTCACAAAATAAAAACACCCAAAGAGATCTCCATATATTCCTTCATTCTTTTTAGAAAGCTCTAAGGTATTAAAAAGTTTAATGAGTTGAAATAAATGTCTGCTTCTCTCCTATGCAAAGTTACATCTTATTCTACATAGATAATTCATCATGGTGATATTTAGCACTCATGCTTTTCATCTTCACAATTCTTCACAGATATTAATAAATTTAATTCTTTCAGCACCTCTGTGAGGAAATACGAAGGGTTCAAAAATATTTAACCACTCCAGATAAATATATCTCAGTGTCAGTCCTAAATATATCTATATCAGAGTCCACACAACAATTTCACACCCTGTCCTGGGACAGTTGCCTATTGTGACCTCCATGCCAGTAAGGATTTTTGCACAGGGAAAATAAAGTATGGGCATTTAAGTGGCACACCCAGAATCATGGAGAGAATCAGTGTCAAAGACAGGATTTCAATGCCAGGGTTCTTTGCTACAATTCTAAGCTTAGATCATTAGGTCATAGAAGGGAAGGTTACTCACCTGTGCAGTAAGAGTTCTTCGAGATGGTTGTCCCCATGGGTGCTCCATCTTTAGGTGCACCAGTGCCGCTGTGCCTCTGATCAGAGATTTGTGATAGGAGTGACCCTAGTTAGCTATGCGCGTGGGGTGTTGGCGTGGGAGATCTGAAGTGGCTAGTACACTAGCGCTAGGGGAGGAAGGATGGGTGGTGGAGCACCCACTGGGACAACCATCTTGAAAAACTCCAGTAACTGCACAGGTGAGTAACCTTCCCTTCTTCCTCAAGGAGTTTCCCTGCAGGTGCTCCACCTTAGGTGATTATGAAGCAGTAGTCGTGTTAGGAGGTGGGAGCTTCGGAAGGTGTGACTGTGTGACAGAGTATTAATCAGCCAAATTTTGTTTCCAAATCTGCAAATGTCTGGATGGCATAATGCTGTGTGAATGTGTGCGTAGATGCCCAGGTGGCGGCCTTGCAGATGTGTTTTGGGAATACCTTGTAGGAACGCAGTTATAGCTGAATTGGCTCTTGCGGAGTGAGCTCTTACTTTGGACAGGAGCTCCTTTTGCACTAATGTATATGCTAAGTATATGCAGCTAGATATCCATTTAGATAATCTTTGTTTTGATATAAGTAACCCCTGTGACCTCTCTGAACATGAGACCAAGAGTCAAGGAGTCTTGTGGAATGCTTTTGTGTGCTGTAAGTAGAAAGCAAGTGCCCTGCGGACATCCAAGGTATGGAGCACCGCCTCCTTGTGGTCCTTATACAGTTTCAGGCAGAAGACGGGTAGGTATATCAGGAGGAATTTGAGATGTGTTCTTAAGACTACTTTGTCTTTATGGATTATTGTGAATTGGGGATCCAACATGAGGGTTCCCAGCTCCCCTATTCATCTTGCGAGGGTAATTTCAACGAGGAAGGCAACCATCATCGACAAAAGTAATAAGGAGCATGTGGCTAGCAGTTCGACTGGCTTGCCCATGAGCTTTTTTAGCGCAATGTTTAGATCCCATGCTGATGTTGGAGCTTTAAGTGGTGGAAACATGTTTTGTAGACCTCGTAGGAATCTTTTGACAGCTAGATGAGTAAAGACCGAGTGTGTTTGAAGTGGAGGATGGAGGGCTGAGACGGAGGTGAGATGTACTCTTACAGAGCTCAGGGAGAGGCCTGCGTTGTGCAGGTCTAGCAGATACTGTAGTATCTGTAATAGTTGCATGTGGGCCGGCTCATAGTTGTGGGTTGAGCACCAGGATATGAAACGCTTCCATTTCTGTGTGTATGTTTTTCTCGTTGTAGATCTCCCTACCTTCAGTGTAGCCCCTGAGGGAGTCCAGTATGCTACCTTCCTAATACAGGATCCAGGTCCATTCCTGGGGAAACTGGCGTTGGCCACCCAACCTCTGATTGAGAGGCTGGAGAGGTGGGCAAGACTCAAACCCACTACTAGGAATTTGTGAGGATGAGCTGCATGGGTTCCAGGAGGGTCTTCTCCATGGTGTTCAGCCAGATAACATCCACGCTTGGAGATGCAGTGTGTGTATGTCGGGATGGTGTACCTGACTGTTGCATTGTGAGAGCAGAACTCGGACTAGTGGGAAGCAATGTGGCAGTCGAATGCTCATCTGCAAGAGGTATGGATACCACATTTGTCTGGGCCAGTTGGGGGCTGTGAGGATTACTCTGGCCCTGTCCTGTTGATCTTGAGGATTACCTGTTGTATTAGTGAAAATGGGGGGAAAGCGTAGTACAGAGGTGCCTTCCACTGTATGCTGAGGGCATCCCCTAGGGAGTAAGTCCTATGCCCACTCTGGAGCAATAGGGTGAGCAATGGGCATTGTTGCATGCATGAATAAATCCACTGTTAGGAACCCCAACTTCCTGAAGAGGAAAGTCAACATTGATGGGTTTATTTCCCATTCATGATTTTGTGGGAATAGTCTGCTTAGGTTGCCTGCTAGTATGCTGTCCTTGCTTGGGAGGTAAGTTGCAGCCAGGTGTATCTTCTGGGAGATGCACCATTCCCATAAATGGACCACCTCTTGGCAGAGTTGATATGACCTGGCCCCTTCTTGCTGGTTGATATAATACATTGTAGTGACATTGTCCATAAGAATGTGAACTGTTTTGTTCTGGATCAGATGGAGAAAGGGTGTACATGCATTTTGTACTGCCCTGAGTTCAAGTAGGTTGGTGTGTTGCCTGGTGTCCATTGAGCCTGCAGCACACGATGGTCCAGGTATGCACCCCAGCCCAGTTGTGAAGCATCTGTAGTAATCGTTACTGATGGTGGGGTTCTTTGGAAAGGGACCCCTACATATACATTGTCATGTAGAGTCCACCATGTGAGTGAGGTCTTTATCTTGGTCATCGTGGTAAGTTGCTTGTTTATATGATGGGTACATGGCTGGTACACAGTGCATAGCCATGCCTGGACAGGCCTCATGTGTAGGCGGGTGTTTGGCACCATGAACGTGGCCGCCGCCATGTGCCCTAATATTTGTAGGCAGTGTCGGGCTGTTACGACCGGACTGGCCTGCACCATTAATATGAGGTCCTTGATTGCTGTAAATCTGTGCTCTGGTAAAGGGGCTATGGCCGTTGTGCGATCTAAGTGCACCTCTATAAATTCTAATGTCTGAATTGGGGTCAGTGTGCACTTTGGTATATTTATCTGGAGTCCAAGGCGGTCAAATAGGTGTCTGATGGTTGTGACAGCCTGTGCTGTGTCTTGTTCTATGGTGCCCGTTACTGGACAATCGTCTAGGTAAGGGAATATAGTGATGCCCATTTTGCATAAGTGTGTGGTTACTACTGCCAGAACCTTCGAGAACACTCGTGGAGCTGTTGAGAGTCCAAATGGTAGCACTCTATAGAGGAAGTGTCTGTCCTTTATTTTGAAACGAAGACAGGCCAGATAGAATGCAGCTAGTCTGCTGCCAAATGTTGTGGAGGGTTTGAATTGCTGCCATAGAAATGTTGGGGTCATTGGACCCTTGAACAGGACTTCAAAATGCTTGATGAGATGTTGATGGCTGTTGGGATGTTGACTGTTCAGAGGCCTGCCTGTGCCTATTTTGGCACAGTCTACATCTATTGTTGTAGTATCGTGGTTGTTGGTTAAAGGATGTGGATCTGTACCTCTGAATCATAGAATCATAGAACCATAGAGCTGGAAGAGACCTCAGAAGGTCATCAAGTCCAGTCCCCTGCTCTAGGCAGGACCTGTGTAAATGACCTGTCCTGTTATCTCTTTGTGATAGGTACGTGGATGCCAAGAGTCTTTAATGTGGCCCGTGAATCCTTTAAGGTGTGTAAGGAAGTCTTTGTGGATTCAGAGAAGAGCTTGTTAATCTTGAACGGCAGGTCTTCAGCTGTTGCTTGGACTTCTCTCAGGAATCCTGAGAGCTGAAGCCATGATGCTCGCCTCATCACCCACTGTAGAGGCTAAGGATCTGGCTGTGGTGTCTGCAGAATCCAGTGCGTCCTGTAAGGCTGTCCTGGAAATTAGTGTCCCTTCATTTGACTTGAATTGATCCCTTTTGTTATCTGGGAGGGATTCAAGAAAAGTAGCTGATTGATCAAAAATGTGATGTGTGTATTTTGCTAATAATGCCAAATAATTGGCTATTCTGGGCTGGAGACTTGCAGATGAGTATGCTTTTCTCCCCATCATGTCCAGCCTTTTCCAGCCCCGTCATAGGGGATGGTTCGGGTAGCCTGTTGTTTCCCCCTTTGATTTACCACCTCTACCACTAGGGAATATATGGCTAGGTGGGAGAACAGAAAGTTTGCTCCTTTAGGGGCAACATAGTATTTTCGATCTGACCTCTTGCAGGTTGATGATATTGTGGCAGGTATCTGCCAGATATTTTTGGCCAGCTCTATGAGAGCCTCATTCATTGGGATCACAAATTTCATATGTGGAGATGCACATAGTATGTTTGTCAGTTTATGTTGCATCTCTGGCATAGCAGTCAGGGAAATCTCCAATGTGTCCACAACTCTCTTAAAAAGTTGTTGGAACAATCTAAAATCATCCCGAGAGGTCAGTGGTGGGGGCATGATTGTATCGTCAGAGGAGTCTGATGATATGCACATAGGTGGAGGCGAACGAGGTGTGTGATCTTCATATGTATCATAGAATCATAGAGTTGGAAGAGACCTCAGGAGATCATCAAGTCCAGCCCCCTGCCCAAGGCAGGACCAATCCCAACTAAGTCAACCCTACCAGGGCTTTGTCAAGCCGAGACTTAAACACCTGTACGGATGGAGATTCCACACCTCCCTAGGTAACCCATTCCAGTGCTTCACCACCCTC
>JANRFK010003679.1:15616833-15632897 GCA_030068395.1 Apalone spinifera
AGCTTCTCATCCACTGTAATCCCCAGATTCTTTTCTGCAGAACTGCTACTTAGCTAGTCGGTCCCTAGCCTGTAACAATGCTTGGGATTCTCCTGTCCCATGTGCAGGACTCTGCCACTTGTCCTTGTTGAACCTCATCAGATTTCTTTTGGCCCAATCCTCTAATCTGTTCAGGTCACTCTGGACCCTATCCCTGCCGTCCAGCGTATCTACCTCTCCCCCTAGCTTAGTGTCATCTGCAAACTTGACACGTAATGTCTACCTCCTCTTCTTCGACATCTGAACTGTATCGATCTGGAGAGTGAATTGTTGGAGCCTGCAGTTTTGGCTCTGGAGAGGGCTACTGTGGTTGCTGGATCTGCTGTGTTCTGTATGCTGCCCATGGGTCTCAGTATGGCCAATTGGGTGGAATAGGTGATGGGAGCCATTGCAGTGGTTGCCATTGTTGGTTAGGCTTGGGCAAGGAGTGCATTAGTAAATACATGTGGGTGGGCACATCCTCATCCTCATCCTCATCACTAAATACTGGGGCCACTGATGTGGCAGGGGTGGATGAGAAGCTATGCCTGGATGTATTTGGGGTGCCACCAGTGCCAAATAATGGTGTTCCTGATACCGAAGTAACTGAGAGCTCCCCAGCGGTTGTAAATTGCTGTACCAGCAGAGGAGGGGGCAGTATGAGAACCAGCTGGGCTCACTGTGTTTGCAGCGGCATTAGATTTGGTGCCTATTGATTTTTGTGCTTTGTTGGCGCTGAGTGTTTTGTTGGTGCCGATGCTGCTGCCACGCTGCTCGGTGCCACTTGTGGATGCAGCTTTGTATGTGCCATGGTTGGTGCTGGAGGCTTTTTGCCCAATGTCGGTATCAAGGGTTTGCGTTTTGCCTCTGCTGGTGCCTTTGATGAGGCAGGAGCCTTCTGCTTGGGGTTGTGGCTTTTATCGCTGCCACGCCCGGTGCCAGGCTGCTTGTCCGAACCTTTTTGTATTGAGGGTACGGGGGCAGTACTGTTGTGGAGAAGACACTTCCTCAAGGGAGAATCTGTCCCTGAGGAGGCTCTTTTTGGGCTCTTGGGCCTTATCGCAGTCCTTTGGGCTCAACCTAGTGGGAGCTCCTCTCCCTGATGCCACCCCAGCAGATGGTTGCCTGGGCAGGGTCTGAAGTTGGTTGAGAATCTTTTTCTCCATATGAATCATTGTAACTCTCTGGCTTTTCTCGTTTGGGATGTAAGATTTTTGCGCTGAGGGCACTGTTCCATGGGGTTCTCCTCCCCCAAACAACAGACATGCTGTTCGTGCCCGTCAGAAATAGAAATGACCAGCCTGCACCTTGTGCACCTTTTAAAACCGGGAAAGCCAGGCATGTCCCAGGAAGGCAAGGTTTCAGTATTAGTATTGCTGAGGATCTAATTCTCCAACTACTTCTATTCTACTATACTAAGTGAAGAGAAAACAACAAAAGCATTTTAACTACGGCTATGGAGGTAAGCAGACTATTAACTAATGAAACAAACTTTGTGGTAACAGTTGTCCAATTATCTACAATACATAAATTCTCAGTGTGGTAAAAAGGGCAACTGCTGAGCTGCAATCGATGCTGGTGGTGGTTGAGAATGAACAGAGGACTCATGTGGACTAGCCGCTTCAAATCTCCTGTGAGGGTACCCCATGCACGCAGCTGACCATGGGCACTGCTATCACAAATCTCTGATCAGAGGCGCAGCAGCGCTGATGCACCTAAAGGAGGAGCACCCACGGGAACACTCCTCGAAGAAGAATCATAGAACACTAGAACTGGAAGGCATCTTGAGAGATCATCAAGTCCAGTCCCCTGCCCTCCTAGCAGGACCAAGCACCTTCTAGACCATCCCTGATAGGTGTCGGTCCAACCTGCTCTTAAATATCTCCCGTGATGGCAATTCCACAACCTACTTAGGCAACGTATTCCAGTGATTAACCACCTTGAAAGGTAGGACGTTTTTGCTAATGTCCAACCTAAATTCAAATCCATTGCTTCTTATCCTATCATCAGTGATCAAGGAGAACAATTTTTCTCCCTCCTCTTTAACACTCTTTTAGGTACTTGAAAACTGCTATCATGTCATGCCTCTCACAAGCTGGTACATAGTGTTTCCCCCCTAGAGTTTAGCTTAAGGTTTTCCAAGTAACATTTAAACCAGATTTTCAGTCATTTAATTAACTGCTCTTTACTACCAGTTGGGGCACCTGGGTCTGGGTTAAATTCTATCTAGCCAGCCCCCCACCTTCTCCCTCAGTCCACCCCCTCCCTCAAAAAAAGTATCTGGGTGCTTTAGACACTATTTGCTTATTCCTGAATGGAAGGGATTTCTTAATGGCATTCTGCAATAGCTCTTCAGTTTTCTGTACAACAATGAAGAAAACAAATCTGCAACAGCCATGGAAGGTCAGAAGGATGGGATTACAGTATGGGGCCTTTTAAAGAGTTTGTTAATGGAAGCTGCCTCCTCAATAATTAAAGGAGAGAGAAGAAAATCAAGATGTGGGATGAAAACTCTTCCCACAAGTTATAGAGACTGCCAGGCGACAACTGATTTGAGACTTGCCCTGATTATCACAGGTGATCTGCTCTCGGGCAATGGATTCCACCTCTCAAACAGCCTTTTGTTTGGTGAGATGCCTTTACTGAGAGGTTCAAAAGTTGAGAAACAGTTGTGCACTGTTGCAGGAATATTTAAGAAGAGCACTGACAGTAGCATGCAGCTGGGATGGGTGCAGATAGATGCACACACACTTTATTGCAAACACAGCCCACATATATATATACATGCATAAACAGTTTGAAGGAATTAAGAAGCTTCATTATGCATCCAGTACAAATGAAAAACATGCATTTACTTGAACATTTTCACCACTTTAAACGTCTCCTAATAAATACATGTAATAACCATGATAACATTATTCTATTGATGTACAGTAAGTGATTCACAATCAAAGAAAAGCTGCACTTTATGCCTACTATTGGCTTCTCATATCCTCACAATGTATCACACTATTGGAGAGCAGTTTGGAATTCATAGACTCTCCAGTCCCGTGCACTGCCTCTTTTCCATTAATAGAACTATCAAGGAGCTTCTGCATCTCAGAGTCAGTGGGGTCTCAGTTTAAATAAATTGAAGCAGCTCTCTTTATGAAAACATCTGAAAATGTAGCCCAAGGCAACTGGCTTCAACAAATCAATCCAAAAATGGGACAGAGGGCACAGAGGTGCTTAGGCTCCCATAAGAATGAGTGATTCTGGTGTTGGAATGTGGAACTGAAGCAATTTTACTGCTCTCTTAACATGCTGGGGTCAAACCTATAGTCCTTAGCAAGGCAATACTTCAACTGAAATCAATAGGCATTTCCATGAAAAAGTCACTTTCAACAGCAGAGTTTCTACTGCCGTGTATTGCTGTGAGGGGAGGAAGTGTGAATGTCAGTTTGGGATGTTCACTGCAGGACACTTTGACAAAGGTGAGGACAGGGTGGTCCTTAGGGTTATGGGGCCATACACAGTATTATTAAACTGGTGCCCTATACCCGATGGCAGCCAGGGGACATGATGAATTTTTTAGAGATGTGATTTTAGAATCTTTAGTAACACTCTAATGAAATATTTTTAAAACAAATTTTAAACTAAGGTGCTGTCGACTAACACAGTAAATTCAGAAATGGACAGAATTTACCTGGGGTTGGCAAATGCTTGTTAAATGGTTTCATTACCACTCGAATGGCTCTTTCACAGGTTCAATGTTCTGTTAGTAAGTCTGCCAGGCTTCTTCACTTAAGTTAATTAGATCCTTTCCAGAGGAAGGACAGTCACAGAACAGGAATAGGATAGGTGAGTGGACATTTAAGACCCAGTGGAGCCCCACATTTTGGGGTGCACTCTGTAGCTGTGTATTCTGTGTTTCGGTAAGACCATAAGAACCACCATACTAGGTCAGACCAAAGGTCCATCCAGCCCAGTATCCTGTCTGCCAACAGTGGCCAACGCTGGCAGAACTCTGGGTGTAACCAGGAAATGTAACCAACACCTCCAGGGATAATTCAGTCCTAATGTAAGTGGGCAAAGGCTCCTCCCACTTGCTCATTACACACTGCCAAATAGTGTCAATTACACTTATGGTGCTCACTCTCTAAATGCCAATTCAGGCTGAACTATTCTGTCTCTTCCAGTCTTCAATCTATCCTGTTGCCAGTTAAATGCTTCATCATTTACTTCACAGCTGAATTTAATACAACCTTGAGAGCCCATCAGGTTTTGGACATCCAGAATGCGTCACGGGTGAGAGCAACTTCCAGTCTAGAGAGGTCAAGCAGGAATTCAGAAGGGCTTTCTCTGCTCTTTCCTCAGAATTAAAGGTCCAAGTTGAAGGGGAGGAGGGGGAATTCCCCTGGTTAAAGGACCTCAAGTCTATACTAATTGCTTATTCAGGCAGAAATCTGGCTGAAGAAAAGTGCTTTTTAGATATTTAAAACCCAAGAGCTAAATGTTGAAGGTAATGGGAATTTGGCTTGAATTGGACTTCAAGATTTGGATCTCTCTCCTGAAGCTAAAAATACATTAGTAATTATATAATAAAAAACCTATACCCAAGGCCCACAAAATCTGATGGGCATTAATACTGTTTGAAGGATTAAGAAGAAATGTATGTGTAACTGCCTTGGATGGAAAAGACCTGAAAAAAACTCTAAGAGATGAGCAAATTCCAATCCAAGATACACTTGCAAGCAATTAGGAGATCAATGTGAAATTCTGAACGAGCAGTTTCAGAGATATTGTTAGACTAGAACCACCTCTGGACATAGTGGCCATGAATGATGCCTATCACACCAGTCAGGCCTTTTTTAATGCTTTCACCTTGCAAACAGACACAGCAAGAACGTATGGGCTCATGCTACCCCAGAAAATAAATTCCCAAACATACAGCATAACACATATACACTATTTGATACTAACTTGGCAGCAGTGTTGGCTATGACCTAAGGAAGAGAGAAAGAACAACAAAAGAACAATAGTTTTAGAGTGTCAAGGCAATATATGTTAACAAGGCATTATAAAGCTTTATCAAATCATCTACAGATAGGAGCAGAAAGCAACTGTATGCCTGTAAACCACAATGTAATTAAGAGAGAGGAAAACGTAGGGATTATAATTATCTGCAGAGACTTAATAGGATATCAAGGCATTTTGGCCTATCCTTGACAACAAGTTTGTATTACTGTGTGTCACTAGAAGTTTTGTTACTGAGGGATGCAGAAGCAAGGAAGGAGAACTATTTGCAGGCTGACATGTCCCTTGGCTCCTAAGCAGAGGGGCCAACAGCTCTGTATGCTGCCTCTGCCCACAGGTGCTATCCCCACAGCTGCAGTTTCTGGCAAATGGGAGCTGGGGAATTGCCGTTTGGGGCATGGACAGCACCAGGAGCCTCTAGTTTCTAGCTCGGGGCTGGGACCACAGATTTCGATTTTGGCTTCCAACCCACTTGTCATCAGGGTCATCCTTGCAGAAGCCTTTTTTATTTCCTGAGCCTCCACCTTCACTACAGCCATCTACTGCCCTGGATGGGCAATCATGTTTGTGACCACGGAAAAGTAGACAAGATTCCATGCAGAGATAATCAGAAGCACTATGGGACAACCCCAGCTTACAAACAGGTTGTTTGTTTGTAAGCATGGGCAGTGGGTATGCTAGGCGGGGGAAGGCATTGCCTTCCCAAACCACCAGCTTGGCCCTACTCATACTCTGCCCCCAGAACACTTACTGTAGGCCTACTGGGGACAGTGTGTTGCTGCCCTTGAGCACCTGCCCTACCTGTGCGCCAGGACCGGGGAGGCTGAGGATGTGGGCTGCCTATGATGGGAGGTGTGACTGGGAAAAGAGGCAAGGTTGGGGGTGTGCCTCCCCCAGTCACACCTTCACCCACCACTCATGTTTGTAAATCAGTTGTTTGGAACTTGGAACACATTTTCCCATAGAAACTATGTTGTGAGTGGTGTTTAGGTTCCCAGGCTAGTCCACAAAAGTCTATTTAACCCATAATATAGCAAAAATACTCTATATTTGCAATGAAAAATAGTAGAAATAGTTTTCATGTAAGCTTGCATGACGGTGCTGGAGGAAAGCAGGTTTCATTAGGGGAGCATGAGGAGGTAGGTGGAGGTTCTGAAAGGGACTTCTGGGAATCCCTTGGCTCCCTCCCGCAGGCTCTGTGCCAGATCCCGTGGCCAGCTCCATCTCCTGCACCTTCCCTCCCCAGCCCCATGGGCTCAGCACCAGTTCTGGAAGCCTCCCCAACCCCATTCCACGGCCGCCCCTCCACAGGCTCAGTGACTTTTCCGGAAGCCCTCGTCCCTACCCCAGCCGTTCCTCCCTGCCTCTGCCCCCATCTCCCACAGGCTGCTCACCTGGAGGTGGTAAATCATATGAGGACAGCCTGCAGGACTCTGGAGGAGCAGGGGGCAGCTATGCAGTGTTTTCCCCTTTGAAATGCTGCTTCTCTCTAGCCTCTGCTTTGTGGCCACCCCTGCCCCTTCTGAGTCCTTTGACCAGCACTCAGGCCACTTGCCCACCTTCAACACTTGCCTGATCCCCTGAGGCTGCAGGGGAGCTTTCATCTGTGTGTGTGAGTGTTTGCAAGCCTGATGCTTGTTCCTCGGACATTGCCTGTATTTCTTAGATGGCTGCATAAGACGCTCTTGATATATTTGGGCATCACCATCTTCCCAGTTACTTTTGCAACATTCAGAGGGGTAGCCGTGTTAGTCTGAATCTGGAGAAGCGGCGAGGGGTCCTGTGGCACCTTATAGACTAACCGAAGTGTTTGGAGCATAAGCTTTCGTGGGCAAAGACCCGTCGCCCGACAGAGAAAACACCGGGCCTCCCCCATGGTGTAGTACACCCGGTACCGGACCCCTTGATGGGGCACCAGAAATGACCCTTCGAGGGCTTCTCCGCCACGTCCCGCCGGCAGTAGTTGGATTTAGTAGTTGGACCCTCTACATGCATCTGATGAAGTGGGTCTTTGCCCACGAAAGCTTATGCTCCAAACACTTCGGTTAGTCTATAAGGTGCCACAGGACCCCTCGCCGCTTTTGCAACATTGTGAGTGGATCTGAATTACCACTCGGGTTGACCCACAAGTGTGCTCCCTCTGCTGTCACGGCAGTAACTCATTGGAGGGGCTTCTTCACATACGGCATTTCTATAGCTGTGTCACCACTTTATTTTTAATTAACAAACACCAATGCAGGGATCCAAAGTGTGCACATGGGGCTATATGCCATTGCCTTTGCCTAGATATAAAGCCACAAAATGCCTTTTCCACCCCCCATTTCTGCCCCTCAGATTCTCAGCTTCGAGAATATTCTGCCAGCTCTGTAAACTCTGCAGTGAGCCAAATATATCTGTCTTTTACGGGAATCAGTAGAGATATATTAGGAACAAGTTGTAACCTGTAAGCAGATCACTGATTCTACATCCATTTTAGGTATGTGCAAGACAGCTGAGCAGCCACTTACAGTGAAACATGGTGTAATAGTATCATTTTCTGAAGTGAACTCTTGCAGCTATTCTAACCCTCTCAACCATGTCCGTGCATAAAAAACCAGTATTTTAAAGGTAGAAATGGAGTTTGTAAAATACCCCTTAAAAGAGAGAACAACCAATTATTTGATGTTAGAATATGAAGAACATGCACATGTAAACTATACATTTCACAGACAGAAAAATACTTCACATGCAGCATCCGTCTTCTAAAAAGTGATCAACAGCCTCAAATTGTAGCAAAGATTTTTCAGACCTAAACAGATTATCACAGATCCCTATAGCTACGGCAAAGCTTAGCTTCTCTTCACATGCTGGATTGAAATAACATTTTCTCCAGCTCAGATCCACAATCATTTTAGTTTATTTCTAAATATGGTTAGGTACTGAAATACACAACCCACTCACTCAAAGATGCCATAGAGTAACAAGCCAGTAATCCTACCCTCCTGACACACAAAAACATGTGGGACAGGTATTTACTACCCTAGCCAAAGACGTGCAGAATAACACAGGCTGGAATAAAAAATAACCATATCTGAGACTTGTTCTCAATCTGTGTCAATGTTTCCTTTTGTAGAATCTTTACCCATTAAGATCTGCTGCTGATATTGTAATAGGCATGCCTGCAAAAAATTTTACTCTTGCCCTGTGATAAGCCCTTAATTCCAGAAATGCATAAAATGAGTAAGGGACTGGGGACTCAGTAAGAGACACAGAAATCATTCCAACCTTTCAACAAGGTATGATTATGTGAGAAAGAAAAAAAGCTACTTGAGAACATATTAATGTTGGATTTAAGAATACTTTCTTTGCATATATGATATCGATAATTTACATTTTAATGGTTATGCTTTAAATTTTTGAAATTCAGTGCCTACTATCATTAAATAATTATTGTCTGACAACCTCCCATAATTTTGCACAACAGCGAAAAAATGCTTAAAATAAATTTCAATATTACTCACAAATTATGTTTATAAAAAATTGAATTTCTCCAAGCCTGCTTATGCTATGTCTAACAGGCTACAGATGTGCACAAAAAAGGAGCTTAAAATTATTTTGTGTGTGTCCTTGTGCATGTACATGGGAGGAAGTTGGACAGATAGAAAAGACTGCTATGAGGTGGAGGGATTACTGTGGAGCAGTTTCAGTGGCCATAATTTGTTTGCCTCCTCAAGGCTTCTATTATGTGACCTGATCCAACACCTATTGAAATCACTGACATCACTGAGTGGCAGATGCAGCCCTAATAGTGTATATTTTTTGTAATTGTACATACTAGGAATACTTGGGCAGTTCAATTGTCCAAATTTACCTGAAGTAAAATACAAGGAGAAAGGTTAACAAGGGACAAGAGGAGGCCAAGACAAGGGAGGTAAGATGTGCTAGCGAGGAGCTTTCAGAACTAAAGCAGGAAAATACATGATATTTTTGCAGATGAAAAATGTAAATGAAAACAAAAGCTTTTTGGGGGGGGTCTGTTTTTGTTGACATTTTCTTTAAATGCCACCACTTATAACCAAATTTCAAGGCAATTTTTGAGTTTACAGCACTAAGGCCTGATTCCTCACGGTCTTGCATCTTGTGTAGTCAATACTAACTGCATGCCTACTAGGTATAAAACACTATCAACTCGTAATAGCATTTTACATTCACTTTTCTCTCATGTAAGTGAGAATCAGACTCCTGTTGTATTTTTCTCCTCTTGCTCCCAACGTGTATGTTATATTGAGCCAAATGAAACTTGGTGACTAAAATTGTGTCTTAGGGAAGTTTTCTCTTTATCTGTCTGTACTACACTTCTGCATTGTTATTTGAAATATTCTCTTCCTTAATCAGACCTTAACTATTGAAACAGAAAGGAAGTCATGGGATTTATTAAGATAAATAGCAAAGAAAAGTGATCTCTTTGAAAATTCCTTCTTTTTCCTAAAATATTGGGAAACAACTTCATTTCAGATAAAGACAGCTTCAGGATAACTGACTTGAAGAATTTGTTTCTAAATTAACAAATCATAAATAAAAGTAGAAAGATTAGAAAGCAACTGCTGATTTCCCATGGTCATCATTCAACATTTCAGTAATGTAGTCCAAGCTACATGCATCACCCACTTGCAGCAAAAATACCTGCTCTACAAATTCACCTTCATAATTTCAAGTAAAAAACAGTGGGATTATCTCTATATTCTACCAGCTGGATAATAAGTATTGTGTATGGAAAGAAATAAGTGGATAATAAAGTTTACAGAATTTAGATTTGAGCTGGATGGCATTCAAAGCAAAGGACTGAACTAATCACAAGTCAATCTCAACTTGCATTAACCTTCCTGGATATTCAGTAACAGAATTAAAATAACCATCCATCTACAACTGAGCTTCAAAACCTGATTACAAAGAGACAGCTGAATTGCATTTCATTTGCAAATTCAATACAATCAATTTAGGGTTGAATAAGGATCTAAACTTGTTAAAGGCAATTTCCCCTCTCTTGATATTCACCTCTTTCCATCAACTGCTGTGAATGAGCCACATCCGTCCTCATTAACACTGGGCCTACAGTTGACAAGTAGTTTTCTTTCTTTTTGTTGTTCATATTTGTATATTATAATATATAAATAAAGGGGGGGAGGAGGGTATATACACACACACTTCCCTTATATACATAACGGCTGTGTCTAGACTGGCACGATCTTGCGCCAGAGTGATGCAAATGAGGCTCAGCGTTGGAATATCACCGAGCCTCATTTGCATAGCTAATGAGCCACCATTTTCACGGAAGAGGCTTTTATGCAAGACGGGGCTGTCTACACTGCCCCTTCTTGCTCAAGAAAAATCCTCTTGCGCAAAGCCGTTATGCTTGAAAATAATCAGCATAACAGCTTTGCGCAAGAGGGTTTTTCTTGTGCAAGAAGGGGCAGCGTACACAGCCCTGTCTTGCACAAAAGCCTCTTCCGTGAAAATGGCAGCTCATTAGCTATGCAAATGAGGCTCGGCAATATTCCAATGCTGAGCCTCATTTGCATCGCTCTGGCGCAAGATCGCACCAGTCTAGACACAGCCAATCACTTGCCTCTATAATTTTCACCCCAATTCATCTGATGAAATGAGTTTTACCTTATGCCCTAATAAATGTTAGGGTACGTTTACACTGCATGGCTACTCTGCGCCTACACAAGCCACCCGTTATTTCAAAATATTTTTTGAAATAATGGGTGTGCTATTTCACCATCCCAGTAAACCTCGTTGCACGAGGAATAAGGGATTGCTCGAAATCGTGACTTATTTTGAAATTTGGCACTGTGTAGACATGCCAAATTTCAAATTTCAAAATAGATTCGAAATAAGATACTCAATTTGCATGGCGCAAATTACGTATCTTATTTTGAGTTTAGGGTGCTGTGTAAATGCACCCTTAGTGTCTTAGGTGCCACAGGATGCCTCATTGTTTTTACATTAAGGAAGGAGTTATAGAAGTTCAATGAAGCATATTAAGACTGCTATCATAGTGGTTACAGGCAATTTCTCTTCAGGAAAGTGTAGTTTCAGATTCCCTTTACAGTAACTTCCATACAGGCCTTTGGCTGATATTCAGGTCAACCAGATGAAATATAGTGAATTCAACTGAAGAATACTGACATGTTACTAGAGTCAGATACCTTAGCCACTGTGTTCCTCCTCATGCCAGGGTACCCAGTATCCAACATGTAATACAATTCAGGACACCAAAGACCAAGAGTTATTATGAAATAGTATCACGTGTCCTTTTTCAGGTGGGAAAAGGTTTAATGACTATTTTTCTGGACATCATTAATGATAATTATAAGACAAATTCACAGTACAGTAACTTGTATTTTACTTCATTCTTCAGCTAATTACTTACTTACTGAAACATTGAATACAGTACCACATTACCTACCCTCTAGGAAGTCCACCTTCTGAAGCCCTTCGCTTGAGACTTAATTTATGCATCTCAGCCATTTCCTTTAGAGTCTCTGCTGAGTACAGACCAATGGGGTTGTTATATTGCCTTGCAGGGCTCAGCTGATGTTTAGGACTAATGGCATCAGTGAACACAGGGCTTAGTTTTGAACCTAGGTTACTCTTTGCAGGTGAAATGTCAGGTGTCACAGACAGGGAGGCCATGGAAGTACTAACTGCAGTAGTCTTTAAGAAGGAAGAGCTATTTGAACAGCTGATCTCTTGCTTGCTGAGGAAGCCTGAAAACGTTCCATTGGTGGTTAAAATACTACCCACATGGCCAGTCGCTGTGCTAGTTAGAGGACTGATGGTGGTTCTGTTGCCATTGATTTCCAAAGCAGGGTCCTGTAGTAGCAAACATGCAGGCCAAGAAAAGAAAAAAAGAGCAATCATAGAACACATGCAAAAAGAACATATCTATAGCTATAGCTTTCTGCATATATCCATATACTTGAGACAAAGAGATTAGTGGCTGAGGTAACCAACTTTTCAATAAAGCAGAATATTCAGTTAATCTTCTCTCAATAGGATGAGACTACACACCAAGGCATTTTTTAGCTGAAACATACACATTAAAATGTACTGTCAAACAGCTTCTGTTATTAGCTGAAGATATAGATATTATTTGATAGACTATATCTTCCATTCATTCCTGTGATAATTAAATAAATCTGAATGCTTTGAGGTTGGTTCCATTGGAGGTAATAATATACAAATACAAAAATCTAGACTATTAGCTAGAAATGTAAGACCTAATATTTCTGAAATCACATTATTCAATTTCTCATGAACAGTCCTAAAATTAATGAAGCCCGAACACTGCATTGTTCTCATAGGTTCCAGGGCATGCTAACAAGGCCATGCAATATGGTTAGCAAGTAGGCTTAAAGAACTCAGAATGGCATATTAACCAACAGGTATAGTTTCTCTTTTATTCATGTGCATAGTTTCCATTTGAATGAATGGGAGTTAAGCAGGCATAGAGCATGAAATTGCACCCTAGATGCATAATCCCACATCTGTGATTTGGATATTTTTTCTAGCTAAGACACTATGGAATATTGTCTTTGTGAAAGACTCACAATTTCAGACATATGTAAGACCTCTTGCTGGCGCCTCACATTAGAAGTACATCTTACCTCTCAAAAACCCCTCTTAGAAAATAGGAAATTATGTTTTTTGTTAAATATTTCAATAAATGGTTTCCTACTAATGCTGCAAAATGCAGATGAAATAAGGTTAATACTAAAATAGAAAATAATGACTTTTCAGTAACATGTTCCATAAAAAGAAACAGCAGTTCATATGAAAATTAGTACATAAAATAGGAAAAAGACAGCAACTCACAGCCTCTCCCTGCTTCCTTCTACTCAAAAGAGTTTAGCTGGTGTTGCTGTGATCTAGATCATTACCGTGTGGCCCTTCAGCACAAATTGACCCCTGGTGTAACTCCATGTAAGTCAATGGGAGTTGAAGGCAACCAGCATTTCCTAGGACACGCAGAGTACCTGGCAGAAATGCACCTTTAGATCCAACTATATTTCCATCTTCGACTCACTGTGGTGTATAATAACTAGGATGCTGGGGGGTTTAAAAAGTTTTCTTTATGAATATTTTCTAGCTGCTAGAGGGAAGGGATGCAAGAAGATTAAAGATAAAGAATATTATAGAGAAATATGCTCTGTTGTCACTCTCATAGGCATTTTAAAGTTTTTGCAGTCTCTTTGTTTTCCTTTAATTTGAAATACAAGACCATGTATTTCTTGAGTACACAGCTTTCCAATTTGTGTTTGGAAAATGTAAGTCATCAATCCACATCAGTGTTCAGCATGTCTTAATCTTCATAATGCACAACTTTTTGTGCCCCCATTTTGCTACTAAATCAAAGCTAGTGCCAATACAGCCATTCCCTTTTATCTATTAGACTGGTCTATACTTCAGCTTAATAGTTCAAGCCCCTCACGGAAGGTCTTTTCTATCTCATGTGTTGGCAACTCACTTCATAATGGAGTATTAAGGAGCAATCACCATAATTATTATACATATAATCATAACACTTAGGAGCTGTAGACATGGACCTGAACCCAACTGTGCTAGGTGCACAGAAGAAAAAGATGGTCCTTGTCCCCAAAGAGTTTTCAATCCTCAAGTGATTTACCTCTTGTAAAATCCTTTTACTATATTTTACAATTATTTATGATTTGAAGGAAACAGGACAGCAGCAGATACTTTCAGGCACTGTATCTGTTGCAGAGTATAATAAGGTACTAGATTAATGCATTTGGATGAAAGGGGAATTTGTGTAATAGTGCGTATGTGATACTAACTTGCAATTTATCCCAGATTTCTAGAGTCTTGAATTACAGGTAATTTACACTGCCCCTGATTCAGTGCTGTAGAGGGGGCAATTTCTCCCCACTCCTGTGCATGTGGGGTACATAGCAGCCATAGTTAATAACCACACATGCTTGAAAGGACAAGATTGGAATACCAATGAGTGCTGTGCCAGGACTCACATCCCAGGGGAGTGTATCTAAAAAGGGATATAGCCCCTGCAGCAGCAAAGGCCAAGAATGCCCCTTGACTGGAGTTGAAGGCTAAACCTTTCAAAGGTCTTGAAGAAGCTGCAACTCAACCTTAGTCTCTCAGTGACCACTGGGGGCATGGTGCCCATACAGGACTACAATGGCTTGTAGGGTCATATATGGGCATAGCAAATGTGCAACCCCACTGACTCCTATAGAGTTGCAGAGGATGCAAACCTGAGCAGGATTTGGCTTTCAGACTGCAGTTTATAGAGTGGGGAACAGTATCTTTATCACTGGATATTAGTTACTCGCACTGGGTCTAATTATTCACTGGTATGTTGGCAATTTGGTGTGATGCCATTGAGGCTGTGGAAACTGATGATCTTAATAGTGTATTTCCAAATATTTTTGTTCATTTTTTCTGAATGTATTTGTAATTAATTACAGTCTTCAGTAATCATATTCTGACATCAAAAGAGTCTGCACAGGCCAATTACAGGTTTCCACATAGCATTAAACAAATAAAAATAGGATTTACACCTCCATATAAGTTTTAAAGAGGAGCAAATGCACAATTTTCTCTCAGATAAAGAATCACCAATTACACTGATGCTTTCCTTCAGAAATCATTGCATCCTAGCATGCAAGAAAAATCAAGGCAAAACATGTACTACAACAAGAACAACAGGAGGAGGAACAGGCAGCATCAGATGGAGCTACACCTGCAGAAAAACAGACTCCTTCCCCTCATCTCCAGCACAGGAAAGGGTACTATGGGGGAAATTATTAGCTGGCATTAGCATGGGCTCCAGAAGAGAGAAACATTTTTAATCAATAAAGAGCAACCAAATAACATTTGGCAGTATTGTATTTTACATAAATGGAAGTTTATAGGAAAGGAAATATTGTGGCTAAGTGGACTGAAAATGAAGGCTGATGGGGTTACCATTCTTTAGTCTTTGAAGGAATTTTAGTTACACTCCTCAAAATAGATTCTAGCTAGTTAACTGCATATTGATATTGATTTATTATAATAGATGAGTATTGGCATAGGAAAACTGATCTATGCCTTAAGTTAACTCTAGAAACCTGGGGGCCATGTAAGCATTTAAAGTTAAGATTATGGGATGTTTTGGTAATGAGGTCTGTTTGTGGGGTAAAGGAGGAACAGGGATATGGAATTTTAACATCATTATAATTTACTAACAGAACCATTTCCCACTGATAAGCTTATTTGTCTTTTTTCTCATATGATTGATAAAGTTTCTGTGACTTGGTTCATTCATAAGAGCATATTTTTAGATTAAATTATTGGTCTATTCGTTTCAATCTAGTGGGAAGAAGAGACCAAAGGAGAAAACATTTACTGCACTTCTGAAATCTGAATGTCAGGCTTCTAAAAATGAACATCTCTTGGCATTATATCTAATGAAATTAAAAGTAGTCAACTGTGACTTCCCCCCATTTCACTCCATCAAATTATCCCTGTGGCTGGGAAAAATGAGCTAACATTTTCATTTGTAAAAGTCTGATGCTCCCTCCCAACTGACCAGAAGAGGAGGCTCTAACACTGGGCATTGGCTCCTTTCCTGGAGAAAGAAACTGTCATCCCTTGAACACAGAGAAGTCAAACAGCTGAATTCTAATTTCCCAATGTAATAATGCGTGGAAGAGTTAAAAAATGATTCTGTAGAGAAGAACACGGAACAGTTAGGGATGGAAGGAGTTTATTATGAAACATTATGAGCTTTTGAACAGGGGCCGTTAACAGGGAGTTTTCCAGATAAAGGAGGAAGCAAATACAGGACCCTTGAGGGAAGTGGCTGTCTAGAGAGAGAGAGAGAGACAGAGAGACAGAAAGAGAGAGTGAGAGTGTGTGTGTGTGTGTGTGTGTGTGTGTTTCCTCCTTTCCCTTCCCTCCTCCTCCCCCCCTCACAGAGTGAGTGCTGTGGCTGGCAGGTGGAAGCTGTGAGCTTCTAATCAGGGTTT
>JANRFK010003679.1:15634536-15647320 GCA_030068395.1 Apalone spinifera
CAGAAGAGCAGACTTTGACTCCCTCAGAGAACTGATGGGCAGGATTCCCTGGGAAGCTTACATGAAGGGGACAGGAGTCCAGGAGAGCTGGCAGTATTTTAAAGAAACCTTATTAAAGGCACAGGAAGAAACCATCCTCATGCGCAGCAAAAAAAGCAAATATGGTAGGCGACCAGATTAAGCTCACCATGGATGTCCCTGGTAAGCCAAACACAAAAAGGAAGCTTACAAGAAGTGGAAACTTGGACAGATGAGTAGGGCGGAGTATAAATATATTGCTTGAGAATGCAGGGGAATTATCAGGAAGGCGAAAGTGCAATTGGAATTGCAGCTATCAAGGGATGTGACGGATAACAGGAAAGGTTTCTACAGGCATGTTAGCAATAAGAGGGTGATCAGAGAGGGTGTGGGACCCTACCTGGATGAGGCAGGTAACCTACCGACAGATGATGTGGGAAAAGCTGAAGTACTCAATGCTTTCTTTGCCTTTGTCTTCACAGACAAGGTCAGCTCCCAGACAAATGCACTAGGCAACACAGTATGGGAAGGAGGTGGACAGGCCTTGGTGGGGAAAGAATAAGTTAGGAACTATTTAGAAAAGCTAAACATACATAAATCCATTGGCCCGGATTTAATGCATCCAAGGGTACTGAGGAAGTTGGCAAATGTCATTGTGGAGCCTTTGGGCAATTATCTTTGAAAACTCGTGGAAATTGAGAGAGAATCTGGGTGATTGGAAAAAGGCAAATGCAGTGCCCATCTTTAAAAAGGGGAAGAAGGACAATCCAGGGAACTACAGACCAGTCAGCCTTACCTCAGTCCCCAGAAATATCATGGAGGGGATCCTCAAGGAATCCATTTTTAAGCACTTAGAAGAGGGGAAGATGATCAGGAATAGTCAACATGGATTCACAAAGGGCAAGCCGTGCCTGACCAATCTGATTAGCTTCTATGATGAGGTGATGAGGGAATGGGGTATGGGAAATTCAGTGGATGTGACTTTAGCAAAGCTTTTGATACAGTGTCCCACAATATTCTTGACAGCAATTTAAGGGAGTATGGATTGGATAAATGGATTGTAAGATGGGCAGAAAGCTGGCTAGACTGTCTGGCCCAACAGGTAGTGATCAATGGCTCAATGTCAGGTTGGCATTCGGTTTCTAGTGGAGTACTCCAAGGGTCTGTTCTTGGACTGGTTTTGTTCAGTATCTTTATTAATGACCGGGAGGTGGGGCAGGGAGGTAGATACAGTGGGGGGTACGGATAGGGTCCAGAGTGACCTGGACAGATTAGAGGATTGGGCCAAAAGAAATCTGATGAGGTTCAACAAGGACAAGTGCAGAGTCCTGCACTTGGGACGGAAGAATCCCAAGCATTGTTACAGGCTGGGGACCAACTGGTTGCGTAGCAGTTCTGCAGAAAAGGACCTAGGGATTACAGTGGATGAGGTGCTGGATATGAGTCAACAGTGTGCCCTTGTAGCCAAGAAAGCTAATGGCATATTAGGTTGCATTAGGAGGAGCATTACCAGCAGATCTAGAGAAGTGATTATTCTCCTTTATTCGGCTCTGATGAGGCCACATCTGGAATATTGTGTCCAGTTCTGGGCCCCCCACTATAGAAAGGATGTGGATGCATTGGAAAGGGTCTAGTGGACGGTGACCAAAATGATTAGGGGGCTGGAGCGCATGACCTATGAGGAGAGACTGAGGGATTTGGGTTTGTTTAGTCTGCAGAAGAGAAGAGTGAGGGGGGATTTGATAGCAGCTTTCAACTTCCTGAAGGGAGGTTCCAAAGAGTCTGGAGAAAGGCTGTTCACAGTAGTGACGGATGGCAGAACAAAGAACAATGGTCTCAAGTTACAGTGGGAGAGGTCTAGGTTGGATATTAGGAAAAACTATTTCACTAGGAGGGTGGTGAAGTACTGGAAGGGGTTACTTAGAGAGGTGGTGGAATCTCCATGCCTAGAGGTTTTTAAGTCTTGGCTTGACGAAGCCCTGGCTGGGTTGACTTAGTTGGGATTGGTCCTGCCTTGGGCAGGGGGCTGGACTTGATGACCTCCTGAGGTCTCTTCCAGCTCTATGATTCTATGATTAGCTGAGCCCATTCTCTGTTCTCAGCAACACTTTTTAAAATTTACTAATAGCGGTCTAACTTCTGTACTGGCAGAATGCTTCCTTCACATGTGGAACAGGAGAGGAACGTGGGCAGCAATAGCTTCCAGAGTTGGAGGTACCAGAACAGCAGGCCAAATTGTCAGCCTGGTCCACTTGCATCCTCACTCCCAAAGAAGCAGCTTTATGGCACTGTATGGGGTTAGAGATGTGGGATAGGAAGTGAGAGATCAGGTGAAGAAAAGCAGACTGAATACACATTAATTTGCATGGGTTCATTTCATGATGTGAACTCTCTGCTAGTACAGAGAGGCATCAGGGCCAGGGGACCCACAGCAGGACACTATCTTACTGCACTATGAAACTTCATTGTGAAGTACTCAAGTCAGGAAGTATGAAAGCTAATGTTAACTCTGACCTTAGTATGCATTGGGATACAGTCTTTAAATTAGAATATAATATCAATTCTTTGCACATCTACAAGAATGATTTCAAGTGTTTATAAACATTAATTATTTTAGCCTTATAACACTCATATTAAGAAGCTAGTTGTTACTATCACCACTTCACAGACTGAGGTCATAAAGCAATCTGTGGCACATCAGAGAAAGAACCTAGATCTCCTGTTCTGTGCCTTTTTCAACAAGATGATCTTTCCTATGACTATGACTTCAGATTATTTTAGGTACAAGTTCCTACTGTTGTTAAATACAGTATTCAAAAGCACAAGGAGGCCAGATTCTAACTGGGACTCAGAGCTACCACAATACACATTAATTAATAATTTTACAGTATCTCTAATGCCTCTATGCAAGGGACAGAGTTAATGTTGTGTGTGGGGCCTTAAATTTCATACTTCCTCATTTGTAGATACTTAACTTTGAACCCCAACGATGTTCTCCTATTCTCTTTCCTCCATCTTGAATGACTTCTAATCACAAATGCTCTCGATCTTGGATATATCATTCTAGTCTTTTAAATATCTCATGCCTTGAGTTGTTTTGAGTTGTTTGGTAAGCAAAAAGTGAAAATGGTGACCAAATCAAGCATCTGTTTCCACCAGCAGCCCCAGAGCCCCGTGGATCCCACGCATCACAGACCATCACACAAACGTGGCTCAAAACACAGATTAGATGAAGAAAATGAGGAAATGGGCTCCACGAGGGGTGTGGGAACATTACTTCCAATCTGAAAAACCTGTCAAGTGTGTCTTTCAATAGGCTGAGGTTGCACCTAACGTGAGTTCTTATACTAAAATATAATCAGCTGCTGACAGAAGCTGAAAACAAAACATGCTTGCAAATTAGCAGATATTATAATCAGGTCAGCAGAAATAATACACAATACAATGGTTTAGATTAGCGACTGAATTTATATGCACATACAAGAGTTCTTAGCGGCATACAACATCCCTGATCTGAAAAACTTCCCCTACCAAGGAGAGGAGAGCATGGCAATGATGGTTTTGTAATGTAGCCATTTGCTCTCTGAAAGCACTATCCACCGCTACTAGTGCCCAAGAGGTGAAAGGCTCTGGCTGTGTCCCGTTGACAATCCCCAGACCCAACCAGTCACCAAGTGTTAAGGCTATTCTCAGATTATTTTGAAAAAGTAACAAGCTTTATTTTAACCAACTCAACTTTATTTTAACAATATATTTACTGTAACATACTTTATCTCAATATACATGAAAAATCCTAGTTTACGTCAGTAAGGTCTTTTTTTATATCACATTTGAGATCTCTGCTTTAGTGATTCAAAGCACTCATGCTCCTTCCATAATTCCCTCTCTAAACACATTTAAAGATGACTCCTTTCAACTACTGACTCGTTGACAACTTTCCTCTCCATGCCACACCTGACCTGGCATTTATCTACTGCAATTCTCCCAGGACAGAGACTGAACTCCCTCTCAATCCCTGTATATACATTGGAACTGTAATCCCCTTGCTTCAAAACATGCATCATCATTCTCATCCCAACTACCCAAGTCTCCCCGACTCCCTGGACAAGCATCCTCAGCTGACCTCCAACTGCCATTTTCTTTCCAGTATCACCTTGGATGAATGCCATGACCCAACTCTTCAGTCCTGCTAGAAACGCTCAACCAACAACAGTTCCACTTCTAGCTGCCACTAACCATCCCAGACAAGGGATCCAGACAATCTGACTCACAGCTGTGAGAAATCTTTCACCACACTTGCAAACAGAATAGGAGCCACATTCCAGCTCTTGGAAAAACCCCAGGGCATATCTACACGAGAAAATTATTTTGAAATAATATGGAATAGTGTGTCCACACTACGGGGAAACCTCAAAACTAGTACGAGGCAAGCTCCATTAATGTGGACGTGCTAGCTTGACAGAGTCCCAGAAAGCAGTGGGGAGTAATTACTTTGAATGATTCTGGGGAGTAATTATTTCAAAATAGCAGCAGTGGAGCGTCCACACGACTGCTATTTTGAAATAACTCCTGCTTTCCACAAAGAATTATGCTTATTTCGAAATAGTTATTATTTTAAAATAACCAGCCCCTTATTTCGAAGTAATGTGTTTGGCAGTGTGGACATTCCACTTATTATTTTGAAATAACTCCCTAGTGCAGACCAGGGCCTAGAGAACACCAGAAATAATTCTATATTCAATCTAACCCCTCATTTACAGAATGCTCAGTTTGAAGGTGACATGCACCTAGAAACTAAATAGCTTTTGTGACAAATCCAGAGCATCCATCTGCTGCTCACTGGTTTTATTGGATTCTGGGAGATGGGTGGCTGTAAACCCACCACATCTAAAAGAGCTCCCTCCTGCCTATGTGGAGGCTCCACAGAGCCCAGAATGCCAAGTGATTACGAGAGACAAATAAAGAGAAAACAGCGACAGGTGTGGAGGTCAAAGGGCTAAAATGAGGGAGCTGGAAGGGGACAGCGTCCACTGCCCCTTGAAGGTCTCAAGAGAGCCAACAGATGCCACCCAGCAGAACTCTACCCCGATGCGTGAATGGATGCAGGAATGGAAATAGGCCCCACAGTTGCAGGCACCTCCCTCAGCCAACCTCTGCTCCCTGGCCTATAGCCAGGAGGACATTGACAAGGAGGTCCCGCAACTTTGTGGGGCTATGGATAGGGTGTGCATAAATTAATAGGTGAGGGGTGAAATGCAGCCAGAACCTCAATAAGATGTTCTGAAGAAGCCAAAAGAGGGGCTCAAGATAGATGTGCACCAGGGTCTCCCTCATGCCACAGAAGAGGCAAGTGTTGTGAACAGGGGTGAATCGCGCCAAGTACACACCCATGCTCATGGTGCCATGGAGGATTCTCCAGCTGATGTCCCCAGCAGGCCAGAGAACCAAGGTGGAATAAAGGCTGGCCCACCAGGGTCCCCACCCTTTACTGCTGGTAAGAGATCCCACAATTTGTTATCTGGATGGGATCCAAGGGTGGGGAATTTAAGAGTGTGATGCACGAGTGTGTGCAGATGACTTTTTGATGTGGTTCAAAAGGAGACTGGTTGCAATGCCTGCAGCCAGCTCGGATGATGAGGGGCAGGCGATTGGGAAGGCATGAAGGACCAGAGACTAATGGAAAGATCCGGAGGGCCAGGGGTGAGGGGTGGGCGGGGTGAACCCTCTCGCAGGACCTGCTTGAGGTAAACCGAGCAGGAGGTGGCAAAGCATCCCTCACCTCCTGAAGTAAGCACCAGGGAGTACGAAGGGTAGAGAGCCCCATGCACTGAGCAAGCACTGGAGGATCCACACAGTCTCCCCAATCATAGTCCAGGAGGTCTCTGATCCTGGTGACTTCTGCCAGGAGCAACCTCTGGTGCACTGAGGGGGACTTTGCCACCTGCACACAAAGAGGGGAATTGTGTAGCAGGGGCTCCATCAGGAGATCTGCCCCCATAGTGGGTCCCAAGGACCTAGTCACTGAAAGCAGCTTCCAAGTCTGGAGGAGGTCCTGGTAGAAGGTCGGCAGCTCAGAGAGGTCTTGCGGAAGGCCTCTCAAATAAAGAAGCTGCTGGTCATATTGGAGCCCTTGGAAGCGGTGAAGGAAAGCGTGCGCCAGCGTGCTCCACACCAGACTACCTGCATCATATAGGAGCCTCTGCAAGGCCAGGAGACAGAGGACATGATCCACATGCACTAATACATCAGGCCCTGTCCTGGCCAGGAATGCATTGGTCCTGGAGGAGGGAGAACCTCAACATCAGCTGCTGGATGTGGGCCAGGCAACCCAGGATTGGGACTAGGGTGTTGAGACGGTGCCAGAGCATGGACAAGACCAATTGGTTCAGCATCAGCACCCTCCCATGTAGGGAGAGACACTGGAGCATTCCTGTCCATCTCTGCAACCACTCAGCCAGCCAGCCTGAACTCTAAATCTTGCCAGGTCTCCAGCGGGGGAGGGATGCGTGGCAAAAAGGAAAAATGCCAAGATAGAGCAGCGGAACCCCATGGCGTGAAGCACAGGTGGGAGAGAGTTCACCTATCACCCAGCCCCAACCACTAGGTGAGAGCTCTTGACCCAGCTGACCCAGGCAGAGGAGGCTGCTGAGCAAATGGTCACCCGGGCCTTGGTCATGTGGGTCCTGGACCACGAGGAGCACGTCATTGGCATATGCTGACAGGACCAGCCGCATGGCTCATGGAGCACCAACCCCATCAACCTCTTATGAAGGAGACAGAGGAAGGGCTCAATGGACAGAGTCTACAGCTGACCTGACAGCAGACAGCCTTGATGCACTCCCTGCCCAAAGCTGACCGATGCTATTGGGGTCCAGTTGAGCTTGACCAAGCACTCCGTGGAAGCATACAGCACCTGGAGAAACCCCACAAAGTGAGGTCCAAAGCCGAAGGCCTGCAGAATGCCCAGGAGGTACCCGTGGTCCATCTAGTCGAATGCCTTTTCCTGAGCCAATGATAGACCATCTCAAGACTCAAGTTCTATGAGATCCCAGACCAAATAAAGATTATTGAAGATGATATAGCCCTGGACGATGTAGGTCTGGTCTGGATGGACTGTGTCTGCCGGCATGGACCACAGCCTCAGTGAGATGGCTTTGGCAATGATTTTATAGTCCATGCTGAGGAGCGAAACGTGACACCAATTTCTCAGATCGCAGAAGTCCCACATCTTAGACAGCAAGACCTAGAGGGAGGACCCCACTCTCCAAGGACTCAGACCCCACTCTCCGAGGACGCCCCAGAACACACGGTAGAACTCTACGGTGTTCTATCCATGCCCGGGGACTTATTGGTGCACATGAGATGGAGGGCTTCCCAGAATTCGGCTAGAGAGAGTGGCAGCTCCAGGCAGTCATGGTCGCCCATGCTGACCGTTGGGAGTTCATCCCAGAGAAGTCTGCAGGCGTTGGCATTGGTAGGATCCGGGGAAAAAGAAAGGCATAAAAATCTCGAGCCCTCTCACACATCACCACCAGATCCATGAAGGGGATCCATCCTCCACCAGAAGGAAGATATGCTTTTTAGTTCCCCTCTTTTTCTCCAGGGCAAAGAAGAAGGAGGAGCCACAATCCATCTCCCAGAGGAGATGGATGCAAGAACGAATAAAGCACCCTGGGCCTGAAGGTGATAGAGAACCCAGAGCTCCTCCCGCTTCTCCCGGTATGTTTCACAAAGGGATGGATTTCCAGGACTGGTGGCCAGAAGCCTCTCCATCTCTAAAACCTTCCGTTTCAACTGCTCTATCACCACATCCTGCCACCAGCTGGTCCCCCAGGTGTAGTCACGACAAAAGAGCAGCATGCACACCTTCCCCACATCCCACCACCACTGTGCTGAGGGAAAGGCACACCGCTGCCCACGCCAGGCCAGCCAGAACTCTCGGAAGAACGTTACGAAGCCCATCTCCTCCAGCAAACTATTGTTGAAATGCCAGTAGGCCAGCCCCACCCTCTCCGAACAAAGAGAGGTTGTCATGGCCATCAAGTGATGGTCGGGGCCAGCCGAATGACAAGAAAGATAAATGTAGTCCAACCAGGAATGAAACAACTGTTGACCTCCACTGGACAAAGGTGAATGCCGTGTCCTCATTCAGTTGGTGGTCGTGCCAGACGTTCACCACGGAGTGTTGACATATCTCCCTGAGGACATCTGCAGTGGCCTGATACTGCTCAGTCCCTGTACAGTCCCATTCCTCGAGGGTGCAGTTGAAATCCCACCCAGGACTGGGCACTCATGAGGATCCAGGAAGCAGAGGAAGGCAGACACCTTCTGGAAGAAGCGGAGCCTCTCTGGGCCAGACATCAGGGCATAGACATTCAGTCCCTCCACCCGAATCTGGAAGTACAGCTATTGACCTGCACAACTTCGGCAGTCCCCAGCACTTGGGCTGTAAGTTTGGGGAGAACAAGATCTCCAGCCCGGCTTGATGAGCTGACAGGTGGCTGAAATAAACCCTGTTCCCCAACTCCAGCTGCTAGCTAGTCTCGGTGGCTAGAGCGGTGTTGGTCTCTTGCAGGAACATGACTGAGTACCTGCCCTTCCAAAGGAAGGAGAGCACCCCACACTTGCGGAGACCCAACCTACAGTCCTGAGTGTTTAGAGTGGCAAAGATGAGTGGCAGCATTGGGAGGGCTGGGGAAGATCCTCGTTGGCATAAGCGCTGGCAGCCCTCACCGGACCCCACAGCAAACCGTGACCATGACCAGACCCAAATGTGAGCAGGGTGTTCCTTTGCCCTCCCCCAAAATGGCCCTTATGGTCCAGAGGATGGGATGGAAATCTCCCCAGCACTGAAGGGCGAGAACCACTTTGTTCTTGGAGACATGAATATCCTCCAAGAAACTGTGCATCTTGTCCTTCAGCATGTCAGGGCCTCGAGCCCCCGACCATCTTAGGGCCAGACCCCCCTAAGGGCCCTACAGCCAACGGACGTGGACCCTGAAATCTTTGTTATGATGATGGTAGGGACAGTGGTGGAGGGAGAACAGCCTCAGATGTGCTGGGAGCAGGAGAAATGAAAACCACCTCCCAGGGGCCAACATCTGAGGTAAATGTAGCAATCCCCGGGGTGGCAGCAATAGGGGAAGGGAAAGGAAAGAGGTCAAGGAGAGGATCAGGAGAGGAGGGAGAGGAGGAAAAGGGTAAAGGGAGGAAGAAGAGATCGAAGAGATTAGGGCGAGGAGTGGAACATTCGGTTGGGAGAGGGGTTGACGAGGGGATAGGGGTAGGATAGGGGTTGGGAGCAGGAACAGGGTCAGCAGCCTCAGCAGAAAAGGCACCAGGATGTGGTGCCTCCTCACAGGGCAGGGGACCAGTAATGGTGGTAGGGGAAGGTAGTGTCTCCCCAGCACCAGGCGTCAGTGCCATGAGCAGTGCAGTACCAAAGGCCTCAGCGCCAGGGTGATGGGAAACAATGGGAACTCCTGCCCACTAGAAGCACCCAGGAGCTCAGTGGCCACAGCCAAGTGCTGCTGATAGCTGGGCAGATAGTCGCATCCTGGGGCAACTCGGAGGCAGGGAAAAGGGAGGATGGTGGTTCACAGGGAAAGAGAGACGGCAGCAGTCGTCCTTCCAGAACAAGATGATCCCTCTCTGAGGCAGTCAAGGCCAAGCCTTGCCTCAACCTCCTGTGAGAGAAAGGCGAGTCCGCTACCATGTGGTAGCCCTTGTTGGGGACAGGATCAGTGGTCTCCTTCACACAGGCAGAGGACACAGAAGAAGAGGGGGCATCCTTGGCTTCCCACTGCAAGGACTCTGGGAGGGAGACATTTACCCCATCCGCAACCACCATGGTCATCTCAGCCACTCCACTGCGCTGTGAAACATCTAAGGGCTCACAAGGAGGGCTGGCTCTGATGTCTACCCGAGAGGAATAAGGAAAGTACCTTCCCCTTCAGCAGGTGTGGTGGAGTGCCGGGCCAGGTTGTGGCGCCTCCCCATGGTAAGGTCCCAGCCCTCTGATGAAGGGGCCTGGACTTTAGAGGAGGAAGGGTCAAGGGACAAGGGTAATGGTGGGAGAGTGAGGGAGGACTGGGTCTGGGAAGTAGGGGAAGAAAAAACCTCCCCCCTGGGGTAAGCTGTGTCCAAGTCCCCCCACCTTCCTCTCCTCTGTGGGCCCAGCCCTGCTGCTTATCGTGGCAGCAGCATGACCCACACACTCATCTGGGTCCTGCGAAGCCTGGGCCACCAACAATGGTACGCCAGTCCCTCCCATGTATTGGGGGTCCCGAGTGCCTCTCCAGGCCAGGCCAGGCCAGGCCAGGGGAACAGTCCCTGAAGACATGCCCCATCACCCAGCAGATCAAGCACCAGGCTTCCCCCACAGCATAGTATACCCGGAACTGGGCCCCTTGATGGGGACCCAGAAATGACCCTTCTAGGGCTTCTCTGTTATGTCCCACCGGCAGCAGTTGGATTTAGACCTGTTGGCAGAAGGAGAGGACGTGGTGGAAAGCAGAATCGTTACATCCCAGAGGAAGGGTGCTCAGGACTGACAAGGGCCTTCCCAGGGTGGAGAGGAATGGCAGTAGGGCGGCATTGGGGAGGAATGGAGGAAAACACCACCTATACGCCCAGGTCTTCCAGAGGCTTGAATGGAACATGGACTCTTCTCACCACCAATCCTCTCTTCACAGTCTCCTGGGCAGCGGCCTCAGATGCCACCTTCCCAAACAGTTTAGAGGCTGCCACCATGACCACAGACCCCACCACATGTGCCAACACCCTCCCGTAAGCCTGTATGTGGGACGAGGCTGACACCAGGAGGCAACAGACCCTGTGCCTCCTGGTCAGGGGGAAAAGGGGCCACAGCCATTGGGGATGGAATTCTGGGAGGTGGTCTGAGCAGATTGGGAGGTGGCAGGAGAGGACGGAGGGTGGCTACCTGGGCATACGCCCTGGGGACTGGGACACCGTCACCCCCAGAGCTGGGAGAGGGAACAGGGAGGCAGGAAAGAAGGGAAGCCGCGGCTGACACCAGAACCACAGCAAGAGAATGAGCCACCTCTGTGGGATGTTTTGCCTTCCAGGTGGGGGTCTTGCCCTTCTTGGTCCCCTGGCCCTTCCTGCCCTTCATGGGTGACACTGACAGAAGGTGCTGTGGCAAGAGCGGTGAGGATCCCAGAATCTCCGTCCATGCCCACCACCACCCATATCAATGGGTAGCCTGGAAGCCTCAGAGGGGACAGCATTTGCAGAGGTAGCTGAGAAGACGGGTAAGAAAGGGGAGGCAGGGGTGGGACACAACAGCCCCTCCATTGTTGTCCTAGATGGGGAGGGAAGGACAGGAACAGCAGTTGGGAGAAGGAAAAAAAGTACCAGGGGAGGGAGCAAGGGGAGGGAGGAAGGTTCACCCCTCCATTAGGCTGGAAGCAGGATGAGAGGGCAGTAATAAAGAAAGGAGGAAGGGGTATATAGGAACAGAGGTACAACTCCCAGCACAGGCTGGAAAGACCGGCTCCTCTGGCTGCACTGGGGAGATGAGGGGGTACGTTATATTAACATGGGGGAAGTGAAACTGTGTGTATGAGGGGTAACTAAGAAAAGAAGGAGAGGCTCAGGTGCCAAACAAGAAAAAGGGGAGGGGCATGGACACACAGAAAAGGGGGCGGCAGAGGAGAGGGAGGGCAGGGAGCTAGAAATGGTCTGCTGCTAGAAGAGTGGGGGGTGGGCAGCCAGACACTGATGGGGGAGGGAGGAGGGCAGGTGTGCCCAGGGCAACTGAGTAGCAGGCCCACAGCAGCTGCTGCACAGGACCCAGAAGAATAAAGGCGGGGGGGTGGGGGTGGGAAGCAGTGGGGCCAAGAATGGAAAAAGGCCCCTGCAGTAACTGAGGCTGGGGAAGGAGCAGCAGTAGTGATGGCAGCAACAGCAGGAACCACCCCCTCATTCCCAATTCCCCACAAGAAGTACACCAACTACTCTAGGGGCCCAGATGGAAAGAGGCTCCCTTACAACCTCCCCACACAGGACCACAGAGCAAGCTGTGGGGAGAAAGGGCCCCAGGAGCAGCTCTAAAGCAGCCCCCTTACCTCCTTTGCCCCAGAGGAAGCAGCAGCAGGAATGGTGGAATCCAGGCCTGCAGCAGTGAAGAAAGGGGCCAGGTAGTCCCCAAAGAAGATGGAAAAAAGGGGTCCTCCTCCCCCTCTCCCACTCAAGGGCAGGGCAACAGAGGCCCACTACCCACTGCCACATATGTTAAAATGCAATTATCTGGCTAATCATATAGTCGATACAATTAGTTGATAAATGCCTCTACAGAGCCGCAGCAGGTGTAGCTCCAGGTGTGGACTCGAGCTGGGACGGAGCAGTTCTGGCTCATGCCAGCTCTGGAGCCACCCACGCTGCTGCTCTGCATTTTAAATGTAGTAAGAGCTGCTCGACTCTTTCTACTTTTAAAATGCAGAGGCGCAGTGATGAGTGTGAGTCTCAGCTCAATCTCGGCTTGTGCTGAGTCAAACAGCCTCTGTTCATGACAGACAGCCCTGGAGTCTCTGTTCACGGAGGCCTGGGCTGGCCATGGGTAGGGGCTGCTCAGGCACCAACCTGTGTCTGTGGCCAGTTCAGGCCACTGCAAACAGAGACTTCTCTGGCACCAGCCCCTGTTGACGGCAGCCAGGGCAGCCCTAGCTGCCGAAAAGGGGCTACTTGGTGGCAACAGTCCCTGTCAGCGGGGAGGAGGGGGCCCAGCTCCCCTTGGGGACCTCTG
>JANRFK010003679.1:15647420-15661801 GCA_030068395.1 Apalone spinifera
GGGGGGGGGAAATCGACTTTACCGGTGCCCCCCAGCACCATCTCCTGCTCCCTCTCCTTTACTGCCTCTCTCTGATAGAGGCAGTAAGGGGGTAGAAAGCAACTAGTTGAGTTGACTAGTCGCTTACATCCCTACCCTACACACCCCTTCCAAAAAGGAAGAGAAGAGAGATGCAGGGGGGAGGATGTGTGACAGACCCAGCCCAGCCGTGTGCCATTCACTGGTGGAGGGAAGACATGCTGGAGCTTGGTAAACAGCTTTCTCTTCACTGAGTTAAAAAAAAAAAAAAGGCCAAGCCTAAGTCCAGCATAATCAGGCAGATGCCAGGGTCAACTGGAACTTGCTAGAAGCTATGGACTGATTAGTCACCTGCAGCCAATTATTAAGGCCTATGGTGCTGCTTTAAAATAGCTTTCCCCAGGCAAGAAAGGAGAAGGAAAAGAGCAAAGGACAGGAAGGAGGAAGCATTGTGCAGGCGCAGTGTGGGTGGGTGTGGGTGGGTGGGACTGATAAGCAGGTACCAAAGGAAAGGTGCTGGGGGGCAGGTACCAAAGGAAAGGTCTGTTTGGGGGAAGTGGCCCAGGCATTTAAGCTTCTTTTCCCTCTTTACATACTTACCAGATAGACACAACTTTAGTAAGATAAGTGATCACTTAGGAGGTTTTAAAATTGACATTTGCCAGACATGAAATACAGCTAATTATGGTGTTATCAATGTGATCTCTTGAAACTACTGTGCTTGAATGAGCTCTAAATGAGCAAGCTCTGGAGCTAGCCAGGTCTGTTACATCCATGCAAATGCTCTTGGGAGTCAGTAGGTCACTAGAAACCTTGGAGAAGTTCCAGTACATGAAGGAACAAATAGTTTACCAAGTCACTCTGGCTGCTTTGGAGGCTAACAATTCTGATACTCTTCTTTCAGGGAAATACAGAACAAAACACCATCTCCTGAGCAGGTTTGTGGGAAGTTCTAAACAAACGAAGAAAACTTTCTTCTCTTCCATGAGAATTCATAATGATATTCCCTATTTCCTCAAATAACCTTCTGTCCTACAAAATAAAAATCTCTAGTATGAGAAAAGCAGACATTTCCATCATCTCTCTGAATGAAGCAAGTGGACATATACTTTGGCTATGTCTAGACTGCAGAGCTTTTCCGGGACACCTAAAAAAGCTCTGCTGCATCCAAGGAACGCGTCCACTTTTCTGAAAAAAATGTCAGAAAAGTGGACGTGTTTTGTCGGCATCCCTGTAAACCTCGTTTTACGACAGAGAAGGGCTGTTCTGAAAGAGTCTTTTTTCCAAAATTTGGCCCCATTTAGACAGGCCTAATTTTGGAAAAGCCTTTCAGAAGTAAATCAGAAAAAGAAATGCAATTTGTGTATGGCAAATTGTGTTTCTTTTTCTCATTATCTTTGTAGTCCAGACAAAGCCTTTGACTCCTCTTTCTTTCCCCACAGTACCGTTTGTACTCTTCAGAAATAATTATATAAGGGGAACAGCTCCATGGAAGGTAAATTTTAATATTTCTTCTTTCCAGGGCCAAATACACATTTGAGTTAAATAATACTGTTCGCAGCTTAACTCAAAAAATGGTCAATCAGGTTCCTTTCAAAGCTCAATAAAAATAATAAATAAGTAAAAGCCAAATATTTTCTCCACAAGCTGATATCTTGCATGTCAGTTTCAATATGTCAGCAGCTGCTACAGGGAAGCTAAAACCTCCTGAGCTCAGAATCTGGAATGCACAGTATTTATAAGAAAGACTTGAAGCTGACCTGTACACTGTTACTTGGGCTCTGAAATGGTTTGTCTTGTTTTTCATTTTATGCCATTGGGGCTATATCTGTGAAATTAGCCTTCAAAGAATGGGGAGGACTGACAGTAGGAACTGCACTTCTGTTTATCCAATCAAAAGGAACACAGCCTGGCACTGGTAGTCCAAATTTCCTTCACATTGTGGTGCCAATGCACTACACAGAATCATAGAAGTGTAGGAGCTCATTAGGTCATCTACTCCAGTGCCCTGCACTCAAGGAAGGACTCAGTATAACTAGCTCATTCCTGACAGGTGTTTGTCTAACCTATTCTTAAAAACTGCCAATGCTGGAGATTCCACAATCTTGCTAGGCAATTTATTCCAGTGCTTAACTACACTGAAGGTGAGGAAGTTTTTCCTAATGTCCAACCTAAACCTCCCTTGCTGCAATTTAAGCCCATTGCTTCTTCTCCTATATTGAGAGATTAACCAGAACAATTGTTTACTCTCCTTGTAACAAACTGTTATGTACTTGAAAACTGTTAGCATGCTATTATAACAATGATAATGATAAAAGAGTTAAAAAAGCAAGTGGATCTACTCCATTACATGTAACCAGAAAAAGAGGTTGGTAAGGCTTTTTTAAAAAACTGACAAAATCAACCAAAGCCCAGGACTTGGTGCTGTTGAGGGATTTCAGCTACTCAGACATCTGTTAGGAAAGTAACACAGCAGGGCACAGATTATCCAACAATTTCTTGAATTGTATTAAAGATTTTTATTTTATCTTAGAAGGTGCAGAAAGCTACTAGGGGAGAGGTTGTTCAAGATTTGATTTTGACAAATAGGGAGGAACTGGCTGAGAATTTGAAAGTGGAAGGTTGATTGGGTTAGAGTGATGAAATGGTAGCGTTCATGATTTTAAGGAATGGTAGGAGAACAGCAAAAAGACAATGGATTTCAAGAAGGCAGACTTTAGCAAACTCAGGGAGTTGGTAGGTAAGATCCCATAGGAAGCAAGTCCAACAGGACAACCAAGTGAAGGCAGTTGGCAGTTTTTTTCAAAGCGACATTATTAAGGGCACAAGAGCAGATTATCCCACTAAGTAGGAAAAATAGGAACTCTGGAAAGAGACCATCCTGGCTTACACAGAAGATCTAAAATAATCTAAAAATAAAAACAGAGTTCTATGAAAGTGGAAACTAGGTCAGATTATGATGGATGTATATAAACAAATAACACCAGTATATATGGACAAAATTAGAGAAGCTATGGCACAAAATGAGAGAAACTAGGTAGCAAAAACAAAAAAAAAACAACAAGAAGACATTCTACAAATAAATTAGAAGCAAAAAGAAATCTAAGGATAGAGTAGGCCCATTACTCAATGAGGGCAGAAAAACAGTAACAGAAAATGTGGAAAATATAGAGCTGCTTACTTCCTGGTTTCACCAAGAAGATTGGTAGTGATTGGATGTGTAATATAAAGAATGCCAGTGAAAGTGAGGCAGGATCAGAGGCTAAAATAGGGAAAAAATAAGTTAAACATTACTTAGATAAGTTAGATGACTTCAAGTCAACAGGACCTAATGAAATGCATCCTAGAATAATCAAGCAGCTGACTCAGGAATTGACTTAGCAATTATCTTTGAAAAGTCATGGAAGATGGGAAAGATTCTAGTAGACTGGAAATGGGTAAATATAGTGTTAATCTATAAAAAGGAAAATAAGGTCAACCAGGGATTTACAAATCTGTCATCTTAACTTCTGTACCTGGAGACATAATGGAGCAAATAATTAAGCAATTTGCAAACATCTGGAGGATAATAAGGTGGTAAGTAAGAGTACGCATGGGTTTGTCGAGTACAAATGTCAAACCAACCTGACAGCTTTCTTTCACAGGGTAACAAACCTTGAGGATGGGGACGGGAAAATGGTAAATGCAGTAAATCTTCACTTTAATAGGGCTTATAAACTAGAGAAATGCAATCTAGATGGAACTACTGTTAGGTGGATGCATAACTGTTTGGAAAACCATTTCCAGAGAGCAATTTTCAATGGTTAACAGTCATGTTAGAAGGGTATAACAAGTAGGGTCCCACAGGGATTAGTTCTAGGTCCAGTTCTATTTGATATCGTCATCTTTGTTTAGATAATGGGAAGAGAACACACTTGGAAAGTTTGTGTAAGCTGGAAGGGATTGTGACTGCTTTGGTGGACAGGTTTATAATTAAAAATGATTTGGACACACTGGATCACTGGTCTCAGGTCTCTGTGAATGTGGGTGCAGTGGGGTTAGACTGAGACAGGAGGGGTGCAGCCCATGCTGTGGGAAACTTTGACTGGGTATGAAAACTGTGTATGGCAGAGAACAGACATATCATATTGTCACCCAGAATCCCTAACTGCAGCTCAGTTCCCAGGTGTTGATGGGCTTGAAGGCCAGATCCAGGCCCATCGATTGAGTGTGGGAGGGCAAAAACAGGCAATTACCCAGGGGTGCTTCTGGGAGACCTGGGCCTTTTACGTTGCCCAGGTGGGCTGCAGGGCTCCTAGGCCCAGGCTTCCCTGTCCCAGCACTCACCACAAGTTGTGCCAAGCCAGCGGTGCACCCTGCCAGACAGTGCCAGGGCACAAGGGCCTCTGGGCAGAAAAGAGTGAGTCAGGACACCAGTAACCGGCTGTGATGGGAAGGCAGAACCAGGAGAAAGTGGTAGCAATTACTACAAGTGCACTTAGTAACCATGTGAGTGAGCAGGGAGGGGAGAGCCAGGCTGGCAATGGATGGGGGGAAGAGCCGGGAAAAGAGGAAAGGAACCAAACTCTAGTGTAAAGCGAGCACAGGACTGTGAAAGAGTGATGGGGGCAGAGGAACTGGACTGGGAATGGCTGGGAGGTGTTGGGATGGGAAGGGAAAAGAGCAGAGGGGTGGGGGCAGAGGTAGGCAGCATGTCTGAGAAAAAGAAGCTGAGTCAGGGGAAGGAGATTACAGATCATTGGGGCAGAGGGGAAGGAGCCAAGATGGGCACAGGACCACTGGTGGGCAGAGCTGGGCTGGGGGGGGGGCAGAGGAAGAAGGAGCTGGGCTGGGCACAGAGGGCAGAGCTGTGCAGGGCGTGATTGGGGGGGCAGAGCAGGAAAGGAGGGTGGAAGGAGCATCTCCGGGCAGGTAGGGGTTGGAGCTGCAACTGACCAGAGGTCCTCTGAGGGATGGTGCTCAGGATTTCTCCAAGTGTGGCTCCATCCAAAGGTGGGGACAGGAGAGCCCATTTCTTGTGCTGTCCTCGGGGCTGGATTCCTGTTGGTGGGCCTGAGTACTGTATCTAGTTCTAGGTGCCACATTTCAGTTAAGAGATGGACAAATTGGAGAAGGGCCAGAGAAGCAAAATAAAAATGATTAACGGTCTAGGAAACAGGGACCTATGAGGGAAGACTGAAAAAAATGGCATTGTTTAGTTTAGAAAAGACAAAGGACTAGGATGGACACAACAGTTCAAGTTCAATAAAAGGTTCAATAAAAGGTTATTACAAGGAAGAGGAAGAAAACTGTTCTTCTTAACCTCTGATGATAGGCCAAGAAGCAAAGGGCTTAAATTGCAGCAAGGGAGGTTTAGGTTGGACATTAGGAAAAACTTCCTGTCAGAGTGGTTAAGCACTGGAATAAATTGCCTAGGGAGACTGTGGGATCTCCAACATTGAAGATTTTTAGGAGCAGATTAGATAAACTCCTGTCAGGGATGGTATAACTAATACTGAGTCCTTCCACGTATACAGGAGACTGGACTAGATGACTATTTGAGTTCTCTTTGTCCTGTGATTTTAAGTCCCTTCTCCCCATCTCAGATCTGGAGGGATAATCTCTCCTATGTAGGCATTCATATCTCTGGCTGCCTAACAGAGTTGCTAACTAGTCAGTGAATGTAAGTGGTATCAATGGCTTTTGGACACCTATATCCTAAAGATGATGGAATTAGTCCATGGAACACAAGCCATATACTTTGCCCATCATTCACTGTTCTTCTTTACATTATTATCCTCTAGTTTTTGATGTGACATTTATTAACTAACCTGACAAGACGGCACATCTACCAATACAATGCCTAAAATGCCCTAAAGTTATCTAGTCTAGCCAAATCAACATATTCTAAGTGTCAGTTAAATTTCAGCTGAGGTTAACCATGCATAAGGTACCAGTTAAGTTTCAGCTGAGCAAAGCCATGTGATAATAGGATTTTTCCTCAAGCGCTTTGGGAAATGACTGTATATTTTGGGAAGCTTTGCTAGACTTAGCTACCTGCAGCCTAGAAGAGAACAGACTCAAAGTCATAAATGCTTCAGGTACATGGAGAAAATTACACTAGATATTGAGGACAGAAGACTGTTCCTCATTGTGCCAATTAGCTGTTAGTAAAAGTACAGACTATCGTTGCATTTTAGCTGTATAAGGGTATGTCTAAACTACAGGGTTTTTTCAAAAAAAGTGGCCTTTTAAAAAAAACTTCCCGTGTCTAGATTGCTGTCGCGTTCTTTCAAAAGTAAATCAAAAGAACGTGGCATTTTTTTCGACCGCGGAAAACCTTGTTTTATGAGGAATAGCGCCTTTTTTCAAAAGTGCTCTTTCAAAAAAAGGCTCTATGTAATGCAAACTGTGTTTTTTCAGAAGAGAGCATTCAGACTGCCTGGGTGCTCTCTTTCAAAAAAGCGGCTTGCTTTTTCGAAAGTACTAGTTGTAATCTAGACGCTCTTTTTCGAAAGAGACTTTTTCAAAAGTATTTTTCGAAAAAGCCTCTTTCAAAAGAGGCTTGCAATCTAGATGTAGTGTAACAGATTTGATGTCTGTTCATTCAATTAATATTTGCTGTTTGGCAGGGGGGAGGGGAAACTATTTTCTGTGTTCAGTCATTAGATTGTTTATAAAAGTGTGCTAGTGATTTATGTTAGTCAGATAACAATAAGCACTAAAGAATCAATATTACATACCTTCTGATGGGGAATCACAGGCCTGGGAGAGTCAACTTTAGGTATGGCTGTTGGAACTGGAACTGGGCGTTTAGATCTAGGGATCAAAACATTCCAAAAAGATTAATAATTAGAACAACCTCATGTCCAATTTTCTAAATCTTTTCCAAACACCTCTGTTGTAGTGCACTGAAAATGTATCCTTCATCCAGAGTGAAAGCCATATGTAGAATCCAGTCTAGCTTTTTGTCAACAACCAATGTTCTGTCTTCATCAGTAGCCAAGAGCTTCCCTTCTGTTTTTAGACTAGGATTGCCAATTTTGATTGGACATATTCCTGGATATATTCTTTCATTAAAGATTAATTTTTAATTCCAAGAAAGATCTTGGAAATTTGAATTAAATTTTTAATTTTTAGCATTGCTGATAGGCCAAATTATTCAAAAGTGTCATAAGAGAGAATTTTGGGAAGCTTCAGTTTTTGGATGCCTAAATCTAGATGCAAAGAGCCTGACTTTCTAGGTGCCATGCACCCACAATCCTAGCTGAAATCAGTCTGAGCAGCAATTGCTCAGCACTTCTGAAAATCAGGTCCACTGACTCTTAAGCTGAGCCTCAAATTCAGAGGACATTTCTGTAAATTAACCTTTCGCATAGAAAAGGGCAACTGAAATGATTAGGGGTTTGGAACAGGTCCCATATGAAGAGAGGCTAAAGAGACTGGGACTTTTCAAAAGACGAGACTGAGAGGGGATATGATAGAAGTATATAAAATCAGGAGTGGTGTGGAGAGGGTGAATAAAGAAAAGTTAGTCATTAGTTCCCATAATATGAGGACACCAAATGAAATTAATGGGTAGTAGGTTTAAAACTAATAAATGAAAGTTCTTCTTCACACAGTGTGTAGTCAACCTGTGGAACTCCTTGCTAGAGGAGGCTGTGAAGGCTAGAACTATAACAGAGTTTAAAGAGAAGCTAGATAAATTCATGGAGGTTAGGTCCATAAAAGGCTATTAGCCAGGAGGTAGGAATGGTGTCCCTGGCCTCTGTTTGTCAGAGGCTGGAGATGGATGGCATGAGACAAATCACTTGATCATTGTCTTTGGTCCACCCTCTCCGGGGCACTTGGCACTGGCCACTGTTGGCAGACAGGCTACTGGGCTAGATGGACCTTTGGTCTGACCCAGTACAGCCATTCTTATGTTCTTATGTACCTGGACAGATTTTTATTTCTGATAGCTTAAAGTAATGTTGCATTTCTTCATACAATGCACAGTTAACCCATGGAATGCTTTGATTCAAAATGCTGTGAAGACCAAGACTATAAACAGTTCAAAAAAGAACTAGTTAAGTTCCTGGAGGGTGTGGCCATCAATGACTATTAGCCAAAATGAACAGGAATTGTGTCCTTAGCCCAGGGGTGAGCAATAATTTTTGATGGGGGGGAACTCCAAGAAGTGTTCAAGGGCTGTACTCTTCCATTATATTAATGGAGGCGATGCGTGATATGGGATTTAGATTGGGTGGAAAAGGGAGCTCAGGGTAGGTGACTGGAGTGCAGGAGGAGGTGAGGGAGTGGGATTTGGGAGTGAGTTTGGGTGAAGGAGGGTGTTGTGGCCTGGGGCTGGAGATTAGGGTGCAGGATCTGGGAAGGGGTAGGAGTGCAGAGGGAGTAGAGGGTTGGGGGAAGGCAGGGCTCGGGTGCCAAAGAAAGGCTTTGGCCAGGAGGTGCTTACTTAGGCATCTCCATCAGGTCCCACAGGCAGGCTCCCTGCCTTCCACATCCCAATACACCACTCAGAGTGGCTGGCTGTGGGGCCATGCACTCTGAGCGCCACACCCTCCCTGACGCTTACTTCGCACTCTGCCTGTCCTGCAAACAGGCAGCTCCCATTGACTGGTTTCTGGCCAATGAGAGCTGAGAGATCGTGCAGGATGCAAAAACCTCCGCTATCCCTCGTGGCAGCACTCAGAGAGGCACGTGGCTCCTACAGTCAGCTACTCTGAGCTGTATTTTTCCTGACCGTGCCCGAGCCTCTGTTTGCCAGAAGCTGGGAATGGGTGACAGGAGAGGGATCATTTGATTACCTATTATTTTCATTCCTTCCAAAGCACTTGGCAATGGCCATTGTCAGGATACTGAAGCAGATGGACCCTTGGCTTGACCCAGTACGGCTGTTATGCCATATTACAAATCTTCCCCAGAAAGAGACCGTGGACTCCATTTTCTCAGAAGAACAAAGGACCATCAAAACCCCCACCACCTTCTTCTTCATATGCAATACATACGTCTTTGACCTGCCTTCTCTAACAGACACATAACATCGTGTACATTTAAAGAACAAAACTGTACCATTATATAGATCAGAACCCCTTGGTTCGAACTAACGTGTCCCAGCGCGCACTTTCACTTTTGAAACAGCTGTTGATCAGAGTAACACGCCGGCGAGATCATGCTAATGAAGCGTGGGATATTTAAATCCCCGCTTCATTGGCTATTTTGAATGCCTACATTTGCATCCATAGTTCAAACTAGGGTGCAAGTGTAGACATACCCTTTTAGCTGCTACACAGCAGGGCTAAACTTGAAATAAGCTATGCAACTTGAGCTATAATAATTGTGTAGCAACTAACAACTAACAGAAAAGCATAGATACGGTTGGAAAAACAAATGCAATAAGAAATATTCTGTGGAAGAACAAACCTATTCCCATGTCTGCTCTCAGATGACTCCCCCTTTGCTTTAGGTAAGTTTGGAGTCTGTTTCAGCTAGTACATGGTGAACATCTTGCACTTAAGGCTTAGCTGGAAAGTGAGAGGGGACTAAACAGAGAGTATTTATAACAATTTCTGTATGTCTTATGACTCACATGGGACACCAGGAGTCACCCCTACGTATTATGTTTTGTTTGCACTTTTCTACCTTTGCTTCCTCCAGGCCCTGCATTGCAGAAAAAATTATTTCTTCATGAAAGGAAGCAAATGGGAATTACCCATATAACTCATTAGTGCCATTCTTACACTAGACAAATAAGTAATTAGTTACATGAGGTGTTCTTCATTGACCATAAGTGTACAATGAATTTAGTCCTTGCTGGCTCATAGAATGAAATGCTGACCTCAGTAATCAAACAGTCTCTCATGCAATGGTACAAAACAATAACCACAGTGCCACAAGATGCTTTGAACAGTAAATGCATTTGTAATTGTAAAGTCTAATGCTTGTATTTCACTAAATATTTGGGATTCTGGGGGTATATTCTTCATTACAGCTGTGCTGGTGATTGAAGTCCAGATTTGCAAATAACAAATTTGCGGCTTTGTGCCGATATTAGAGTGAAACCCCCCAAAACTGTTTCAAGTCAACTGGTCACTTCATGTTGACAAAATCATTTGATTTTAAAACTTTAGTTTGTTTTATATTGTAATTAAAGCTGGCTGACTAAGTTATTTTTCAATTAGCCAGAAGCTGTGTGTGTGGCCGGGGGGTGGGGGTGGGGGTGGTATAACACTGGTTCAGACTGAACTGAATCTGATTTTTTTTAAATTTTTCAGTGAATTGAAAAAGTCAACAAAAATGTATATGGTATTTGAACGGTTGCTGAGGGCCTGCCTCCACCGTTCCCCAGGGGAAAGGCAAGACTCAGAACGACAGGCACCTTATCCCATTGTAAATATAACTCAAATAAAGGTGGGAGCTTTTTGGCTTAACCTACTCTGCAAATGTGTCAAATTCACAAATAATTTTTCATTGACTAAAACTGCCTTTTTGACAAATTAACGTTTTATTCAATTTTTTTCCATCTGTAATTATAATACGAATAAAAATATTGTAGAAAAAATATTTTGAAATGAAAAATCAAAACATGATATTGCTAGAATCCCTCCCTCTACCAAATTCAGGCAAAATCAACTCAGTTTCACAAAATATTTTGAATGGAATTGCTTATTCCAGAATATGCTTCCACCAAAGTTTCTCTGACCAGCTCTATTGCTTATATGTTGCAAAGGTAAGACTGGAATTTGAAAATATTTGCAGTTTTTTGTTCCTCTTCTGTCTAAAATCAATGTAAAGTCACACTCTTTTACCTGAGAACCACCAACAGCATTGGGGTAGTTTAGTGCACCAGATGTCAGCTGCTGCTGCTCTGCTACTAAACAGTATTAAATAAGTGCTGAAATCTTTACCTATATGAATACAGGACTCCATCGGATCCAAATGTATTAGCAGAAACTACCCACATAAGCATGGGCTTCAAGACAGGGCAATAATATAACGTCCTTTTAATGAGTGTCCTTTATAACAGGAGGCAGAGTGATGAATTACTCTAAGTCCAAGTAGCACTTTTCCATTACTGCATGTCATGATTCTTGCTGACCTTTAAAAGGTAATGGTCACTACATATATTATAATTTTGACAATCAATGTCTGTGTTGCCTTTGCTTTGCTAACCTTTTGGAAGGCTAAAATTGAAACGATGTTTTTGACAGAAGGTTTTTTCCTTCCTTTATGTGAGCACTAGTTTATAAAGCATTGGGAAATATATCAGCATAAGCAGGAGATATTTGTTATAACTCACATTTCCTCAGTTGCTTGAGATATTAAAAGGATGAGCACTATAGAAATACTTTAGCTTAAAAAGCACTTTACAAATTCATTCATACAGCATCACTGAAATGCAACCATTGGCAGGTTGAAAAAAGTAGAGGGAGCAGAATTGAATTTCTGACATTCTTTGCTTTAAAACAAACCTGTCTAACTTTATTTGCGAAAAGCCAAAAGAAAGAGGGACAGATCAACTTTTAGACCTCTTTATCTCAACTGTCCCTCTTACAAAGGTGGGTTAACCAATAAAGTATCAGAAGCCTTAAAGCTAACTAAGAGCCATAATAGCCAAATAGAACAGTTTTTTCCAGTTACAGGCTAACTCGGCTCTCCCTCTGAAGCTTTTATATATAAATAGATTCTCTTTGGAGGGTCTTCTTCCTGCCTTGAACATCCAGCATGATGGGGGTAGATGTGATGGGAATGAAGGTAAACAGGATGCTGTAGAGAGCTTGGGAAAGCCTGAGGAAAGGCACTGCCTGGCTAATCTTGAGACATCTGAGTGAGGATATGGATCAGGAAATAGTGAGGCAGCCTCCTTTTCACTCTACTCTCGCTTCTATTAGCTTTTGTATTTCTTTTCCTCACCAGCCTCTCGGCTTGTGTGTCCCTGTTGCAGGGTAATGCACTCACCACCCTCCCCAGTGTGGTGTCGAGTCCCCGGGGCTCTTGAAATCCTGCCCCAATCCCACGCATATAGTAATTCAGCTGCTGTCCTGTACACATGATCCTCTCGCTAGGGCCATACAGCCTAAGATCAATAGCAAAGGCAGCAATTGATAGGGTAGTGTGGCCCAAGTCAACAGCAACTGTCTCCTCACTAGTGCAGCCTAATAGCGGGAGTCTATAACAAACACCCCTCTCGCTGGGACAGCACAGCCAGTGTAGGGCTAGTACACCCCATCACAGTCCCTCTTTCACTGTTCTCCTCTCTTTGGTTATTTTCCTCTCTTTGCATCCCCCACTTTCTCTTCTTTTCTGTCTAAAGGCCCTCTTCTTTTTTGTCCCCATCTTTTATTCCTCATTTTTCTTGGCAGGAAGGTCCTGCTGCAACAAACTGTAGCTGCTTCCTCTTCCTAGCTGCTGTGTACTGGCTTAGCTCAGTCGGGGGGGCAGCAGCAGGAGCAGAGGATGAGAGACAGATGAGCTACCTGACATCCTTCTGCCACAGCAACACCTGGAGGCCAAGAGGTAAAACCTTACGGGAATCTTTGCAGGACATCCCAGAAAGACTGAGAAGAGATGTCAAAGCTGATAAATGCCAAAGGATATCTTACAAGATCTACCACACTTGATATTCCTAATCAAGAAGCCCCTGAGAAGCCCGCCTTTCCAGTTTCATGGTTGCAGGAATAAGGAGAACAAGAAAGGCAGTTAATGAGATGCAGACAGAAGTAAGGGAATAAATGAATTTCATCTTCATTAGCCAATGATTAGCAAGTCCTTTGGAACCGCACATGAAAGACTCTGTGTGTGCAATAGGAAGCTGTGCCAGTTAGATCTTACATTTTCTTATGCCATATGTTACCTTTTTGAAATAGGTTAGATGTTTTTAAAGTTTGGTTTTAACTCTTATTTTGGAGGCCAGATCCCAGCTTACTTTAGATCAGCAAAGGAGGTGCTGTAATCTATCTCTTATGGTCTTGGTCCCTGTGATGGGGCATCTGCTCTGTACTGGCTCTTTAACGGTTAAAACTCATCCCTGGGAGAGTGCTCTAACAGTGGCGCTGTGGAGCCAGCAGCTGTGACTGGTCTCAGCCAAGTAGGGCCCAGCTGAGGGCAGTATAAATAAAGACATTTTATTTATATAAATAAATAAAGAGGTGGAGGCAGACAGACTCTTGCTCTGGTTTGGGGGCAGGAAGGACCTGGTTGCCAGGGAAGCTGACTGCTTTGTGAGACAGGGCAGTGCTGAGAAGAGACAGGCAGAGCTGGGGAGCTCTGGCCAGACCTCATTCCCAGGCTGCAGGGCCTGAGAATACCAGGATTGTAGTTAGAGTTGGACTGGGGAAAGGCAGGCAGTAGGGAAGATCTGGCCAGGCAAGAAGCAAGGTCTGAGTGTACTAAGGCTGCAGAGAAGCAGCAAGGGTAGGCAAAGGCAGCAGGTCCACACCCCCTTGCCAATGATAAGTGGCCATTTCAGACTGCAGATTGCCCCTGAGGCAGTGGGTCAGTGGCAGTGGGTCACTGAAGGTACAATAGATTGCGGGGGGGGAGTTTCGGGATACCTCTGGTATCCCAAAAAAACTCTGTCACATCCAGGTAACACATTTGCTCTTCTGCTTTTTTTTGTGGAAAAGCAAACACGCTCTTTCGGAAGCCCCTGTATTCCTTGTTCCACGAGGAAGAAAGGGGCTTTCAAAATAGGTTTTTTGTTTGTTTGTTTTTCCCCAAAATCTGGCCCAGTCTAGATGGGCCAAATTTCGGAAAAGCCTCTTCTGACAAAAGTGTACTTTGTGTATCTTTTTCTGATAGATCTCGCCATCTACATGTACCCTGAGGCAAAGCAGGCATAAGGGAATTGGCAGTTCCCAGAGGGAACAGCTTCAATGAAATAAATTAACATGATAACAATTAACACCAGTGGAGGATCTGTCCCTAAAGGTAACATTATGAAGAAAATGAATGTGGTACTTCAATGGTTGGAAGTGTCACTGGGATTATGCTGTCTTTTTAGGGGTAACTACTTTCATTTATAATAGAGACTGGAGAGGAATTGTTTTGGGGGGGAAAGCAATGGTTAGAGTGCTCCAAGCATTGTGACAACAAATGATATCCTTACATAAGAACGGCCATACCGGGTCAGAACAAAGGTCCATCTAGCCCAGTATCCTGTCTGCCGACAGGGGCCAGCACCAGGTGCCCCAGAGGGGGTAGACCGAAGACAATGATCAAGCGATTTGTCTCCTGCCATCCCTCTCCAGCCACTGACAAACAGAGGCCAAGGACACCATTTCATCCCCTGGCCAATAGCCTTTCATGGACCCAACCTCCATGAAACAATCTAGCTTCTCTTTAAACTCTATTATAGTCGTAGCCTTCACAGCCTCCTCTGG
>JANRFK010003679.1:15684294-15696024 GCA_030068395.1 Apalone spinifera
CATTTGCATCCCTTTTCCGGAAAAGGGTGCCTGTGTAGACGTAGCCGACCTGTTCCCAGCTCCCACAGTTCACTAAAGGAAAATTTTTTACTTCTGAGATTAGCATCTGAGAACAATTAGGCAGGCTGGGGAAACATGTTTCTTTCAATGCATTTGCTGCTATTCTGCAGTGACAACAACTATGTACCGGATTAACAAGCAACACAATGGGTCGGTTGTGCCTTGAAAACACAGTCTAGCAAGATCTCTGGGAGGCAGTGTACAGCTTTTACGCTACCCAGAGTGTAGAGTGTGCTTCAATCCAGGTTCACCTGGATTGAAGCTGTCTGAGCCAAAGGGACCAAGCATATTGTATTGGAGATTAATGTTACAATATTAATGAGAATGCCTATATAAGTAACTGATCAGAGACACACATCACTCCCCCAGGAATTCTCAAGGAATTCACAATCCAAGAGACTCACCAGATGTTACTGGGATAGCCTGTAAGGAAGAACAGTTCTTACTCCAGGATGAAAGCTGGTCCTGGCCCCGTGCAGCACCAATGGATGAAAGAATCCTTTGCAGATGCCTCCATCTGTGCAGAGGCCAAGCACTAACAGCCACTATGTAGGATGCATTTTTACATAATCAGAGAAATATTAGCATTATCAATGAGCTGAGGTATAAGAAATCAAATAGATACAATTCCTGTTGAAAGAGCAATTTTTCTGGAAATATCTGGGATTAAAAAAGGAAGAGAACCCTAGTGATAGTTAGAAATACTACAAAATTAGGATTGCTGCAAAGGTCTTAAAAATATTATTTATGTAATCCGATGTCAAAGACCATAATGGATGCAGTCATAGAAAGACAGAGGAAATCTGGAAAACAGAAGTACATCTGCTCTATGAAAGGACTGAGCATTTTAATTTTTCTTGATTTAATTTTTGCAAGCCAGAAGGAAACTGTGCAACTATGCCTTTATAAAGTGGCTTTCTTCCCAGACACTAAGCATCACAACACCTTGCTGAGGTAGATAAACATTGTCCCCATTTCATAGGTTGGCAATTGAACTGCTGAAAGTGTAAATGAGACATCAAGGTCACAAAGTGGGTCAATGCAAGAACCAGGAATAGAAGCGGATCCATGTCATGCCAAGTTTTCTGCTCTAGATTGCAGACATCACTTCCTCCTCCTACAGCTTAGGCAAGGGTCCACAGATGAAGAAGAGGAAACAGCCTTATTTCCCAAACAAATTGAATTCCCCTTCTCTTATAGTCCCCCAGCCCCCATGAATCTGGTAGATTTAACAGAGTTAGGGCATGTGTACACTAGGAAATTATCTAAAAATAGCTATTTTGTGAGTTATTATTTAGAAATAAGGTATTTCGAAATAGCATGTCCACACTACAGGAAAACCTTGAAATTAGCCTGAGGCAGGCTCCTTTAATGTGGACGTGCTACCTCGACTTACTCCCCACTGTTTCCCGGGGGCTCTAATTACTTTGAATGACTCTGGGGAGTAGTTATTTCAAAATAGCAGCAGTGGAGCATCCACAGTACTGCTATTTTGAAGTAACTATTCTGAAATAAGTGTTATTCCTCGTGGAAAGCAGGAGCTAGTATTTTGAATTAACCAGCCCCTTATTTTAAAATAATGGGCTTGGTAGTGTGGATGCTCCACTTGTTATTTCAAAATTGACCAGGACTTATAGGGCCAAAAGTGGCAATGCATAGTTTAAAAAAAAGAGAGAGAGACTGGATCAGCAGGGGTCAATCAAGGAGAAAAGGAGGAAAACCTCTGGAATAAACAGGCTGAAAATCACCACTTTCCCTCATGCACCAATAACAAATCTCAAAGAATTGCCTTTATGCAATCACTGCTTTTGCTTTGCTGAATAAATGGTCTTGTCATTTTCAACGTATTGCCAGTTTTGTTTTAAAAAAGTAACAAAAGCAGAAGTACAGCAAGGGATCAGATAAATACTATCTACAGCTCACACAGGTAGTTTCTATAATAAAAGTCTAAATAGAGCAGAGCTAGAAAGACTCAAATACTTTGTAGTGATCTCTTAGAGGTGGTCCTCTGCGCAGTTGTCGCTGTATGACAACCAAGCACAAATTCTTCTCTCCAGCAAGCTCTATGGATCTCTCTTCTGCACATTATGCACCCAGAACTCTTGTTAATCAGCATGGAGTATATAATTGATAGTCATAGCATGGTTGAGAGAGACACGTGGGGCCCAGTGGACAGAGGCTTCTTTCTGGCAGCTTCCCCTACTCCCTCCACCCCACTGCTGCCTCTACTACAGAGGACAAGATTAACTGATAAGCCTACACGTTACACGTTGGCTTCTCTACTAACTAAAGTAACCTCTTCTCCTAACCACTCCCAAAGAATAAACAATGTGATCTCTTCTGGTATAAAATAGGTTAACTGTTTTCCTTACAGCTATGTTCTACGCAGTTTCTTTCAGAGATGAATTCCTGTTTAAGTTAAAGTGGAGAACTGAATAATGCACCTTTCTTCATCTTCTGTGTTATGATGATGCATTTTTAAAGAAAAAAGTAATATATAGGTTCGTGATTATAATAAATTTAAAATCACAGATTTTAATAATTTTAAGGCAGGTAAAATTTGATATCTTAATCAAGGCAATGGTTTGGCAAGTGATGAATAGTTCTACTGAATTCAATGCATAAAGTTAGGCATGTTTATACATATTTGCAGGTTTAAGACTGTCAAAGATGTTGCTGTGTGTTTCACAGGACAAATATAGTTCTCGTTTATAAATTTTGAGGACATCCCTACAGATTATTACATCTTTTTGTGGTTTTGAATTCTGTGTTGTGCACCTTTTTGCTCTGTCCCACTTACTAATTCAGGAAAAAAAAATCTTGCTTCCAATACAAGCACATCCAATAAATTGAGGAGTGTATGGGTTTTACTATTGATTGCTGTGCTAGAACAATTTTAATTACCCTTTCTTTTTACATCACCTTTTCCTAAGTATTTCACTGGCAACAACTAAGACCTCAAGATTTTAATTTAATTTCACAGCGTGTTGATCCATTCAGCAAAAATGGGGCATAAACTTATGTCCTAAAAGGGCACTCCAGATAATAGTTTTAATTGGGTACTCACTGACTCAGTGGCCTGAAGCACTCTTGGGAGTCAGCCCCTCAAAACAGCATTGACTTTGAATAGGTCCTGAAGTTCTAGGCATGAATTTTGCTCCCTTGTAAAGGATTGGTCTTGTCCTAATATTCAGCTATCTAGAATGTTTGTTATATGATGCAGGGCTGAAAATAGTCATTGTTTTTAAGCTCATTTTTATCTCAAGCTATTCCATATATTTCTTTCAATTCTGCAGGCTATTTTCACGATCACCTATCAATGGCGGAACTCTCTGCATTAATTAGTAGGATGCTGGGCGTCAGTCTGATGCAGCAGGCCGCAGTCTCATTTTTTAATCAGAAGGGGGTGTTTTCACTTCTACACCTCACATGGTAGCGTACCATAGGAAGGTGAGAGGTATATGGCAGGAGCTGCACTTTCACAGCAACTGTCCTGCAGATGGAAACATTAAACCAGTGATTCTCAGCTGGGCTGGCGACACACTTTGCCGGGCTCTGGGCAATGAGAGGGGGAGGAGGGGCTCAGCTCTAGGCTTTGGGCAGAAGAGGTGGGACTAGGCCAGCCAGCCTTCAGTGCCACCTGGTCAGCACTCTACAGGCCACTGATGGTAATTTAAAAGGCCTGGGGCACCAGCTTTTGCTGCAGTAGCAGTGGTCCGGAGCCCCAGGCCAACTGCTCCTTTGCCTCCTGAAGTCCTTTGCCTCCTGCAGTCATAGACCCTGATTCTCAGGCCTCAGTATTAGAGCCACAGAAGTATGAATTCATTGTTTCATTTACTACATACTATTCATATTTCAATAGTATGATGGAGAAATATTTAGTTTTGAGTTTTAGTTGAGTGTAAATATTCCCAATATTCCTGAGGACAGTGCAAAGCATTTCCCCAGGCTAGCTCCTCCCTGACCTCTTGGAGAAAAAAAGAAACAGATCCCGCTGTCACCCAGCTAGTTTCTCATATTCAGAGACTGCATTATACATTTTGTAAATAATAGAAACAAAAAAACAGAAATGAAGCCCCCATGAAAAAAAATACAGTGTGTCTCATCTCTGTAATATGCTATGTGATCTTTGCATCACAAAATGGCAGATAACCCTGCCTGTAGGGTTCTTGGAAATTTAAAGATGCATCAAACAAACAGCAGTGTCACAACAGGTACATATACCACCAGATGGTTTAAGTAGACAGGTTAGTGGTAAATAAAATGTGTCTCTATCATCTAAAATCAAAATCTTGCAGTTTAAAACTTTAGTTTAAATTCTAATTTCAAGTGTATAGGTGCCCCTCTCATTGTAACAGTGATGTAGTGGGAAGCCCCTAAGAAGTATATCTTAGAACTTAGGACCAGACTCAGATATTCCAAAATATAACAAGAGAAGCTGTTCTGGTGGCATTCCATCCCAAACAGAGGAACCTGATCTCACAAGATATTCATCCTAGCTCAGAACCAAGAGGCTCAAGCAGGCCCAGTAATCTCTGGATAAACAGCCTTTTTTTCCCCCTGAGGGACAGAATACTTATTCAAATGCAAAACCTTTGGAGATTCACCTAGAACTATAAAGCACGTGCAGATAACCAGCTTGCTCAGTTAGCTGCATATTTCTGTAGCTCTTTGTGGGAAAGAAATATTGCTGTGTGCAACAACTAATACAGGAGAGTTGTGCTGATGCTGTTGGTTGAAGAGCTTGGTTATTTTCATCCTGCTGCTCAAATTTAAAGTCACTGTACTGCTACTCAGACATCATTTGTCCTCTGCTTGTCTAAGGATTCAAGTCACAGTTCTCTGCCTGCTATGCTAAACAGTCATCTCTATCAATAAGAGAAATTATTCAAAATCTAGGTGGCAAAGGTTCTGCACAACTGGTAGATCAGAAGAGACTCTGGAAAGCAGAGAAATCTGCCCCATGTTCATTGAACTGTCACATTCTGAGCTTCCTAGGTAGTTTATAATTTTAATATACTAGGAAACTGTAGAACGAGTGAAGCAGAAAATACAGTGGAAGCTTCCAACATAACCTTGCTGTCCTTTTACAATGCAATTTATCTGTATGTTTTTCACTGTATCTCTCAACCACTTACCATTTACTTTACAGTAAAGAACAACCTTATTAACTACAGTTTTCCAAGGGGGAATGTTATGTCAAGCAATATATATTTAGGATTGCACTGGGGGCACAGTCTTTGTTCATTTCTCTATACACCTTGGATTCAGAATGTTAATCAAGTTTATTATAATTCAGCACAAGAGCAGCCCATGGCCCACTAGGGTTCCTCCTGCAGCCATGCAGCTCCCTTGTCTGTTCCACCTTGCGCCGTAGGGCACCGGAGCCCCACACTTACCTATACCTCCATCTCCCTCCTAGCACTTATGGAATGCACGACTCATCTGATTTGCATACTGTCATGTTCCAGGTCTGGGAGGGAAGGAGGAAGAGGAGTATGAATCAGGCAATTCACATGCTTCAAAAGTGCTGGGAGGGACAGAGGGATGTGTAAGAAGTGTAGGGCACCAGTGCTCCAGTACGTGAGAGGTCAGTGGGGGAGGGAGGCAGTCGGGGGGGAGAGGAGAGGTCCACAGGCTGAAAGTTGCCCACCACAGCTATAGACCATGATTAAATGAAATTCATCCACTATGTAGTACTGCCAGTTTCTCTACTTCTCAAACACAAACTCCACAAGAAAGAGCTCCCTCATGATTCCAGATAGTCTCAACACAACTAATCAAATCCCACCCCACATACCTTCCACAGAAATCCCTGCTGCCCCACACAAATATATGATCTCATCACTGTGTACCACAAAGAAGCAAGTAAGTCAAATTTCATATCAATGCTGCTACTTTAAATTAAAACTAGAAAGAGACTTTCAATGTACATTACAAATTAGCTAACAAAGGAAAAGAGAAAAAGGATATCCTAGTGGTTAGGGCGTTTGTTTGGGACCTGAGAGGAGCCTCGGGTTCATCTCCTCATGTTACCAGATTTCCTTCATGACTTGAGTCAGGTGACTTAATCTCTGTTTCATTTTATAATGTGTACAGTGAGAATAATGTTGTTGTCTTGAATACTGTAAATTCTCTGATGCAGGAATTGTCTATGTACATTACCTAGCCCACTGACAATCTGAACTCATGTGGGCCTCCAAGCTTTCCTGTAATGCAAAATAATTAATTAATAAATAAATGGGGAATCCCACTGCTTTCCAGAGTGAAATTCAGGACGGTGGCAATTACATCTAGATAACAATTGAAAACAGTGTTATCAAGAAGCCCCATGTGTAGTAAGTTAAATGAATATAGTCCAACAACAAAAAGGAAAGAAGAAATTAAGAGACTTAAGCAAGAGAGAATAAACGTTGTTTTAAAGACAAGATTTTAAGTATTGTAGAGATCAGTGGACAGTGTTGATCTCAAAGCCAATGGTCTCAAAGACCAAGTCATCAGTTTCAGTCCATACTATGATCCTGGCTCGTTTTATAAGCCACAACTGGCTTATTTCCTCTCCTCATACTTGCCTCTTTGTAAAGACCTGTTGGTTTAGCTGAATTTGCAGTGAAGGAACCAGAAAAAAAAAGTCAAAGCTTTGCAGACAATGAGATATCAGTCATGTTCCCGGGGAGGCTCCCTATCCTTTTTTTTTTTTTTTTTTTTTAAATCAGGCATGACCCTGTAAGAATGTGCAATGTGATAGTCCAGAGAGAAAAGGCTTTTCCTGGCTGCCATTCAGAAATGACAGAGAGCCATGCCTGTATTATGTAAAGGACGATAAGAAGGTAATGTGCTGTTGTACTGTATCAGCATGTAATTAGCCCTTGTGCTTATGCTAGGTACTCTGATAATCAGTCATCAGAAAAGAACAAAATGGAGAGCTAAAAGTTAAATGTCAAAGGCAGACAAAACAGGGAAACTCTGAGCTATGGACTTAGGGCACATTGAAACAGCATGGTAGCAAATATATTATCAAGTATGTTTTCAGTTAAGGTGCCCAAGAAGAGAAAGACTTGAGAAGGAAAAAAATTTCTCTCAGGGTATGTCTACAATGCAGCGTTTTCCTGGAAAAACTGCGTTTTTTTCCTCCAGAAAAACTATACTTACGTCCACACTGCTATTGCATTCTTTTGATAAAGTTGAAAGAACAGAGGGATTTTTCCAACAGCGGTAAAACTCTTTCTACGAGAAAGAAGCCTCTTTCCAAAAAAGCTTTTTTGTAAAAAGGTGTGTGTGGACACAGAAAAGGGAGTACTTTCAAAAGAAGAGTTGCACACTGCCAAACTAAGTCTGCATGCAACATGACATCAAGTCTGTTTCCTAAAAGTCCAGTGAGCTTTGGGGCTTGAGACCATGGTCTTAACATTCTTGCAGCCAAAACTTGGCTGTCAGTGTCCGGAAAACATTGTTTCTTTGCCACTGTGAAACTACAGTGAATTGAGCATTTCCTATGACTTGATGCCACCATCATGAAGAGTAAGAGATGGGCCTCCTTCCTGGCCACACATGAAAGCACATACAGTACCCACAAACCAGCATGATCATTGGCCATTAATGGTCTTAACCTGCATAAACAAGGAGGAAGATTATTCCTGCCTATAACAAACTCTGAAGAACCAATTAATCTTCTGATATCTTTGACCTTTATAGAATTTTGCCTCTTCAGTGGTCTTTGTTGTTTCTCTCCAAATGTGTATATGATTCTATATAATATTTTAATTTCCACAAATTATTTGTGGCCACTTGTAAGTCATTTGCCAGATCACTTCACTGCCATGAATGTGAATTAACATCCTCAGTAACTAGTGGAAGTAAGGAGATATATCTAGCTAACCTACTTGATAGGCAATTTAAATGCTTATTGTTTAATTTCAGCAAGGGAGAAATGAATGATTTGTGAAAGATAATTATGTTAACTCAGAACATTTTGGAGTAGGGGGAGGGGAAATCAGCCTAAAGATATATTCTCATATGTAATCCATAAGAGATACATAAAGTAGAAAGTAGCTTGTTGATTATTCTAGCCCTATCCTTTCCATCTTTGGCTTCAAAAATAGGATACTCAGATGGTTAATGTCAGCATAGTTCTATTGTGTTCAATGGTACAAACCTCTTCATTGGTGTTACAGCAGAAGGAACTAGCCCTCTAGTCCTGGGTAACGTAATACTCCTCTCATAAAGGGAATTTTAACTTTATACAAAAAATGATTTTCTTCTTCCCCTTTCTTTCCAAGTTACTGTGAACAGCAAAGCAGTCTCCCCATTCATGGCGTTTCATAAATCAATGTTATTCTTTGGGTAACTACACAGAGCTAGTGGAATTATAGCAGGAAGGAATTTGGACCCATATCTTCAGCTGCTCTCTATTTGGGAAATGTTTGCCTGACCTTGAGGGCAATGCTAAAAACAGATCTTGTCTGTCATGAAGACCCAGTGAGATGTTAAATAACACAGAAGTCACAGCTCCTGCAATGAAATTCCAGGAGTGCCCATCAAAGGCTTTCCAACAATAGCAGCAGCATCCAACTTACTGGAGTCCATATTGGTATACCTTGATAAAAGAAAAAGATGAGTACATCAAGTTCTGTGCAAAGGGTGTGACATTTGTGACATGGCATGTCAGGAAGATTTAAGGCCCAATCCAAAACCCGATAAAGTTGATGGGACTGTTCCATTTATATTGTGTTCTAAACATATATGACTTTAGTGGGATTTGGACAGTCCTTAGAGAACCATAAAAAGATTCAATTTCACAGAAGCCCAATATTACGCAACCCCTTAAACGAGGGACTAATTTGGCCTTGGTCTTAAATAATATGTAGTTTACCTGACTAAAATGTGGAAGTGTTCCTTCCCTGTTACTCATAAAAGTAACTATTTAAATGGGATTTGTTTCAGGGCTTAAAAATCAACTTCCCTCTATGCCATTAGGCAGATGTTTACTGCTTACTGACGACAGGAAGAGAATGCTATTTTTCTTCACTTTTTCTCCTTTTTTATTTAAAATAAAACAGATGGTGAATTTACTGTTTAAGGGATGTTTACTAGTAGCTAGAACAAAGCAGAATTTAAAACAGCCGCCATATGGTTCAATTATTACCACATATTCCTATTTCAGACCTGGTTCCCACATATCTATCAATATATCTCTCTCTCCACCTAAGCCTCCATAAAATATTCCAGTTCTGATAGAAAATGTGTGCTTAGACTGTGCCACATGTTGATAGTTTTATGAACATTAGAATGTGGGGTAAGAATTATCAAGGTCACTTCCATTTACAATTTGAGCTAGGATCTGAAACCATGTCTCCACTCAGCAGCAAACAACTGGCTTGCTAACACCATCCCCGCCTTGAATGTCCATTCTACTTCAGATACTAGTGTTTGTCCAGTCTTGATCACACTTCCTAAGTGTGTCAATACTTGACAGAATTCAGAAATGTCAAGGATTGTGAAAATGGAAGGAGGTTGGCAGAATGTTATAGTGAAAGATTCAGTGTAATCTTAATTATGATGGATTCCTTTGATGAACTGGGCAAGATGTATGCTAGCCCAAGGGAAGACCACCTCTTCTTGTAGAAAAGATTCAGTCTTGTGGCATCAAGAATTCACCTTGCCAAGATCAGTGTTTTCCTGTCTGGTGGTAGAGCACAGGATTTAACCAGTCCCCCTCTGGAGAGTGTTTATTCCTTACTCAGGTTTTCTTTTTCAGTATTATACGAGGAGGATCTAATGGTAGGCCCAAGGAGTGCTCCTCAGCCAAACCAAAGAAACAAGTTCATAATACAAAAAGGGAAGACCTTTCCATGTCCCCTCTCTGGGATGTTGTTTGTTATGCTGGTTTCTGAGGGCCAGTCCTTGCCCAAACAGGCAGTTAGCTTGGTTGCTTCCACTACTGAGAGGAAAGCAGATTTTCATTCGGAGAAGTCTTTTCTCCCAGATGCCACTAGACTTGCTGCAGCTTGTCTCCCTTCACTTCTCCCTCTGGCTCACTGGAGAGAGAGCGGGGATGCTTAAATATCAGGGGCAGCCCTTAAGTGGACTTAGGGGTCCCTAGTTGACCTAAGGTAAAAACTCTTTTCAATGCATATGAAAAAAGTCCTTTACCATTTTAGGGCTGCCTTCCACTATTGCCTTACAGCTGTCTGCTTTGACTTAATCACAGTCTATAACTAAATTGGCTATAAAATGTGAATATCGGGGTTTGTAGACCTGCAGGGAAGGAATAAAGGGTAATTTTCAATAAGTCAGAGATTATAGAAAGCTAAATGTATGTTAAGACTCAAACAGGCAATACTAGGCGGAATTAATACACAGCTCTCCATAAACAATGGGGCACTGGCACATTTTTCCCATTTCATCCCATTAAATTGAGAAAAGTCATTGTGTAAGCCATTTAGAATACAAAGTCCTACAAGCTACTAGAAGAATTCTCACAAAACAAGTGACATTATCAAGAAAGAATAAAAAAAATAGTTATTTACATTATAATACTGTCTTAAAGTTCCTATTGTGCTAGGCATTGTATGCATGCAGTGAGAGACTACCCCTACCCTTAGAAACATGCCTTCTAAATGTATAAGAAAGAAAGAGATGATGAAAGGGACACAGAGATGAACCAACTACTAAAAAAAAAAAAAAAGACAGAGTGGGTCAGTAGCAGAGCTGAAATCAGCACTCAGATCTAACTCCCAGCCATGCACTCTGTCCGCTAGCCCACTGACAAGGATAGATGAACTATCTAACTATAAACATCTCACTAGAGCAGGCCAAATATTTTACTTAGCCTTGTACTGAAGAAAAAGAGAGGACCAATAAAGACTAATGTACAATGGCCAGAAAAATAAGAGAAGGATGTATATTTTAAATCAAAAGGGTCTATAACTCATATAGACAGACTAAAACAAAGCTTGAGATGTTTCTATGACACAAGATTACGTGCAATTACAGTATACAATGCAATTACAGTATTATTTACAATTCAATGGGGGAGGGGGGGAGGAACATTTCTTGGGTGCCAACCAAAAATGTAAAATAAAAACCAAAACAAAAATATATCAAAGACACCATTACCCACTGCATCATCCATTTATTCTCTAAAGGTGTCTATACTACAGTGTTATTTCAAAATAGCTTATTTCGAAATAACGCATCTACACACAAAATGCATTTCGAAATATCACGTCCACACTGAGTGGATGCTGAATCACATTTAAGGCTGGCCAGAACCAGTTTCGGTAGGACACCAGGTCAGGACTTACTGTGTGGGGCTGCTGCCTGAGGCTATCTGAGGCCTGTGCTTAAAGGACCCCCCCCCCCCCAGGAAAGCCAGTTCTCAGGTTTCCTTGCTTGCTTGTCTACCTTGATGAGGGACAGCAAAGCATTTTGTCTCTGCGTGCTCTGGTTGCCCTCACTCAGGACACCACAGCACTCTGCAACATGGAGCCAGAGCTGCCCCTGGGCACTCTGATGCTTCTCTTGAATGCTTTGCTGCAAGCCTGGCTGCACTTTCTGCAGGCTGCCATCCGGGAGGTCCATCAAGGGGCTGTCAATATCCAGGAGGCCCTGCAAGAGAGTTTCCACCCTGAGGAGCACTAAGAGCCTCCCTGGTCTGCCCCACTGGGG
>JANRFK010003679.1:15697876-15712324 GCA_030068395.1 Apalone spinifera
GCCTAATCTACATGCCTCTGGCGACAGAGGCATGTAGTCTAGACATACCCAAAGTGTTCAGATGCTCCCCTACAAATTGACTTTCTTTGTAATCCCTGATTTAAACAAACAAAATGAAAAAAAAAACCCCAACAATATTATGTTAAAGTATGGTTTATAAGGAAAAATTATGTTGAAGAGAATGTGGCTTCTTGTCACATTTAAAGATAAAACAACCTTGGTCAGCTCCGAGGTCCTTTTGCTCCAGTATCCTGTTTCTAATAACAGTCAGAACCAAATACTTCAGAGGAGGGTAAAAAACAAAGAACCACCCTTGTTTCTCACAGACAGAGCAGAGGATTTAGAATAGCCTGGTCATAAAGAAAGTTTCTTTCTAGCCACTAATTTAGAAGAGGGTTTATATCCTAAAGCATGAAGGTTTAGGATATAAATCTTATATTAGGCCCACTAATATAACATTCTCATAACAATCCTTAGACCTAAGACCAAAATCTCCACATTTGGGTGCCTAAATATGCATGTAGATGTTTAAATTTTAAAAAATGCCTATCTTGTGGCACAAATCCAGCTTCCTATTGAGCACAACGAGAGCTGCATCAGGCCCTATTTTGGCAAAAGTAATTTGTTTCTTGAAATTCCTGTTGCCTAAATTATTTATTTATTTTAAAATATTTTTACCTCATCTCTCTATTTAAAATATTCGAGGCGGCTTACAACATCCAAGACAATCTTGGCAAGCTTGAGCAGAACAACTGCTGTGCAGCTAGGCGGGTAGTACACCAGCAGAACACCCAACCTATTCTGGCCACCCTACACCAGGTACACTGGCCCTGGTATCCTGATAGACAATTGCCACCGCCTTCCTGACCGTCAAGCTGGACTGAGAACCCAGCCAACCACAACTGGGAGAGGTCAATGCCTCTCTCCACTCCCAGCCAGGTCTCAGTGATACAGGCCAGGTTGGCCCCTTCATACAGGATTAAATCCTGGATGGCAGTTGTCCTCAGATTAAGACAACTGGACTCTCATAAGAGACAAACACACACAGGTGTTTTTTTATTATTAAATAATTTTACAATGTGGGTTTCTCTGGCTCCAATTCCTCATATGCCAAAACATTTAAGGTTTTAATAAGCAGACAACTACAGAAAAGCTACTAAAAACTAAGATTAAATATTTGAACCAAAATTCTGGTCAGTGGACAGAGAAGATACCTGCAAATCTCATAAAAGTCTGATATGGCTTTGGTGTCTCTCTCTCTCACACAGTACAAGCGAGTGTCCTGTCCCTTTCCAGGGTAAGCCGTTAGGACATACTAACCCTAGGGAATTGTGGGTGGAGGGGATGAAAGCTCACATTGCAATTGCCTGCATTGCATCTGTTCAGTGGATAAATAAAGCATCTCAGTTCTAGTTTTGGTTTCATTCACTGCCAACCCTTTGGTATGCAGAGGGAAGATATCCTACCACCTCAGTCTGTCAGTCAAATTGGAAATATGTATCCAGTACTGTGGAACAATGATCACTTTTTGCTCTGCCCTATCAATACTCTCAAGCAGAAACAATGACTGCTTCCCCAAAACTTTTACAAATATTATCACAGACTAATAAATCCTAACGTGATGTCCTTCCACACAATTTGATGAGTTCACAACAAAATAGTATCAAGCACTGAAAAAGAAAGTGTACTACTGATTCCCAACACATTCCCCTTTCAGCTATGAAAAACGGGTAAGAACCAGATCAGAAAGAGTGAGATCAGATCAGAACCAAATTTTAAGTGCTCAAAAGTCTGCCTAACTTTTGCTTCCTTGTTATTTTTCATTTTACCATGCTTCCCATAACATGGAACACTTCTTTGTGGAAGCTACGTAAAGGAAAATTGGAAACATTAGACTCATCCAGGCTCATCTAGGGTACAGTTCAATGTTCATTTAAGTCAGTGGGACTCTTCACTGGAGGTTGGACCAGGCCTGTATTGATTCACATGTGAATATAAAAATCACCCTTTTTACTATATTATAAAAAACTATATATACACACACACATACATGCCCCCAACTACTGACCTAATGTGTGTACAGCTCCTCTTCCTCCAGTCTTCCTGCTGTCCTCTCTGTCAAAACTTTTCACCTGATCTGAAATCAACTGTACTGCACAGCGCAATGACAACACCACGACATAGCCTCCCCAGCTCTGCTCTGCCTGAGGAGCTGTGAAGCAGAGGAACCTGACCAAATCAACCAGGTGATGTCCCTGACCAGGGAGGATGAGCCAGGGTCCAGACCAACAACTGTCATGCCCAACCCGTCAGCCCAAAGCACCTGTCGCTTGTCCATGATTTTTTTTGCTACCTGTCGCTTGTCCATGAAACTACCGTGTGATGAACTCACACGACTTGTCCCTCTATCTTGAGAACATTAATAAAAGCTATATTTCCCTCCTCTTTGCTATCCTCCATCTTTTCTTCTTTCAGTGTCTGTCTGTTTTCTCTCAAGTAGGAAACATGACTATCATTCCCAGCATAGAACTGAACTATAGAACTAACCCACTTCTGAAAACATCCACTCAGTGTGTAGTGGCAGTGAAAAAGGCAAATAGAATGTTAGGAGTCATTGTCAGAATGTTAGGTGTCATTACAAAGGGAGAGGGAATAAGACAGAAAATATCTTATTGCCTCTATATAAAACCATGGTACACCCACACATTGAATACCGCATATAGATGTGTCCACCTCATCTCAAAAAAAAGATATATTGGCATTGGAAATGGTTCAGAAAAGGTCAACAAAAATTATTAGGAGTTTAGAACAGGTCTCATATAAAGAGAGATTACAAAGACTGGGACTTCTCAGTTTAGAAAAGAGGTGACTAAGGGGGATATGACAGAGGTGTACACGTCCACAACACCGCATCTGATTCTCTAGAGGCGTCTTTATTGTGTATTCCCACTCTCACCCAAATTCCATTGAGTCACCACAGCGTGTCCCGTCCCAAATTAGCTCCGGTCTTCCTCGCACCAGCTAATCGTGCCTCGAGCACTAGGGGGTGCAGGGTAGAGGGACTCGGGCTCGCCCACTTTCCCGAGTCCTGACCCAGGGCTCTAAGGCAGGGAGACGGCTCCCTGTCCAGCGGGTGGGGTAGTAACCCCTAAACTCACCCACTCTCGGGTTCCATGGCCCTGCCCTAGGCCACTTCCTACTCCGCCACCTTCGTCCCTCCCCCCCAACAATCCTGGAGTCCGAGTTACCTCACCCGGCGCCGAGCCTACTCTCCCTCGAGTTTCCGTTCTGGCTCTGGTGAGGTTCTTCTCTCCAGCGTCTCCAGGCCTCCCTTTCAATGTCCCTCCATTCTGGCATGTGGCGTCATCGCCTGGTGCTGCCGAGCTGTCGCACCGGGCTCTGACATCAGTATCCAGCACCCCAAGGTCCAGTCGCACATGGATGATGTCATCTGCGCATGCCACCTGGCCCCGGCATTCTCAGCGCCGGGATCTGGTCGGGTCTAGGTATCCCCCTCCCGTGGACCCTGCGCGGCTACTCCTGCAGCTTCCCCACCAGCAGCGCTGCCCAAGAGTGCCTTCTCCTGGGGCTCCCCTGGCCTCCCCGGAGTGCGGGGTTGCAGCATCCTGCCACAAGAGGTCTATAAAATCATGACAGGTATGGAAAAAGTGAATAAGGAAAAGGTATTTACTTATTCCCACAATATAAGAACTGGGGGTCACCAAGTGAAATTAATAGGCAGCAGCTTTAAAACAAACAAAAGGAAGTTTTTCTTCACTCAGTGCATAGTCAACCTGTGGAACTCCTTGCCAGAGGATGTGGTGAAGGCTAGAACTTTAACAGGGTTCAAAAAAGAGCTAGATTGATTCATGCAGGTTAGGTCCATCAATGGATATTAGCCAAGATGGGTAGGAATGGTGTCCGTAGCCTCTGTTTCTCTGGAAGTGGGTGACAGGGGTAGGATCATGTGAGGATTACCTGTTGTGATCCTTCCCTCTGGGGCATCTGGTTTTGGCCTCTGTCGGCAAACAGGTTACTGGGCTAGATGGACCTTTGGTCTGACCCAGTATGGCCATTCTTATGTTATGTTCTTAACCACCAAGAAAGACTGACTGATGAGGAACTTTAATCAATATTGATTGTCTCCAAAAAAGGAACTTAGATAGGTTTTGATAAGTTTGTTTTGGATTGTAATTTCAACACAACTTTTTTTGTGTATGTCAATCAATAATTTTCTAACTTTTGGCTTGAATTTTATAGTGTGTTTTCCATGGTACTAAGTAATGTGAGACCTCTGCATACCAAATCCTGAACCTTGTTTAATACTGGACAGTGGCTGGGTTATAACACCACCTTCAACTCTTTGGGTTCATCTATTCAACTAAATTAATAGAACAGAAGTCATAGGGCTGTGCAATGAGTTGGGGTGATACAGGGAACAGAGTCCAACTTTGGGAGATGGAAGACTTAGCAAGAGTGTGGGGAAAGGGGTAATGGGGTGGGAAAGGGACTTTGTGTCAGAGGCAGGAGATGGTTATGGCACTAGATTCTACAGGAGGCCCGAATTGGAGGGAGTGCACTGCTTTTTGCTCAGGCATCAACACTTGGTCTCTCCTGGCACTACTGCCCAGTGAGAGGCAGTTGTATTGTAGGGAAGCTTTTAGGCACTGATGCCTTGTCACAGATAGCCTGCTCCTCTAGCACAGCAAGCAGGAGCTGCACTGAGAAGCCCAGTGTCTCACTGTGGAGGGTTAAACATTGAAAAAGTTCTGCGCAAAACAGCTACCACAGTGAGCTAGGGAACCGCAGGCAAAAGCCAGCTAAGGAGGCTGAGATGGACTATTTGTCACGTTACTGAATTTGAGGGAAACTGCCAGATCACTGCTGCATCCATAGGTGGGGGTGTTGGCCCCAAAAATGGTATAAAAAGGGGCCATGTGAGGTGTTGAATAGAAGCTTACTGTCTGCTAATCCTATGTACACTAGTCATGTGATTGTATAATGTCTGTGTGTGTAGTTAGGAATCTGTAATCTGTGTGGATACTGAATATTTCTCTGCATGTGGTTGAACTATGGGCAAATCAGCTCAGCCTATGGACATGCTAACAAGCAAAGCTCTGGAACAATAGCCCTCTATAGGCCAAGGACACACCTCGAGAGTGATGACTCATACCTAGGGGCTACCAGCAGGGAACACAGGGATAGGCCATGGGCCATGTGACCTGCTGTAGCCAAGAAGAGACCAGAAGGAAGTATAAATATGCCATGTGGTCGACTCCATCTTGGTACTCAGCTTAGCACTTCATCCCAGAGGCAGCAGTGCAGGGATTGAAGAGCCAGAAAGAACTGTGGACCCATCCTGATCCTAGGATGCGCAACAAGGACTTTTAAGCCAGCAGCTGTAACATCTCTGCTAGAGCCTGCATCGAGAACTGGGAGATTCAATGCATGTAATGTACTATCCTTTAACAACCTTACTCTCATGCTTTTCTTTATTGAAGTAATAAAACTTTAGAAGTTAGATACTAAAGGATTGGCTCAGCGTGATTTGTGGGTAAGATCCAGAGGGTAAATTGACCAGGGATCTGTGGCTGGTTTCTTGGAACTGGACAGAACTTGTTTGGGGTAGGTGGGGTTGGGTTCTAAGACCCCCCCACCGGTATATGAGGCCCGGGGCCATCTGGGGCACGGATACTGCTGGGGTGTCGGAGGGGTTTTGCTCGTGAGGCTTCAGGCAGACTGCTGAAGCGCTCTGTGGGACTGGTTTGTGGCCTGTTTGGAGAGGTCATCAGTCAGGGGCCCTGAAGTTGAGCAATTTGCCCTGAGCGGATGCCCTCAGCTGTGCCCAGACACAGCCCGGTCCGTCACACCATTGCTTCAGGGTAGGTACACTGTGCACCCCCACACAACTTCTGTCTTCTCTGACAGGTTCCAAGATCCAACCACAGCCTTTCCTCAATCTTCATCATCCAAGACCCCTGCTACCTCTTCCTTCATCATACAGCTTCAATCCAACTCTCCAGCACTTTCAAACCACCAGAGAACAGCACTGCCTGGAGAGGTAAGGGGGAACAGCTATGCAAAGGAGTAAGAGTTGGGGATTTGAATGGGGCTTATACTTGGCGAGGGCCTGGAGGATGCAGAAAGAATAATCTCTCCAATCTACTTCTCTAATCCCTAACCCTCTCTCGGCTTGAGCCTCACTTGTCTCCCCACACGGCCCTAATACTTAATGTGCCCCCATAGACCTCTACTGTGCCTCCCCAGACCTCTACTGAAAGCCACAATCTTGCCACCCTGCCCCCATATCAATAAGAGTGGAACATTGTAAGACTGTTGGGGAGCATTGTGGAGAATAGGCATGTGGGGGAGGGAAGGATTTGTGGATCAAGGCTAGGAGAGGCAGGCAGAAAGGGCAGTATGGAAAAACAAGGTTCTGTTGGTGGAAGACTGAGGGGCAGGAGGAGGAAGCTAAGTGCCAGGCAGAGGAAGGAGGCTAATAGGAGACACCAGTGCTCTGCCAAAAAAGAGCACAAACACAGCCACATTCAGGCCCACCAGAGGGGGGAGGGGCAACAGGAACAGCTGCCCCCAGGCCACACAAGCTAAGAGGACCCAGGGCTCAAGCCAACACTGCTACTGCAGCAATGGCAGCAGCTGGAGCTCTGAGCCCTTTAAATTTGTCAGAGTCCCAGGTAGTGCTGAAGGACCAGCTGGTGGAGGCTAGCTCCAGCCCGACCCCTTCCATCCAAGTCTCTGCCCCTTCTGGGGGCCCAAAGCTGGCCCCTCCACCTTGCCCAGTGCCTGAGGAAGTCTGCTGACCTCCCTGGCCACACTGCTATCTATCCATATATCTGGCTGTCAATTGATACACACTTACTTTAAAAATGAGAAGATCTCACCCAGAAAAAGAAGATGTAAAACATAAGTTACTTTTAAGATAAGGATGCTAAACTGTCTATTTCATCAGACACAAACTAAACATCAGGAAATAAGCACCTGACCCATCTGAATGCCCTTCATTTCATTTATCATCTCCCTTTTTCTACTTCAACTGTTTCCTTCTCACCATTTGTATATCTGCACTTTAACCCTGAGCTACAACACACAGGTTTAACTATCGCCATAGATACAATACACTGGCAAGGCATACACTTCAATATTATAAGTGGTAAATAAAAATTAAATGTTAACTTAGGAACAGTTAATGAAAACAAACCACCATTCACAATATTTCTTTAATGGTTAGAAAAGCATATCTTCTTGATGCCACTATTTGCAGTTGGATATAAAGTCCCCATTTTCTAAATCACACCAATACAAAAGATAAAAACATACACACAGTGAAATTTATGCAAGCCACACCAGTACACAAAAGATAAACATGATCAGATTCCCCTTCCATATCTCCTGTGAACAACATATTTAGATAAGTAAGAGACTTTGTCCCAAATAATTCTTTGCACTAGATAGGGCATGGAAAAATACTAACAATGCTTCCAGAGAGGACTACCACATTCACAAAAAGGCTTTCATAACAAAGGCAACGGGACAACAGAACAGAAGGAAAGATATTGGTCTCTTGCAACTTCTAACAAAGGTTTAGCAAGAAGCAAGTTAAGTTTGTTTCTTAGTCCAACCACGTTCATCCAGTACTGATTAAAAATTCTCCCTTGATTTCGCTGTCTTTTTTTTTAAGTCACTCCTTTCACTACCACCTGCTCTTCATCATTCTGGAACCAGCTGTGACTTGGCTAGAAGGAATGTTGACATTCTCAGAGGACTGACCCTCCAGCATGAAGGGAAGGCAGCCCAAATGCACCCTAATACCCAAGCATTCTGGATTTGGCACCATGTGCAAGAATCTGGGGTTACAAGATATATTTTGGGAGTTCTGGATGCCCTGTCCCAAGCAAGCATTCCAGAGGTGTGAAGCATTAGCTCCAGTTCAAAATAGCTTCCTATCTTACAGGATGCTTTAAATATAGAATGTCAGTCCCCACAGAGGCTTTAAAGGGGTGTACTTGTAGCCTGAGCCAGGTACTAGTTATATAGTGCCTTGCAGTTATTATTTGTCTTCATGCTGCATAGTAAGTAATTCTGACTAATGCTAGCTGTATATCAATTAGCTATAGGTAGCTCATAATCAATTTACAGCCTTGAGCTGATGAGCATTTAAGAGAAATTGGTTTAGGTCAGTATTAACAGCAAGGATGGCCAACCAACAGCAGCAACGAGGGAGCCAAAATAGCTCAACAACTGGCATTTGGACTCAGGAAGACAGGCAGGATGACGCAGTTCTAGTATCATGAAAGGCAGAATTCTTCCTAATCCATCAGCTGCCATTGCTACAAATCAATGTGCTAGGAAAGATTCTGAACAAAGAACAAAATCTATTTATCCACAGTATTGAAGAACAGTCACCCTCTGTTATAGATGCCACCAACCCTGGCTATGTGTGTAGCCGATACAGAAGGTAACACCAACCTTGCTGATGGATTTACACAGTTATGACCGCAGCACATTTGGCCTGTCAGGTTTTCCAGAAGGGAGAGGAGCAAGATCTGTTTGCTGCCCTAGAAAAAATGACTGTCAACTACCCAATCAATGAAAAACAGAAATAATTTGATATTAAACAATTCAAGATGCTATTTGGAGCTATGGCTGCCTGGGTACTTATTTCCATGAGAATTCTCAACCTCAGGGACAGGGATGGAGATTTTTTACAGTTGCATGTATAGAAGGAAGGGGGGAGGGGTCAGATAGAAACTAATACAGATGACATGCCTAATATTTATGCTGCTGTAAAGAGCATCCCAACAGAACAAAGAAGTGCTCTTTCCTTTCTTAAAATATGTGATCCCATGAAAACTGTAGTACAGTATTACCATGTGTGTACCAGGATTGATTCACTTTCTTACTAAATGGCTTGGTAATCTTCAATGAAAGGCTTTCTACATTAAACTCTAATTGAAGAATTTAAAAGATTGTACAAGATCTAATTCTTAATTCCCATGGTAACCTTTTTTATTATGCAGACTTTAATTATAACCTGGTGAAGAGAAATTGTCCTTTCACATGCTGTCCTTGCTTCATGTACAAACCACACATTTTTCAATTAACATTACTTCTTTAATTCATATAAAAGGTTGCAGCCCAAATATTTTATCACAAATTATGCTTTTCAATGCCTCAGGACATGCAAGGTTTTATTTTCAGCATGTTAGGCAAGGTTTCCACACACAATTTCCTCATCATCTTTTAATGAGAGTCAAAGGCAGAAACTGAACACCAAGCTCTAGAGCAGGCGTGAGCAATCATTTTTCAAGGGGAGGTCACTTCACAAATTTCTGAAGTGGCCCTGGGCCACCCCAGGGTGGGGCCTCAGGTGGAAGGGGTGGGGCCAGGACATGTCCCATGCTATCTTGTCCACAGCCCTGACTGGCCTGGGGATGGGGAAGCATGTGAAGTTTTTGCCCCTGTTGGCTGACCTTCTGATGATGGTGATCAATTATGTATATGTGCTAATTACACAAATTTGTATGTTTATTTGATAATGTTGAATGGTATTTCTAGGCTCTTTGTGAAAAACAACATGGAGTCTATATACCAAGTGACCTCAGGACAGGGAGGGGCTCTCCACCTCAGAGTGGTAAACAAGAACCAGCACAGACCGGAATTTCCCGCCTTTTCTTAGTTACCTCAGAACTGGTCCCCACTGAGGGGTCACGTGGTAAAAAAAAAATCACCTCAGGAATTTCCCACCCTGAAGGTTTTATAAGTTCAGGTGCAGCCCATGGGAGTGGGGGGGGGAGGAGGGCCTGTCTATCTGAGTGGCAGTGTTTGCGCAGGTTGTCAGCTCTCTCTCTCCTGAGACCACCAAGGGATCTGATCTAGCTGCAAGCCAGTCAGAGGAATAGGAGAGGCACCCCATCCACTGTCTTCCATCTACACAAGTGTCATCTGCCTCTCGTCCCCTTCAGGGTTCCTGTGCCACCAGCAAGGGACTCCCTAGTGTTCCTCCCCAAGGGCTCTCAATCAGCCCAAAGGTTACAGGTCCTGGGCAACACACCTCTGGCTCAGCCACTCTAGTCCAGAAGAGGAAAGTAACCCTTTGTGTTTGGGGTAGAACTTACCAATTATTTTCACGCCGTCCAGTTGGGACATTAAGGGTTTGACTGTTTTGTTAAAGGTTATTAGTTTGCATCAGGTTTCTCTCCTGTTTTCCCCTTAATATTGTATAAAATCCCTAATACAGTTTCTTTTTGCTTTCACCTTTACTTGGAGTCTGTTTTCCTTTATCGGCCTAATTCACAGGTGATAGACCCTGAGGGAGAGGGCGGATCTGTTTTCTTTTGACTGGGGTTGCACTATCAGGCCATATTTGAGTGTTGCTGAGTATTATCCAGGCCCCAGGGGTAACACCCCCTCACCCCCTGGCACCTAGAGTGAACCACCAGCTGTTTCAAACAGCTGGCAGTTCCCCCTAGGCACCACACACCCCTGGTGGTGGGAGGAGACTTTGTGCACTCCCCCCATCCTGAAGCCAATCAGGGCCTGAAATAGGGGAGCATGTGAAGTCTTTGCACCCTGGGCCTCACCCTGCAAGGGGTGCACAGCACCTAGAGTGAACCATCAGCTGCTTTAAACAGCTGGCGGTTCACTCTAGGCGCTGTGCACGGCTGGTGCGGGGAGGATACTTTGTGCACTGCCCTCACCCCGAAGTCTCTCAGCCCCTACCCGCACACTGCAAAAGGTGCACAGTACCACTGGTGCTGCGTGCCCCTGGCAGGGGGGAGGAGACCTCGCGTGGTCCCCTGTCCCCAGGTCTCAATTGGCCTGGGAGCAGGGGAACGGCAGGGCAGCTCTGGTCCAGATCAACCTGCTCGGCAGGCCAGACCAGGCCCACAGAGGATCACCACAGAGGCTCCCCAGGGAGCATTACTAGCCTGGCATAAGGAAATGCAGGAAAATAAATTTGTATTTCTGATGAGCAATTATATGACATCCATGTACAAAATTCCATTTGAGTATAAAGATTTAATCCAGCATTTATTCCTTTCATCTGTTTACAGTCTTACATGGAAATCATAATTTTTCAGTGAACCATTTTTCTGCCACAAAATCCCTATCAGAAGCTGAAACTCTGAGAAATAGGATCAGTTTTAAATCTACACACTCACAAAAATTGAACCAGAAAATTTCAGTGTGAGTCAAAATGACTGTTGATTAGTTAATACATTTCTACACTGGCAGCTTCTTGTGCAAGAAAGGCCGTTCTTGCGCAAAAACTTGCCTGCTGTCTACACTGCACGCGCGTTCTTGTGCAAGTAAATTTACAGTATAGCGTTGTAAAACAGGACTTCTTCCAGAAGAGTTTCTCCTCTCCCCATGAGGAATAAGCCCTCTTGCACAAGAGCTCTTCCACAAGAGGACAGAGTAGATAGGCAACATGAATTTCTTGCGCCAGAAGCCCCTATGGTTAAAATGGCCATCAGAGCTTTCTTGAGGAAGAGAGCGTCCATCTCTTGCGCAAAAGCACATGCCAGTGTAGACGCACTCTTGTGGAAGACTTTTTGCGCAAGAACTCTTCCGCAAAACAGTTCTTGTGCAAGAAGCTGCTAGTGTAGATGTAGCCTTAGACTGAAACTTTTTTTTTAAAAGGCAAATTAAAATGAAATATTTTGAAACAAGCAAAACAAAATATTTTGATTAAACCAAAATGAACTTTTGTTTTATTGGCTTGTGCGGGTCCCCCACAGTAAATTTTGACTTTTCAGCTGGTATAGAAATGCAAATTTTTTTGAAAAATTCTCACTAGACAGGAAAGCCATTTTCTTCCCAGTAATAATCATAATGTTGAATCTGCTATTTCAATGTTCTTCTTGTGAATGAGATGATGTCACACTCAAACTGATGATCCAACATAATCGCAGCATCAGTAGATAGATGAATGCGCAAGAAATTCATGTTGCCTATCTACACTGCCCTCTTGTGGAAGAGCTCTTGTGCAAGAGGGCTTATTCCTCATGGGGAGAGGAATAACTCTTCCAGAAGAAGTCCTGTTTTACAACGCTATACTGTAAATTTACTTGCTAGATACAAGCTTCTCTGTGGTTTAGCACTAGCTATTATTTTTCCTGAGAAATAGCTTAAGGTTTAGTAGAGGATTCCAAATTTGGGGGAGAAGTGAGAAATCTTTTAATGCTTTTAAAACTTGCATTTCTATACCAGCTGAAAAGTAGGAATATATTATTGACCACCTGACCAGGACAGTAATACTGACATTGAAATGCTGAGAGAGATTAGAGAGGTTACGAAAAATAAAAAAACTCTATAATAATGGGGGATTTTAATTATCCCCATATTGACTGGGTACATGTCACCTCAGGAAGAGAAGCAGAGATAAAATTTCTCAATGGCTTAAATGACTGCTTCTTGGAGCAGCTGGTACAGAAACCCACAAGGGGAGAGGCAATTCTCGATTTAGTCCTGAGTGGAGCGCAGGATCAGGTCCAGGAGATAACCATTATAGGACCACTTGGGTATAGTGATCATAATATAACAACATTTAACATTCCTGTGGTGGGAAAAACACCTCAGCAGTCCAGCACTCTGGCTTTTAATTTCCAAAAGGGGAATTATGCTAAAATGAGGAGGGTAGTTGAACAAAAATTAAAAGGCACAGTGACTAGGGCCAAATCCCTGCAAGCTGCATGGAAACTTTTTAAAGACACCATAATAGAGGCCCAACTTAAATGTATACCCAAAATTAAAAAACATAGTAAGAGACCTAAAAAAGAGTCATCGTGGTTTAAACTACCATGTAAAAGAAGCAGTGAGGGACAAAACGCATCTTTCAGGAAGTGGAAGTCTAATCCTAGTGAGATAAATAGAAAGGAACATAAACACTGTCAAATCAAGTGTAAAAATGTAATAAGAAAAGCAAAAAAAGATTTTGAGGAACAGCTAGCCAAAAACCCAAAAAGAAATAGCAAAATGTTTTTTAAATACATTAGAAGCAGGAAGCCTGCTAAAAAACCAGTGGGTCCCCTAGACGATCAAGATATAAAAGGAGCAATCAAGGACGATAAAGCCATTGCAGAGAAACTAAATTATTTCTTTGCTTTAATCTTCATGGCTGATGATGTTAGAGAGATTCCCAAATCAGCACCATCCTTTGTGGGTGAATCTGAGGAGCTGTCCTGGATTAAAGTGTCATTAGAGGAGGTTTTGGCACAAATAGAAAAACTTAATGTTAAATCACTGGGACCGGATGGCATTCATCCAAGGGTTCTAAAAGAACTCAAATGGGAAATTGCTGAACTATTATCTGTGGTTTGTAACCTATCCTTTAAATCGGATTCTGTATCCAATGACTGGAAGATAGTTAATGTGATACCAATATTTAAAAAAGGCTCTAGAGGCAATCCTGGCAATTACAGACCGGTAAGTCTAACTTCAGTACCGGGCAAATTAGTCAAAACAATAGTAAAGAATAAAATTGTGAAGCATGTAGAAGAACATAATTTGTTGGACAAAAGTCAACATGATTTCTGTAAAGGGAAATCATGTCTTACTAATCTATTAGAGTTCTTTGAAGGGGTTAAACATGCGGACAAGGGGGATCCAGTAGATATAGTATACTTAGATTTTCAGAAAGCCTTTGACAAGGTCCCTCACCAAAGGCTCTTGTGTAAATTACATTGTCATGGGATAAGAGGGAAGGTCCTTTCGTGGATTGAGAACTGGTTAAAAGACAGGAAACAGAGGGTAGGAATAAATGGTAAATTTTCAGAATGGGGAGGGGTAACTAGTGATGTCCCCCAAGGGTCAGTTCTGGGACCAATCCTGCTCAACTTATTCATAAATGATCTGGAGAAAGGGGTAAGCAGTGAGGTGGTAAAGTTTGCGGATGCTACTAAACCTATGAGGGAAGACTGAAGGAATTGGGTTTGTTTAGTTTAGAAAAGAGAAGATTGAGGGGGAACATGATAGCAGTTTTTAGATATCTAAAAGGACGTCATAAGGAGGAGGGAGAGAACTTATTCATCTTGGCCCCTGAGGATAGAACAAGAAGCAATGGGCTTAAACTGCAGCAAGGGAGGTTTAGGTTGGACATTAGGAAAAAGTTCCTAACTGTCAGGGTGGTCAGACGCTGGAATAAATTGCCCAGGGAGGTTGTGGAATCCCCATCTCTGGAGATATTTAAGAGTAGGTTAGATAAATGTCTATCAGGGATGGTCTAGACAGTATTTGGTCCTGCCATGAGGGCAGGGGACTGGACTCGATAGCCTCTCGAGGTCCCTTCCAGTCCTAGTATTCTATGATTCTATGATTAAACTGTTTAAGATAGTCAAGACAGAAGCAGACTTTGAAGAACTTCAAAAAGACCTCACTAAACTGAGTGATTGGACAACAAAATGGCAAATGAAATTTAATGTGGAT
>JANRFK010003679.1:15712424-15727643 GCA_030068395.1 Apalone spinifera
TAGGTCCATAAAAGGCTATTAGTCAGGGGATAGAAATGGTGTCCCTGGCCTCTGATTGTCAGAGGTTGGAGATGGATGGCACGAGACAAATAGCTTGATCATTGTCTTTGGTCCACCTCCTCTGGGACACCTGGCGCTGGCCACTGTTGGCAGACAGGCTACTGGGCTAGATGGACCTTTGGTCTGACCCAGTATGGCCAGTCTTATGTTATATTCTTAATTAAAAATCTGATTTTTAAATATACCAGCAGTTCAGAAGGTTTGAAATAATCATGGCAGAGACCTGGGGAGGTGGCCAGAGATGGTCAAAGGTGTATAATACTAATATCAGTGCCATATATCAGATGCCAAGACAGCACATATGCTTATCACGTGCAGCTTCATATAGGATTATACAATTGAAATGAATTTTGTTATTAGTCAGTGTAAGCCATGGTTATGAAGTTCCATACCCAGCTACTACTCATGCACACTTCCGCAAACCTGCTTGCCGATTCCCCGTGTTAAATACACAGGAAAATCTGGTAAATCTGCCAATAAAAAGTCATCCTGATAACTACCCAATCAGTGGTAGTTAAAATGATCTGTGGGAAAAATAGGAAAAGTCTAATATACAAAGTTTAATGTTCTCAAGCTGTGTAAATATTATTTTTTACTATTGAAGCAAAGTCTCTTGGGTCTAGCTAAAGTAAGAGCAGGAGGAGAGGAAATTTTTGAGTGCTTCACCTTTGAAGAGAGAAAAGAACAGATTGATAGGCCTTGGTGTGTCATGGAAACAGTACAGGAGTGGGATTAACATATTCCATACCAAAATAGGCCATGGTACCCGCATCCTTTCAAAGGTTCTCTCTCTGTACTAGGCGAGGCAGAGATAGATCATGAAGTCAATGTATTAAATAGAAAGTCAGATATCTGCTGTCTAAAAGGAGCTTTGTTTTTATGCTGATGCCCCATGGCAAATTAATCCTTCATGCTCTCATTTCCCCTTTAATGCCACCAGCGAGTGCTGAACTCCACTACAGAATGTCCATGTTATCAGTTTACTCAGGTACATTTTCCCATTTTGAAGGCAGTTCACATGTAGTAGCACTCAGCTTATGAAATGGCAAATAACTCCAATGAGGGGGAGGGGAAGGAGAGAAGGGATGAAGCTTCAGAAGATGACTCAAGGCTTCACTGTCTTCAGTAGTGAAGAAAACTAAGGGGGGCTTCCTATCATTTATCATTAGCACACCATGCAAGGTGAGGAGTCTCCATGTACATCAAGTTAAAAGTGCCAGGGGAATTCTCTTACAGATATATTTAATCCCTCAAAAGGGAAATGCTGTCTCATTAGTCTCTCTCATGAAAGGCAGTGTATACCTTGGTATAGTTGGGGTGAAAGAGGTGGTAAGGAAGAAAGGATGCTGGTAAAAACAAGTCAGCCCAGCAAATATGACAAAATGTACTTTCCTGTTCTTCCAATGCCATATAAAATGGTTCTTTTAACCAGTTCCGGACTGTTTTATTTATTACAACCAAAATTAGATGAATTGGTGAAGAAGTTTCATTTCCTCAGTTTTTTCCCTCCAACTGTTCTCCCATAATGCTAACAATCCTGTTACACTGTTGTCTTCATAAAAAAAAAAAACACCAAAGCCAAAACCAACATATGTCTTTTGCCATTTCTCCCAGCATTTTGGCTCCTTCAGTTGGTACTAGGAAATGCTAAAACAGACAATGGATTAGTTAGAAATATCACACTGTAGATTGATCCCTATGTAACAGCACTATGCATACATTACTAGGGCCATCTCAGAGCATCCTTACACCTTCCCATTCAATTTTAGTTTTCAGTATAAGTCAATTCACAAGCTTCTTGTTTCTCTCTGGACTGTTGCTCCCATTTCACTGGAGCATGAAGAAAATCTGCCTATCTTAAATCTGTATATAGCATTCATCAACCATGGTATCTAAGCACTGAATGATGATAGCCTACTCTATTAGGTAACATGACTAACCAACAGCAAAAGAATTAATTTACATAGCGCCGCTTCTGACACAGGGCAAACTGTAGTTATCTTTAAGCTGCACAACTACCTTTTGAGCCCCACACAGGAGCTATTAAGTCCTACACAGGAGCCCAAGGCTGCAGTAGGGAGACAGAGCCCCAAGCTGTTGGGGCTGATAGAGAGGAGCAGGGAGCAGCCACCGCTGGCAGAGGGGAGCTCCTCCTGCCAGCTCCAGCAGGGAGCCATCTAGCTAAACCCAAGCCCCAACCTCCTGCCCAACCTTGAGCCCACCCTTAGAACCCTTCTGCACCCCACAACCTTCATACCTGGCCCCACTACAAAGCCCATACCCCAGTCCAGAGCCTGTACCCCTTCCTGCACCCCAACCCTGTACCCCCTCCTACATCCCAAACTCAACCCCACCCTAAAGCCCAAACCGCTAGCCCTTGCATTGTCTGTCCTAGCCTTGAGCCCCACAACCCCAGCCGCACACTAGAGCCCAAACCTTCAGCTGGAGCCCTAGCACCCCTGCATCCCAACCCTCTGCTCTGGGCCTGAGACCCTTCCCACACTCAGAATCACTTGCCTCCACTCCTGCCATGTGAATTTTGTTAACACATCACCTCCATATTGGTGCACCTATGAAAATGCATTCTGCTCATGGGGTGGAAAAAAAAGTCAGAGGGAACACTGGTGTCAATGCAATTATTGTCTCAGAGCTTCCTCCTCTTTTTTCCCCACCCCAGCCAATGACGAGCACATGCAGGCTTTAGAAAACATATTACATCCAGGGATTTCCTCAGACACCTCCGCCCAGATAAGGAGGGGGTACACTCCCCTCTCCCAGTTGTCAGCTAGCTACATCTAGCAATCAGTTTTGGCTGGTGTTGGGTTATAAATCACTGGAATGCCAAGGTAATGAAATGTTGTTATCCTTATTGTATGATTAAAACACAGCAGACCTGTGCTTAGCCTACCCTGGTTGAGGGCGACTCCTTCAGTTGAAATGCACTGGAGAAGCAGAGGTTCTGATGCCAGATCCCAATGAAGGGAGAAGGAGCGGGGAACAGGGTTTTGCTCAATGGTCTGCCTAAGAATCACAGGCACTATTTGACCTGCCCCTGCTGATTAGGCTCCATAGAGTCCTTTATTTTGTTATGTGACCCCTAATGCTGAAACCATTGATAATCAGGTCTAAGGGTATGTCTAGACTATAGGCTTTTGTCTACAGAGGCTTTGTCAACAGATAGGGTACGTCTAAACTACATGCCTCCATTGACGGAGCCATGTAGATTAGTTTACACGAAAAAGGGAAATGAAGCAGCGCTTTAAATAATCGCCGCTTCATTTAAATAAAAATGGCCACCACGCTGTGCCGATCAGCTGATTGTCGACACAGCACAGCAGTCTACACGGGGATCTGCTGACCCCAGAACCCTTCGTCGGCAGATCCTGTAAGCCTCGTTTCACAAGGCATAAAAGTCGACGAAGGGTGCTGGGGTCGGCAGATCCCTGTCTAGACTGCCGCGCTGTGTCGACAATCAGCTGATCGGCACAGCGCGGTGGCCATTTTGATTTAAATGAAGCGGCGATTATTTAAATCGCAGCTTCATTTCTCTTTGCTGTCCTGCCTAATCTACATGGCTCCGTCAATGGAGCAATGTAGTCTAGACACACCCATACTGTTGACAAAGCTTCTGTCGACATAGAGCGTCTAGACTACAGCCAGTTCTGTCAACAAAGCAAGCCGCTTTTTGGACAGAGTCTAGATGCTCTCTTTTGAAAAAGCAGTGTGGATGCAATAGCGCCTTTTGTCAACAGAACTCTGACAACAAAAGGCGTTATTCCTCGTAGAATGAGATTTACCGCCATTGACAAAACTGCTGCGTTCTGTCGACAGAGCTCGGCAGTAGTATAGACGCAGGTATAGTATTGTTACAAAAGGCCACTTTTGGTCGACAAAACCCTGTAGTCTAGACAGACACACCCTTAGTGTTTGACCTGCTGAGGGACAGTGTTTCTATGGAAGAGACAGCCCCTTACTGAACTAGCAGTGACGTTCCCTCACTGAGAGCTGAGCTCACCAAGAGTGGGGACCTCAAAAGACTAACTTGCAGCCATCCCAATGGCAGGTGGCAGCAGAAGGTAACAAAGTGGTGGAGTGAGCAGTGGAACGATAAACAATGTGGCCAGAGTGAGTGGTGAACAGCTGGAAGAATGGGGAACAGTGCCTTCTGGAACTCATGTGAAAGCACCTCTGGATTCTAAGTCTCCACTGCCTGAGGACAACAACTGTGAACAGAGTGTGGTAGAGGGAAAAGTAAGAGGCACATTACAGGAACATTTATATGTTAGACTATGTTTTAGTGACTTCACTCTGGGATGACAGATTTGTAACTGGGAAATTTGTATAAAAGTATGTTTCCTAGTACGACAAGATTTTAAAAATGCATTATTTGGCATGGTCATTATCTCTCATCATTACTATCTCGGGGAGTTTCTTTACTAAACAATTAAAATTATAATTATAATTTTTTACATAAGGACGGCCATGCTGGGTCAGACCAATGGTCCATCTAGCCCAGTATCCTGTCCTCCAATAGGGTCAATACCAGGTGCTTCAGAGGGGACTGGACACTCAGAGCATGGTGTTACATCCCTGCCCATCCTGGCTAATAGCCACCGATGGACCTGTCCTGCAGGAACTTACCTACTTCTTTATTTAACCCTGCTATAGTTCTGGCCTTCACAGCATCCCTGGCCAGCAGTTCCACAGGTTGACTGTATGCTGTATGAAGAAATACTTCCTTTTGTTTGTTTTAAATCTGCTGTTTAATCATTTCACTTGGTGCCCCTTAGTCCTTGTGTTATGTGAAGGATTAAATAACATTCTGATTCGCTTTCTTCAAACCGTCAAGATGTTATAGATCTCTAGCATATCCCCTTTTAGTTGTCTCTTTTCCAAGCTGAAAAGTCCCAGTCATTTTAATATCTCTTCCTATTTCATGCCCGTGATAATTTTAGTAGCCCTTCTCTGTACTTTTTCAAATTCTAATATGTTTTAGGGGGAGGAAGTGACCAGACTGCCCACAGTATTCAAGATACGAACATACCATGGATTTATTTAGAGGCTTTATTATTTTTGTCTTATTTATCTCTCTCTCAATGGTTCTTAACATCCCATTAGCATTTTTGACTGCTACTGCACACAAGGGGTACCTCTACACAGCAACATTATTTTGAAATGACTTTAATCCACATCTACACAGCAGGCAATTATTTCGAAATAATGTCAAAATACTGTCTAGCTGGAGGACTTCTTACTCTGACTCCTTGGATGAGGAGTAAATGAAATCGGAGGAAGAGTGCTCTATTTTTAATAAATGCTGTGTAGTTACTCCCAGTTTCGAAATAAGCTACATAATTGATGTTGCTCAATTTGCATAGCTTATTTCAAGTTAAGCCCTGCTGTGTAGATGCTCCCAGTGTGGCTATTTTCAGAGAACCATTTGTAATGACTCCAACATCTTTTAGCAGGGGGTTGGACTCTATGATCTCTTGAGGTCTCTTCCACACCTATGATTCTATGACGACATTTAAGTGTGACAACTAATTTAGACCCAAACATTTTATATGTGTAGTTGAGACGGTGTTTTCCAAGAAGTAGTACTTAGAATTTATCACAGCCCACCTTTATCCACTGTCTCTGATACCTCCCCCCTAGTTTCAATTTTTATGGTAAACACTGATTACATCAACACTAGGATTTTTCTTGCCCTTATCAACTTAGAAAGCACCAGAGTCACTCACACAGTCTAGCCATTGGCAATAACTTTCAGTAGTGCTGAGTATCTGCAACTCCCCTTCATTTTCACAGGAGTGATGAGTGAAATTTAGAATACAGCAAAATGCTTCTGGATTGGCAAATGTCTAGGGGTACATGTACACAGCAGCATTATTTCAGAACAACATATTTTATTCCAAAATAACATAATGCGTGTCTACAATATAAGCCTTTATTTCAAATAATGTTGAGCTGGAGGACTTCTTACACCGACTCATAGTAACCTTCATTTCATGAGGAGTAAGGGAAGTTGAAGGAAGAGTGCTCTTCCTTCGACTTCCTGCTGTGTAGACAGTGCCAAAAGCCAAATTAAGCTATTTCGACTTCAGCTACGCAATTGACATAGCTGAAGTTTATCTTAATTCAACTTTTGCTCTGCCGTGTAGACATGCCCTAGGGTATTATGGTGAGGATTAGCTCTCTAGGGCATGAGGAGCTGAGAGGTGGTGCTAAAAAAAGAATCTGAAATGGTAAAGGCATCTTTTTTATTTGCTAATGAATACTCCATTCACAGATCAAATAGTATGAAGCTGCAGGGTGACCTTAAATCTTACATGCTTGCCTTCCCCCAACCCAATGCTGATACCAAACAGGCACTTATTTTTAGATGAAGAACAGGGCATTAGGCACAATGCTCCATTTCATGGGAACACAAAGATATGTCTTCACCTGTCATTCAGCTGATTGACTGGAACTCCTGTGTCTCAAGCTGTTGAAGACTTGGCAGGGATTTGATCACCTGGACTTCCCACTAGACAATAAATGATAGTGCCCCAGAGGGGCACAAACCAGCATCTCACCATTTACTTTTGTCAAGGAGCCATTCTCCTTCATGCTCACTATTTAAAATGTAAAAGCTAGTCTGAGGAGGGAAGTCATAAAAGCTTTCATAGTTCTTTTCATCAGTGAGATCTCAGAGGGCTTTAACAAAGGTGGTATCATTACCCTCTTAGAAATGAAGGGAGGTCAAAGCACAAAGATGTGAAGTAACTTGCCCAAGGTCACCCAATAGCAGAGCTGGGAACACAACTCGGGATTCCCGAGTCTCAATCCAGAGCTTTGCCTCCTTGCCTAAACTGCTTTGGGAACAGTCCCATCACATGCTACTATAGGTCAAATTCTGTTCTGAGATAAGCATGTGTAATCTTCATTGACAGCACTTGGAAATTCATGCACTTCCCTGAGAACAGAACTTGTCTAATAATTTTAAAGCACAATATTATTCCTGTGATCATATAGCACATGCCAATGTTAATGAGTTCTCAGCTTTTCTTGCTTATTTCTGAAAATTGATAGCAGAGAATGGATGTGGGGCATCTTTATCTAGAAAACAGGGTTTATTACCACCAAAAACTATGGGATACACAGTGTTCCGATCAACAAATAATGCAGCTTCCCAACATTCTTATTTCCACCCATCCCCAAGGGAAAGGGACTGTACATTTTCGTGTACAGAACTGGATCATGGTCTGGTGTTATTTTATATTAGATATAAAAAGGACCAGAGTAATATTCCCAACTAAGAACAATGTTTCACTGGGCAAGATTTCAAGTAGACTCACATCATATTTGACTTTATCACTCAAGTAAAATTCAGCCTCATGAAGGGTTCAAAGCTATTGAGATCACTGAGGGTCCATCTACACAGCAGGGCTAAAGTCGAATTAAGCTACGCAACTTCAGTTACATTAATTGCACAGCTGAAGTCGAAATAGCTTAATTTGGCTTTTGGTGCTGTCTACACAGCTGGAAGAACACTCTTCCTTTGACTTCCCTTACTCCTCGTGAAGTGAAGGTTACCACGAATCAGAGTAAGAAGTCCTCCAGCTCGACATTATTTCGAAATAAAGGCTTATAGGGTAGTGTACACTGTATCATGTCAGTAAAATGGGGCCCTTGATTGGTGGCCTCTAGGCATTACAAATAACTAGGACCTTATAATAAAGGGCACTAAAATGTCATATGTATGTCTACATAATAGCTACCATGCAGTCTCTATCCTTACCTTGTACAGGAATAAGGGGAGACCAGCACCATCTATAACACTAAAAATAGCTTAAAACTGGGGAAGTAATTTATTTTTATGACAATATTTTTGTAATACTAACAACAGGGCAGTCTTCTTTAACAACAGAACAGAAAAATGATACCTCTTCAGAGAGTATAAAGGATTCCTATCGGTGTATAAGTATATAAATTTAGCAACCTGAAATTAACGCAGACTCAGCTTTGAGAAGACATAACTACGCACACACACAAAGAAGAGTAAAAGAGAGCTTTATCCCCAGGGTTTTAGAGACTTCAAGTTTTTATCTTTGCACCAGTCAATTAGTTTGTTTCTAAAAGTCAACACAATAAATTTTGTATTAAAAGATTCAAAAACTGGAGGAACATATGAAGTTTAGCTTTCCAAATGGTGTGTTGATATAATATGGCACCCAAACCAGTTCTTTTATTAGCCATCTACCTGTTTCTCTGATCAGATCATTTTGTTAAATAACTTCTCTTATCTCCACCCAAAAAAAGTGGAAATCCTGCTGCAGCTTATTTTTTGAAGGAATCAGAATGCATCTGGAGTCTCTATTTCTGCTTTTATGTCTAAATAGTCTGAAACATACTTGAGACTGGCTTAAAAAAAACAGATAGGGAGAAAAGTTTCCAGCTGTTGATCTGGAAATGTTCAGTAACTGCTTGGTTTCTGATTAAAGAGAAAATCTTTACCATCTAAAATTAAAAAGCATTCAGTGTTGAAAAGTTTTGTAACGCATCTCTCCATTTAGGAAACTAGTACAATAGGCCAGGGAACAACTAGATCATGCCCCAGGATTGCCTTTAAAAATTACTTAGAGGAAATAAAAATGGGGTAGTGCAACCAGTGGAGTGATTTATACTCAATAACCACAATAAGTAATTACTGCATCTCTCACTGCTTTTCATCAGCAAGAGGAAGGTCCCTATATAATTTAAGACATTTTCTGCACAACAGAGCCTTCTGCTTCTCTGTGTCCTTGTAAGCCAATTACAAAAACCTCAGCAAGTTTTCTTTAAATCTAAGATTTGAAAAAAGCAGTAAAACCCAAAAGCATATCACCACGTTCTTCTCAAAAAAAGAAGTTACTGAAATCTTTGACGTTGGTTTTACTAGTCTGTGTCAAGTAAGAAAAAACTCACAGTCCTAAGACTTAATTAATGGGCTACAGATGAGCAGCTTTTTTTGCAGAGGGGAGGAGGAGAGGGCAATGTCAAAACAAAGTCTCACAGAACCCAACATATTTATAAGCAGCTACTGGCTCATTTTCTGGAAACTTCATTTGATTTATTATGCTCATTTTTCTCCTCGATCCCAATCACCAAATCCCATCATAAACAAAGTAGATAAGGCCCCTTAGCCACAGCAAAGAAGCAACATTATGGGAAATAAAACTGCATGACAGAAAAATTAATTTAAAAGGAGGTTTCTGCTCTTACTGAGTAAAGATACAGCTTCATCTTTCTTACACTGTCCAAAGATGTCACTTCTTGGCATCAGATATGCCAAATCATGCCTTGTATCAGCAAGTTAAAAGAAAACATTTTTTTTTAGTTCCTCAAAAATGCTCTGTTTTTTCAGTCCCTTCTGCCTCTTGTATTTAAGCAAACTGACCAAGCTCTTAATATGGCACAGGTCAGAGTGTACATTTAGTAACTCCTTTGCTGCTACTTTCCAACCTAAGCAAATGCAAGAAGGTTTTTTGTTCACTAGCACTTACTCTGGATATGGTCAAGGGCATGTTGAAATCCTTTCCCCCTTGCAGTCGGAAACCCCATGGTCCAGGTCCATTGAGAGTCACGTTGTAAGACATTTTGTAACTCTTACTCAGGTCACCAAAAAGGCTCTACAGAAAGGTGGGGGGGAATAAAAATATTTTTAAAAATAAAGGAAAAAAGACAACATTTATAAACACAATAATAGCTTCTTTTTTGCCTTGCCTTCTGAGTCCTGCTGAAGTACCACCTAAGAATAGACAGGAGCTATAATGCAGATACTGATATCCCAGTTGAGCTGGGACCCATAAAAGGCTTGTAACCAAACACTTACTATGCAAGGACTCCATGACTCAGAGATCTAATATAGCCCCCCTGGGAGGTTAGCAGATCTTTCTAGGCTCCCAGAGTCCCTCTTCCCACTCAGAACTACTTTATTGGGGATATTATATACAAATTAAATATAAACAAAATAGTACTACCAACAGCAACATCCCCCCACAATTTAGGTTTCACTACAAGTCCAAACATTAATACTCTGCCAACAACTGCAAGGTTTTTGCTTTTCAAAGCTACTTGTAACTGTAGCTCCACAGATCATAAATTCAGATTTACTTCATTTTGAAATTTCATGTGCTGCAAATAAAGTTCCTTTTATACTGACCCTTTCCTTGTATACCAAGAACAAGTACTGGAAAATGTTTGCTCCTCCCTCTGCACTGATCAGGCAAACTGGAAAATTTGCTGCATCCCTGGAAAAATTTCATCCATATTTTCATGAATTGGGGGGGAGTATGTTTGTGCCTTATTTCTACAGCCTTTACTTCATCTAAGGGAAAAATATAATTTCTTTTGCTACCATGCAACAGAAGTTTTAGTTGTTTTTCAGGAAGTGATCTTCAATTTAGAAAAGACTTCTGCAACTAAAGCATTTTGATCACGTTACTGTCAGGTGACACAAAAGAATTGTCAATTAAGATGGATACGGCACTGTTTAAGTTTATTTTTGGAAGTTTGATCATTTGTCTCCATTTCTTTGTAAATTGAACATTTTAAAGAAATAATTTGCTCTTTGGCAAGTCAAAATATATGTAATTATGAAAATATCATTAAACTAAATCTCTCAACTACCATGTGATGTAGGTAACTCTTACCCTTATTTTTCACTGAGGGACACTGACAGAGACCTGTGACACCTTAGAGTACGTCTACACTAAAGAGGAAGATCAAAGCTGTTGCTGTCAATCTTCCAGGGTTCAAACTACCAATCTAGTTAAGATAGCTAATTCAAAGTAAGAGGGGCGCTGCAATCCATGCCAGTAACCCTGCTTACACGAGGAGTAAGGGAAGTCAAAGAAAGAGTGTTCTCTCTTCAGCTTCCTGCTGTGTAGACAGTACCAAAAGCCAAGTTAAGCTACTTCAACTTCAGCTATGCAATTAACATAGCTGAAGTTGTGTATCTTAATTCAACTTTGTTCCCTAGGGTAGACATACTCTTACAGACCAACAAATATAAGGATCATGAGTTTTCATGGGTAAAGCACAATCTATCAGATGAGTTGGGAACGGAAATAACAGAATCCAAGAATAACCCAAGATAACAGAGCGAGTTATTGGCAGAGCTGGGAATAGAACACAGAATTTGAGTCCCAGGGCTAAGTTCTAACAACAAGAACATAGCTTTTCTCAAACTTGAGACAATCAAAGATTGAGCAGGAATCAGATAAAAGTGTTGATGGAAGGTCAGTCTATAGATGGCACTATTGTGACAACATGAATCCTAAGTGCAGCACACATCTTACAAAGTGCAAACCACCACCACTGTCCTATATAGTGTTTCTTGGGTAAAGTTTTAAAGCCACAAGTAAATAAAGGAAAGTGTTCATGTTAAAGACTTACTCTGGCAATCTGTCAGAAGAGCAATTTGTACAACTGGGATTAATTGAGTACTAGCAAGGAGTTGGCTTAAATCACACCTCTGTATTTCTTAACCAAAGGTCCAAATGCTGCTCTGAGTTTCCACTGTTAATAGATAATACTCCAATAATAGAATTTACCCCAACCCATATGTAAGGTAGCTACCTCAAAAACACATTGCAAATGACCCAAAATATATTGCTGATGTTTTATGATTGAGGGGTGCATATTGGGTCAGATCATGCTCCAGTATTACAGTGGTCAGCACCAGAGTTCAGGGGAAGGGTACAGAATTGGGCAATTTTGGAGTAATCCAACCCTGTTTTCCACTATGGGTATTTGATAATATAATGTATACAAATTAACTGATTAGTTGACCAAATACTATCAAAAATAGGCAAATAACTTTAAAGCACTGATTAAAGTAACAAAAAGGTGACTTTATGCTTTCCTCCTTCCTCCTTTGCTCTGAATTTGTGGCAAGTTTCAGAGCTTCAAAGTAGCAGAAGAGCGCCAAAGAATGATCAGATGTTGTGTAACATGGAGAGGTCTGAAGCAAATAGTGTACTAGGTTCCTTCCATCTGTGGCTGTTACTGTTTTAGGAAGACAGTTTACCTGTGGGAACAAGATCTAGGTAATGTCAATGTAGCACTAAGCCAGGTGCATAGTAACTAAGTGTCTCTTTACTATGGTTCAGTTTCAGTTTTAGCCTTGAGCCATGTATGTAGTGAGCTGCTATGGCATCCAGAGCTCTTCATGCTATTGTCATGCTCCCAGGTTTGCTGTGAAGTCCTACAGCAAAGAGGGTGCTTATTTCATGCATACTCATGCAACAGGTGGCATCTTGAGCAGGGGGGGGGAAGAAAGAGATGCAGGGGGCCTCAGCCCTAGAAGCAGCCACCCCACAGCCCAGTAGCTGGCAGCCCCATGGGAAGGCTGGTCCCCAGGTACTGGTTAAACATTACTTGGTAAGCACTACCTGTTAAGGGTGATACTTACCTGTTAACATCCCTCGTGGTGTAACAACCAGTTATATACAGTCATGAATAAGTTTCACCCCTCTCTGTATTGGTCAGATGGTGTCTGAGTTTCAAAGGTTCAGTGACTACTGGAGTCAATGGGAAATGCAGATGCTTGATATATCTGGGGTGGGAAATTAAACTCATAAGACAATAGAGAGAACCTGGGACAAGGAGAGACAAATAGGCCATTGCAGAGGAACGGAGCCCCAAAGCAGGAGCCGGAGCCTGTGCCACCCAGGAAGCCAGCAGTCGCTGGGCAATCAGCCCAGCCAGGTTGGAGTGGGGAGGGAGGAGTCTTGTTCGATGATGCCAGACCAGAGAGGTCCAACCTGTAGCTAATACACTTCATTACAGGCCCTTTTCTGTTACTTGGACAGGCACATTTTCCTGAAAAAAAACTATTTTTGATTTAAAAAAATAAAGATAAGGAATGTTAAAGGGTTCCTGATCCAGGAATTCTCAAAATTACCACAAGAACTTAAAGAATTACTGGGCTGTTTTGTAAGAATATAGGGTTTATACTCATTTGCAATCATTCACAATGTATTCCACTATGATTTGGTGATATAAGCGAGGCCTGTAAACTATTTTAGATAATTTTATTTTGATGTCCAGATCCCCAAAAGAATCACTTTCAGATCAACATTCAAACAATTTGCCTACAAGCCTTTACACTCCTGTGATGGAACCCCCCCACCCATGCTTTTGAAATGGACTTATGGACACAAATATGCATAATTCAAAGATGCTTGGGACTAAGGGCACCATTTCAGGAAGGTAGGGAGGGGATGACGGGAGCTCACCAGCCAGGTGTGAGGGGCATTCACAGAATGCAATCACTTTCCCCTCACTTCTTTAGCATCTGGGGAACAGGATGATAAGCTAGCCGTGTCCTGGAGCGCACGGCTGCTGCCCTCCCAAAATGGCACCCTTGCTTAGGACAAATTACCTCATGTAACCTATCAATCTTAATGTCATAAGCTGCTGTATTTGTATTTTGGTATATGTACCATTCTTGTGTGTAAAGTTAGATATATGGAGTATGGAATGGTTTATGGCTTTAACAGTTCAAAGGCAAGCCATCAAGGGTGTTTCCCGCTAGGTATGGTGATCTGTAAACAACCCATTTTGTCCTTTAAGTCTTAGCAGTGGTTGGTCCTAGAAGTCATGTGACAACTCCCCCCCCCCACACCCCAACTCGTAGGGTCTGATGAGCTGTGATTTTTCCATGTAAGAGTGGAATGTAGAAACAGAATTCCAGCCCAAAGATGGAATCTATAAAACAATGGGAAGCTGGCAGTGTCTTAGTCTTTGGCTGGCATGGCACACCCAAGAAAGTGAACCATAGACCCAAGGGAGAGAAATGTCCCTGCTTTTGAAGGCTTAGCTGGAACAAGAACAGTTTGAGGGTGAGTTTATAATAAATTTGTACTGAAGTTTTAGTTTCAGATTTAGCTATGCGTTTTTTGTTATTTTAAGTTTGTAATCTATTTTGTTTTGCCTGTTCTCACTTACAACTACTTAAATCCTACTGCTTGTTCTTATTACAATCACTTATTTTCTATCAAGCGCAGTGTAAATAATTGTTACCTGGGAGAGCAATCAGTCTATACATCCTCATTTCATTGTTACAGGGGCCTTACCTAAATAATCCATTTGGGGTTCTAATTCCATTTGGGGAGTAGTATCCCAGGAAGCTGGGCCCTAAACTGCATTTTCCTCAGACCTGAAGAGTTTCAGTGTCTATACTGCTCTTCGGGGGGCGGGCAGCCGTGATCTCAGCTCTGTGCATTGGCTGGAAGCAGACCAGATTAACTGGCCCAACAGGACAGGGTGGTGAGAAGCCCCAGAGAGCAAGAAGGTGCGTGTCAGTGGCTTTGTCAGCACTCCGAGAAGCACTCCAAGGGTCTTCTGTGACTGCACCCCATCACAATGCCACAAGGCTTCTTTTTTAGGCATGCAGGGAGTACAATGTGTACAAATAAAGAAAAAATTTATGTCTAAGGCTATTTTATATAAAAGTGCATAGTAACCCACTTTATGCAGAGCTCATTTACAAATTGTATGTTACTTGTGCATACAGCAACCTCCTATGGCTAGGGTATTATAGATACATCACATTATTCTCTGTATTAATCATTTTCTCACTGAAGTTTTTAACTTCATATTGAGTCCTTTTAGCTTGTAATATGTCGTTAGCTTTGTAGTAAGTCCTTTTATATAGAAACTTTGTATATTTTCATACAGAACATAGAAATTTTATATTAAGTCTTTCTACATAGAAACTTTGTATCTTGTAGACTAGTTCTTTGTACCCCACTTTTGCTGAATTGATTTCCCTGTTGAATGAATGAGGTGTGAATGGATAAGGTGTGAAAGGCAAGCATCTCCCAGCACCTGCAATGGTTGGAACGGGGATGGAAGCCAGATCCGAGAAGAACTGAAGTGGGCTCATTGAAAGACATATGGATGATCTTGGGAGTGAGCAGCAAGAGCCTGCTTTTGAAAGCCCCCTCTGTGAAGGTGAATGTGGCAGTATTGAGACACCACCCACAAGAAGGCACCATAGAGGTCTAACTGCATATGCGTATGACGACTCACAGATCATGCATATGATGACTAATTAGTATAGATCTGTATGGGTAAGTCTATACTGCCACCCTAGTTCAAACTAGGGTGGCTAATGTAGGCATTCGAACT
>JANRFK010003679.1:15727743-15741877 GCA_030068395.1 Apalone spinifera
TTAGCCACCCTAGTTCGAACTAGGGTGGCAGTGTAGACATACCCTATGAGAGGGGAGCAACTATAAGTCAAAGGCATCTTGCAGGAGGACCCCACGTTTTCATCTTGTCACCATCAGAACATCGATTTGGATGGGCAGAAACCTGGCTCCACCTCTCCCCCATCTAACTGACCTGGCCAGTGCAGTTAGGGGGAGCAACTACTGGTAACAACAACAAGACAGAGTGTGTTTGTGTGTGTTTACAAGTGTGATATATCACATGCATATGATAAGAATTTATTGATATGTGTTACCAATAAGTGTGGCGTTTTGCCTTTTCCCCCTGAAAAGATCCTGTGCTGTACTTCTAAGTACAACAGTATATCATGCCCAATTTCAGGGCAGAACTGGAATTTTCCTCTTATGTTTTTCTCTGCTGTTCCAACTATGGATGCCAATGTATAGTCTACTATACAATTAACTGATAAGCCTAGACAAGATTAACAGATAAGCTGACTACACGCATTTCCCCCCCCCCCCCAGTCCAGCCTCTTTATCAGAGAGTAGGAGCCAGTGATGGGGGGAGCCATCTTAAAAAGCTGGTTCCCCCCAGCACTGCCTCCGTGGTGCTCCTCTCTCCTTGCTGCACTGTTTCCTCTATCAGAGTTAGCAATGGACAGAAGGGGAGACTGCAGTGAAGCAGCCTCTGTCTGTGGCAGGCCTGAGCACCCCCAGTCACCGAGGTGTGGGGAGCCAGGCCCTGCATCCCCATCTGCAGCCAGATCTGACTCTCAGCCAGCAGGCAGAATGGAAGGTTTATTGGTTCACAGTGTAGCATAGTCTTGTTGTTAACACAGGAACAGGAGCAGACAGTACAATCTATGTTGGAGAGAAGGGGCCTTGGGCCCCCATCCAACTCCAAGCTCCCCAAGAGCCCCCACATTCCAAAACCCATCTCAGCCTGCAGGCAGCCCCACCTATCCCTTTGTCCAGCTTCCCGGGCCCAAAGTGTCATCTGGCCACACATCCCTCCCAGGTTCGGACCCGACAGGGGGTCCGAGTTCCTCCAGACGGAGGTTGCTCCACATCCTATGGGACAGAAGCTGCTCTGCATCCTTCCTGGGCTGCCTTGGGCAGAGGCTGCTTCCCAGCAGCAGTCCCTGTCCACAGGGGATCTGAATTCCCCGGACAAAGGCTGCTATGCATCCTGCAGAGGCAGCGGTGTGGGGCAGTAGGCAACCAGTCTGTGCAGGGAACTGGTTTTCAAACTGGCTCCCCTCATGGGCGACAGGGCACTCCCCAGGTGTGGGGCCAGGAGCGCACTGGCTGCTAGCCCAGGGACTATTAAATAGTCATGTAACTGCTAAGATTTCATGTGGTTACATGATAATTCAATTACCTGATAGCTAACATCTCTAGTTCCAACTACAAAGTTATTTCTGAGAGGGCTGGGTTTTGTTTTGTTTTTCCCCAGAAGGAAAGCAGTTGGAAATTGTAAAGCTTACCCCATGCTAAAGTCCAGCCACAGTTGTCAGCAGTTTGAAATTGTTAAATTCAGCCTTGTTAGTGTTATGACATTGTAATGCATTTCTACTCAATCCCAGTATAAATCCTTTATTAATTGGAACTACAAGCTTTGTTAGACCAAATGCCTCAAGCAAACATGAAAAGGGCAGATACTATCATGGATAAACTATGTATATTTTCTTGCATCCTTTGCATTAGAAAAAGAGGTTTGAAATAATACTATCAGTTTGGATCTTGGGTTATTTGTATGTACAGCCAGCTTTAATTGACATACCAATAGCTATATCACTTCCCTTATGAATACTGTGCAATCTAAAGATTACCTGCACCATTTAGATCTTCACTGATGAATATACAGAAGTTATGCTGTTGCTGGAGATGCTCTAAAGCACATTCAATGAGAAATCTGTGGCACCTTATAGACTAACAGATTTATTGGAGCATAAGCTTTCGTGGACAAAGACCCACTTTGTCAGATGCACATTGACTTTTAAACTAAGATTAACACCCCCAATAAAGGGGACAAAAAAAACAACCTTGCCAATTTTTGTTAATTAAAAATAGTGTGTAATTCCTGAAGAAAATCTGAAGATGGGTCATTAACAACTAGAATATATTTTGCCAGTTAGCTACAGAATATAGGCTTTTAAACATACCGAGACTAGCTCAGAAGCTATTTGAAGATCGTTTGCTAAATACAAATGGATTATTCCAAGTGTGCCACAAACACCCCCATTAGTATGCAACTAATTAGAAAAATAAAATGAAAAATGAAGAATGAAAATTAAGAGTAGCTTTTGATTTGTTGGGGGACAGAAAGAAAATAGGGATATGCTGGCTGCAAACAGCCGGTGCTGAATCCTGGGTGACCTGTGTACTTCGGAAAAAAACCCAACAGCTGATCTTATGTGATTAGTGAACAAATGGTCTGAAGTAAATCCCAGCTAGCACATCAGATTGATTAATACAACAGGCACAAGCATGAAATGCAAACATTATGATGGTAACTTCAGTAAATAAATCAAGCCTGCTCCATTCTGAGAGAAAAAGGAAGAAAACTATCAGCAAGAGATAGAAGCAACGTGCAATAAGTACAAAGTAGTAAGGGAGAAGAGTTAGTGTAACTAGGCAGTTGGCAATGCTTAGCTAGAGTCATGCTGATCACTTCTACCTGGGAGTAGCTTTGCAGATATCCTCTTGTACTCTTCTGGCTGTCCTATTGCTCCAGCTGCATATTTATCTGATGCCTGCATCCCCAGTGACGTAGTCCACTCAGGCCAAAGGAAGGGGGAGAGGGGGGAGTTGATTAAGGTGGATCTCTTAAAGCTACAGCACCCCAATGCTTTTAAAATGTTTTTAGAGTTTATTTATTTTAAACTTGTTTTTAGCCACATACTGGCCAGCATTCAAATTCTGTACTTTGGGGTGGGTGGAACAGGAACACATATTTTGACTCCATTTCATTGGGAGAGCTTTTTTGGGAACAAAACAAATATTTCACCAAAAATAAATAGACAGTTGACGTGCATGGAATTGGGTAGTCAGCAGGATAGGAGTCAGCAGTGTGCCCTTGTAGACAAAAAGGCTAATGGCATATTAGGGTGCATTAGGAGGAGCATTGCCAGCAGATCTAGAGAAATGATTATTCCCCTTTATGCGGCACTGGTGAGGCCACATCTGAAGTATTGTGTCCAATTGGGGGGCTGGGTGGGAGTCTGGGCAGGAAGTAGGGTGCAGGGGTAGGCTGGGGTGGGAGTCTGCGCAGGAAGAAGGGTGCAGGAGCAGTCTGGAGGTCTTGGTGGGAGGCGGATGCAAAAGCAGACTGGGGGTTGGGGAGACTGGGAGGAAGGTAGGGTGCAGGAGCAGGCTAGGGTGGGGATGAACATAGCTCCATGTCCCCTGCCACTGGGGTTGCTAGGTGTCCAATTTTCGCCCAGACAGTCTGTTATTTCTGGCCCCTGTCCAGTAAACCCCCCCCCCAGAAAATACCGGTACCAGACACGTAAAATGTCCATATTTTCTGGTTTTTTTGGACAGAAGGCCAACGGGGACATTATTCCCCTGCCACGTCTGGCATGGGTGGGAGAAAGTGAGGGATTCTCTCATTTTTTTTGTTTTTGTTTTTGTTTTTTGCTCAGCAACTTTGGTCTCTCTCTTTTTTTTTTTTGTTTGTTTTTGTTTTTTTCAACCAAGTTTTTTTCCTGCCATGTTCAGGATTTTTGGTGAAAGCATCTGGCAAGCCTACTTACCACTCCCAGGCACTGCCCCCTGCTGCTCCTATTGGCCATGATTATGCGCAAATGGAACGGTGGGGAAAAGCCTCCAGGCAGCCCTTTGATGCACTGCTGTTTCCCCAGCTGGGGAAGGGAGAGGCAACATGCAGACCTACATCCTCCCCACGCTAGGCAGAACCCATGAGTCAGATCCAGCCCCATCTTGCCTGACTCCAGCCTGCCAGGCTTGGGACCCCTACCATAAAGGGCCAACATCCCTTCTCTTCCAGATAGCTAGACAAATGAGTTTCCCTTTCTTCACTTTCACCCTCCACCAAAATCAGTACCTTAGTAAGATACATAACAAAACCCTTTGTTATGCCTAAAATCTTTACTTAAATCTTTACTAAAAATATACTATATTTTTAGTATAAACATGTCTATTGTTATGGAGATCATACACAATAAATTAGTGCTCTCTTTTTCAAAAATGATTGAACTTTGTTATGAACACATTCAATGGCTCCGACTGACTGATTTAAAGTGTCTTTGTTTCAGTGTATTAAATGTGTAGTAAGCTGAAATGATTACTTTATGACGGCTTAAGAGTACTTTTGAAATATAAAATCAGCTTAGAAATACTGATTAAGAAAATGTAAAACAGAGAAGAGCTGCATCATAAATTCCATAATATTTAATGTTGTATTCAGCAGTATAGCTGACTTGCCCTTAATACAAAGACTTGGCAAATAAATCAGACAAACTCCAGGGTACATCAAAAAAAGGTAACTGAGCTTTTTTTTATACTGAAATTTAGAGCTTTTAATTAGGTGTCTTCTGCATTCTCAGTCTTCACAATCTGGCATGCAGTAGAAAACATGATCCATTTTGTTTAGAAAGAAATTTTATTTCTATTCATTGTCTTTTAAAAAATTTTGTAAGCTGCCTCAAGTATTTTAAATAGAAAGTATTGAGGTAAAATGTTTTATTTAAATATTTAATATTTTAAATAAATAAATACATTTTAGGAGAGTGTTCCCCCCCCCCATGTCATTGGTTACATTTGGGTTCTGGGCTTTGGCTAGAAAGGGTGCAGGGAAGAAGAAAGAGAAAAGAGGGAGAGAGTGGGGAGAGAGTGGAACATGTATAGAATGGGGACAGGGCCTTGGCAGTACAGGGATGGAGTATGGGCTTGACCACAGTCTGGCCTGCCTCCCCAAACCGAAGTTTCACGCACTGCCGATGTGCATAATACTTCCAAAACTGTTGGGCCGGTAGATGCAAAGTCTTTTACCAATTTCGTCTGAGATGATGTGCAATAATAGTTTTAAATTAATGAAATGAGGTTAAAATTGTAGCGCAAAGGAGCAAATGTTTTGTAGAAAATCGATTTTCAGTTAGAAACAGACTGTTCATACTTTTCTTTTATTAATAGTTTGCCTTTAATGTTTTGCTTTTGTCTACCTTTGTGAGTTATGTCATGAATCCAAGCTATCCCTTACAAAAGCCCCTCAGCATATTGCTACGTTAAATATGATTTGCTATGGACAGAACGGATATAGAGACGATCATAAAAATAGCATTCAGATGTAGATCCTACATGTTTTTATCTTGCTTCATGCAGCCCATGAGTAGCAGATCCACCACCTTAGTTAAAAAGAACCTCCCTCCTCCCCATCGGTGAGGAAAACCCCAGACTCTTGAACAGATCCTCTGTGATAGGATGTTTGCCCCACACAGGATTAGAAGGGGTTAAATGGCCAGGTAAGCCAATTAACTGCTCAGGTTGCATGAATAGCCAGGGAACAGTTGATTAAAGGAGACTCTGCTGGACAAGAAAAGTCGAGGCCTATAAAGCCCAATAGCTGAGAACAGACAAGGGGGATTGCTGGGAAAGGCTACATGAGAACAGCTAGCAAACACTCCTAGAGGAACCTGGAAGTGAAGAAAGCAATCCTGGGAATAAGCATTGAAAGCTGAAAATATAGAGCCCAGAATTGCTGAGCGGAGGCTGCCTGGACTGGAACCCAAAGTAAAAGGTGGGCTTGGGTTCCAACTGGCTTGCGGGGGTGGAGAGAATGGCATCATCAGGGCAGCACAGAAAAAGACTGCTTTGGAGTGTTTCCATAGAAGGACCCTGGAAGGGGGAAATACAGATGGTGAGTGACCCAGCTGGAGGGCCAAGTCACAAAGAGGATACTGCAGCTCTTGGAAGGAGGTGGGTCCTCAGGATGAGAGAATGATCAGAGAGGCACCACCTGAAGAGGGTGCCCCAACTGGTAGAGCTAACCCCAGGGGGCCAGCGGAGGGGGCCACTGTGGTGAGTGGACCCTGAGACTCCTTTGAACACATATGCAATTCGTCTGTGGCCTCTCTGCAGGTGAAAGGGTCTGCCTGTACAGAGTTTATCTTAGGACTGAAGCCTAAGACAGGAGACATCATGCTAAATCTTGTTCAGCTAGAATTACTGTTTGTTTAAATCATGTACATTAGCTATAGAAAGGGATACTTATTTTTGACACATGCTAGCATCTAATATGAAGGATGACACTTTGGGGATTGTTAAACATATTTTAAAAAACTTAATTGTAATGCCTTTTGAATGTACTAAATCCTCAAGGTCCACCAATGATATTTTTGTCTCCTTTAGCACCCAGGGACAGGCACTGTGCTATAAGAAATCTTAATGCCTGGATTGCTCAAAAGTAAAGGCAGCTTTCTTTGAGCTTAAAAGAACAATGTCATATATTTTTCAGAAATATTTTGGGAAATATTTTCATAATTACATCATGTATTCAAGGACTTTCAGCATTCTATGCGATTTTCAGGCAAATAGGAACATGCAGCAATATGATATCATTTTTGGTCTTTACGTGCTGAGCGTTCAGCCAGCGTTAGGAGAATTCAAAGGCATGAAGGAGCAGCTGTAGACCTAGCAACAGTGATGCATGCTTTTGTTACCTCCAAACCGTAATCATTCTGAGTAAACTAAGGTTTGCACCCAATTCATTTGGTCTGATAAGGTGATAGGGAACAGCCAGCATGGATTTGTAAAGAACAAATCATGTCAAACCAATCTGAAAGCTTCTTTGATAGGATAACGAGTCTTGTGGGTAAGGGAGAAGCAGTGGACATGGTATACCTAGAGTTTAGTAAGGCGTTTGATACGGTCTCGCATGATATTCTTATCAATAAACTAGGCAAATACAACTTAGATGGGGCTACTATAAGGTGGGTGCCTAACTGGCTGGATAACCATTCTCAGAGAGTAGTTATCAATAGTTCACAATACTGCTGGAAAGGTTTAACCAGTGGGGTTCTGCAGGGGTCTGTTTTGGGACCAGTTCTGTTCAATATTTTCATCAACAATTTAAATATCGGCATAGAAATTATGCTTTTTAAGTTTTCAGATTATACCAAGCTGGGAGGGGTTGCGACTGCTTTGGAGGACAGGGTCATAATTCAAAATGATCTGGACAAATTGGAGAAATGGCCTGAGGTAAACAGGATAAAGTTTAATAAGGACAAATGCAAAGTGCTCCACTTAGGAAGGAACAATCAGTTTCATACATACAGAATGGGAAGCGACTGTCTAGGAAGGACTATAGCATAAAGGGATTTAGGGGTTATAGTGGACCACAAGTTAAATATGAGTCAGCAGTGTGACGCTGTTGCAAAAAAAGCAAACATGATTCTAGGATGCATTAACAGGTGTGTTGTGAGCAAGACATGAGAAGTCATTCTTCCGCACTACTCTGCACAGATTAGGCCTCAGTTGGAGTATTGTGTCCAGTTCTGGGCACCACATTTCAAGAAAGATGTGGAGAAATGTAAGAAGGTCCAGAGAAGAAAAACAAGAATGATAAAAGGTCTAGAGAACATGACCTATGAAGGAAGACTGAAAGAATTGGGCTTGTTTAGTTTGGAAAAGAGAAGATTGAGAGGGGACATGATAGCAGTTTTCAGGTATCTAAAAAAGCATATCACAAGGAGGAGGGAGAAAAATTGTTGTCCTTAACCTTTGAGGATAGGACAAGAAGCAATGGGCTTAAACTGCAGCAAGGGAGGTTTAGATTGGACATTAGGAAAAACTTTCTAACTGCCAGGGTGGTTAAACACTGGAATAAATTGCCTAGGGAGATTGTGGAATCTCCATCTCTGGAGATATTTAAGAGCAGGTTAGATAAATGTCTATGATAAATTCTATGATTCTACGATCATGACAGCACGAAGACTCACAGTTAATCCTCTTGCTCAGCGTCAGCGGTATATTGGTGTCAACTGTTAAAGTCCTCAATGGATGGAGCTCTCTTGCACTGTGATATCCACCAAAACACTTGTTATCACCAGGAAGGCTAGTGCAATAACAAAAATGGTTTGTTACTATATACTCTGGGTGTCATGGGCACCACATAGCCAGGCACCAGCCCCGAGGATCAGGCAGCCACGCAATGTGGTGGCCACACTCCCAGCTTCAATCTCCCCCCACATTCCCCTGTTCCACATAGCCTATCCCCTGGCCCTGAGCCCCATGAACTCCATCCCACACTTACATTTTTTACAGGTACTGTCCTATCACAATGCCCTCTGCTCAGAGTGCCCCCAGAGGGAATAGCAATACAACACTACCTGTAAGAAATGCCTTTTGACGACAAAACAGAGTGTTTAACTACAATGCAACTTTTGTTGGGAAAAACACCCAATTTTGGTGACAAGAACCTCTGACCCCTGTGAGAGATTTTCCTTTCTCACTCCCTTTATTGTTGACAAAGAGCCAATGTGGACTCAACTGTCAGATACTTCCCAGAGCTTTGAAAGGGGAGGGCAGCATTGATCCCAAAACACTGAGCACAGCCATCAGGGCAGGCATTGTCGGATACTGATGGAAGTCAGTTCTCTCAACCAAACAAACAGCAGAGTGAGATGCTCTGTTTGGGGAACAAACAAAGAAGAATCATTGTAATGCTCCTGTTCTGCCCTGCTAGGAACACAGCAGTGCTGCTGCAGAGGGAGGGCTGGAGCGACTGCTGTGCTGCTTTGACATTCCTTAGCACAGAGAGCTCACTAAGCTAGGGAATCCCAAGAAGTGCAGGGATCAGCTCTGCCTCCCCACAACATTACCCTATGGGATGCTTACTTCCTATGCTCTGCGCTATCTGTCGACAGGGTGCTAGCAATTTCTCCATGAAGTGTCAAGAATGGTAGGCTGAAAAATTGGTTTGACCGTTTTTCACCTTTTGTCCCCAAACCTTCCCAGTGTAGACATAGCCTTGCACTGCCATTTGCCCATATTATCCTGGTTTTAATTAACCTGATTTTAATAAATGAAGCAGTTAGGTTCCCAATGTTATCACTTGTTCATATTTCACAATAAGCATTGCATTCGATTTTTAGAAAGGACAGAAAGGTTTGACTTTTTTATCATCTGATCATGTACAGCGCTTTTCACTTTAATAATAACATTGATTTCCAGTATCTTCCACCCACGGCAAAGTTTAGAAGTATAAGGTTCAATAGTTTGCTCTACCTTTTGTGACTTATGAATAAATTGACTCATAAATCAACACAGTCTTCACTTCCCTACTGATTACGAATTGAAAGAATTTCTTTAAAACCAGGACCACAGATGTGTCCAGTACATAGGCTGATCCTGAAATAGGGATGTGGCAATAACTACTGAAAAATGGCAAAAGGAATCTATTTTTTAGTTTTACATATTATTTTACTTTGCAAAACAAGGCAACATGAAATGTATGAGTGCAACTCAGAGGAAATCCATCTAATTTGTAGCAAATCAGAAGACCTGCAGCACATTTATCTTAATTATTTATACAATGGTAAAAGTGTATTGCATCAATTTTAATAACAATCTTTGTTTACCATACTATTTCCTAAAAAATGTATCTGTAATATTATCCATGTGACAACTCATCTGATTTACAGACATGAAGTAGAACATTATTATTTACTGAATTCTGTCCTAGAGTTTTCTTCTCAAATGAAAAGAGGAAGAGGTAAAATACTGTAATCTCTATTGGAAATCCGCAATATTCACATAACATCCCAAGACTTGGCAGGGCATTAAGGGTGTGTCTACACTGGGGAGTTATTTTGGAATAACAAGCAGAGCGTCCACACTACCACGCCTATTATTTTGAAATAACGAGAGGGTTATTTTGAAATAATAACTCCAGCTTTCCATGAGGAATAACGCTCATTTCAAAATACTTATTTCAGGAGTTATTATTTTGAAATAAGTTATTTCAAAATAATTTCCTAGTGTAGCCATGCTAAATTACAATCCTGATGTTCCCATTGCATATGTAAGCAGACAACAGTATTCATTGAAGTTTAAATTAGATAAGCTTCCCCGGTATATAGAGGCAATAAATAATCAGTGGTATATGTCTGTATGCAGTAATGGGCATTGTTCATTCCTTCTATTTCATCTCTCTCTGGAGACCCTGACATTCTCACATCACAATTCATGTGAGATAATCTGTAAATTTATCTTTATTAAGACAAAGACTGTGTATCATGATAGGGGAAGAGAGGTAAAGTGATTTGCCCAAGGTCATTGAGGGAGTCAGTGTCAGAGCTGGAATTAGGGCCTCAGGCATTTAGATGGATCCTATTATAGTATCCAAGCGCCTCATAATCTTTAAGGTATTCTCACATGTGATAGGCAAATACTATTACTGTATTCCCATTTTATAGATAGGAAACTAAGGCACAAAGCATTTAAGTGACTTTTTCAGGGATACAAAGAAAGACTGTGGTGGAGCAAGGTGCTTCTGGGTCATTACCCTATCCTGTGAATCCTCCTTCCTTTTTAAATTATAGCTCTCTCTTAAATAAACTCCTGAAGCCATAGGAAAATTATCTGGTGTCCTGTTGTCTCACAAGTGCCATCTCAGTGCTGGAAAGCAACGAATCACATACAAGCACAAATGTCAGTAGGCAGACATTGGTAATTTTAATTTATAATTGGTAGTTTGATGGTCTCTGTGCAATGAGTTGGGCTCAGGCTGACTTCCTGTAGATTGGCGCACTGATCACACAAAAACCACACCACAAATGGCTCTAATTGCTCCTCTCCCTCTAGTTGACAGAAGACAGGTGAATGACTGATCAGGCCTGAAGTGTAAACTATTCTCTTGTTACAAGAGGTCAAGCCTGAGTTGGAGGGACCACGCACATCAAGGATATGTCTACACAGCAGGGCTTAACTCATAATAAGCTACTCAAACTGAGCTACATCAATTGCTTATTTTGAAATTGAAACTGGGAGCATCTACACAACACTTCTTTCAAAACAGAGCACTCTTCCTCTGATTTCCCTTACTCCTCGTACAATGAGGGTTACAGGAGGCAAAGTAAAAAGTCCTGCAGCTTGACAGTATTTCGACATCATTTCGAAATAACTGTCTACTGTGTAGATGCAGTAACACTAGTTATTTTGAAATAATGTTGCTGTGTAGATGTACCCCAACAGAGTAATATTGATAATGTTTTACTGCTGCTCGTACTGTATCTTTTCTGTGGAGAGAGGACATCAGACATGAGCACTTTTCATGAACACTAAAATCATGTAATAATTAAATATCATTCAAGGCCTCTTAAAACATGCTGTACAAACTGGACATGATCTTGATATAATACCTTATTGCATGATAGTGCTTAGCACATTGAGCGCTCATCATAGAGTGCAGCAAGTCGCGTTTGAATTGAATGTTAAATATAATGTATATCAAAGCGCACAACGGAATTTTACCTGAGTGACAGCAGGATCTATGAGACCACTTAATGCACAGCGAGCTAGTGTGCTGTAGATTTATACCCCTGGTTGCTGCACACTAAGTCCCTGTGTAAACAAGCCCTTGCTTTAAAAAACAGAGTTAAGAAATATTGTGCTCTTTCACCAGTGCTCTCACTATGATAATCTGCTGCAAACATTTTCCAGGGATGGGAAGAATGACCCAGAGTTTTCCAAGAATTTTGGATTTCTCTTGTTATAGATATGACACATGAACCAGCCTAATCTGCCTTTTTCACACTGCCTGCAAAGTAACACTTTTGATATGTGATAGGGATACGCCAACTATACGTTCCGATTTTTCTGGGACTGTCCCGAATTTAAATATTCTGTCCTGGTGTGCTCCATCAAGTAGTGAAATGCCCTGGAAAGTCCAGCTGGACATTTCACTACTTGTTGGGGACACCAACGCAGTGGCAGGCGGCCCTCCCTCTCTCCTTCCCCTCCCTCCGCCCACAGGACTGCCTATGCCGTGTGGGATCCTGGTCCAGTGGCACAACTTCCTTCTCTTCTGGGCAGCCTTGGAGCCCCGGCAGGAGCCATGCGGAACCTAGCTGGAGTACTGTGGGGCAGGGCATGCTCAGGGCATGCTCAGTCCAGGTTCCTGTGGGCAACCCCAGTTGGAATGAATTGGCAGCCATGTGAGGCAGGTTCCAGTTGGGGCAGCCTTATCAGGACGGGCCTCGTGCAGCTGCAGCTTGACTCCAACAGGAGCTGGGCAGCCTGCAGGGATGGTAACATGGCAGAAAAAATAGCACTGCGGGCGGCCTCCGCTCCAGTCCCCGCAAGCAGTCCTGCTCCAGACCACAGGCTCCAGCCCCACAAACTAAAAGGCAGAATGTGAGGGGGGGAGGGGCATGAGGAAAGGAGAGGTGGGCATGAGGAAGGCAGGGGATGGAGCAAGTCATGTGTGAGGATGCAGAGGGGCATGAGGAGAACTGGGGCAGAGGGTGGTGAGGGGTGGGCACCAGGGAGAAAGTGATAAGGGCAGGAGCCAGGACAGTAGAAGAGGGTGAGGGGTGGGGGACAGCAGGCACCAGGGGAGCAGATGCGGCGAGGGGAGGGGAAGAGACATGGCAGCAGAGGGAAAAGGGAGAGGTTTATAAGATATTTATTAATAACTTGGGTGCCACAGTGGCACATCCAAACAAGCGCACATGGACTCAATACTGGTGCACAAGACAAAATTTACTCTGCTCATGGAGTAAAATCTTAGAGGGAACACTTCTCTCAGCCTCTCCCCCTAGTTAAGGCAATGCAAGTTGGGTTAATGCAATTGCAGGATAGTTGTATAGGGGTGTTCTGTGGAGGCCAAACCCATCCCTATTGGTAGGAGGATGGTGGGAGGAGTTTTTAGAGGGGTCACACAATACCCTTTACTTCTGATCATGTGTCCATCTTGACCCCGAGAGTACTACCTCCAAGGGTGGGACTTCTTGTGGCAGGGGGTGTGACTAAAGGGGGTCAGGGCACGTGGATAATGTGTTCCTAATTTTGGTTCAGAAAATATGGTCACCATAGATAAGGATAATGATTTAAAAATAATATGTCAAACTGGAAAATGGCCACTGCCATGTGCTATTTCTTAGGGATTTGTGTATGGTGGCACCCTATGCCTCCACCTCTTGATGCCACCTATTGGGCAAATAAATGCATGTCTGTTATATTTTGATTCACTTTACTATTAAAGGGGGGAAGGGTCAGATATTCGTTATTAGACAAATATCTAAGCCTGACAATTAGATCTCGTACAACTGTGGTAGAGATGTCCCTCATCAAGAAGACAGAAAATATGTTCAAGGCAACATTTTGGCATCCAGCATCAATTAGAAGACTCTAGCAGAGATGCTCTGTCAAAGTTTAATGAGTAAGGTGCTTTCAGGGAAAGACTGAGCCATTTAATGATGATTCAGCCTAATCCCCTCTCTCACCTCACCAATTGGAGGGATTCTTTCATTCTGTTTTTAACGATCCTCACCGTGCTGTGACAGAGAAGCAACTGAACTACAGACAACTAAGTACAGTACAATAGACAGATATGGAGCTGCACGACACCTCTTTGTTTGCTGGTGATTATAAAATAATCACTTTGTGTCAATTCAAAAATGATATTTTTCAAAGTTTTTAGTGAAAGTACAAAATAGTTACAGGGCAAACATTTTATTTAAGTTCTGAGTTTTTCATGTCTTAAATTTTTTAATAGAATCAAGGAAGTTTTGAAACAAAGTTATTTTGAATAATCTAGTTTTTAAAAAGTATCTAAAGAAAACATTTTTTTTAAAAAAATTTTTGGGGGGAGAGAGGGTGACCAAAGCAATTCAGTAGAAATTTACACAAATTCATTTTCAGTTATCTAATCTACATTTTTGCTGAAAACATGTCAATCTAAAAACTTCAGCCAGTCTAGACAAATGGTTAATCTCACCATTGCTACAGTGGAGTCAGTGGAATTATACACCACAGATGAATCTGTAAGCACTGTGAGGCAATCTTTCCTATTCCCTTTGTATTCTTTCATTACACTGGTCTACAATTTTTTAGAAGGCATCTGCTTCAGAGATGAAATGTGCTATTTATTATGTATTTTGATGTGCTGAAT
>JANRFK010003679.1:15741977-15759227 GCA_030068395.1 Apalone spinifera
AAGTTTGACTACATTTATTTCAGAAGCATTTTGGCTGTAGAGCAGTGTTATTTCCAGCTATAGATTTGTCCTACAGTACTAGCAACAATTTTTAACTCCCATGGTTCAAAGTTGTCTAATTCATATATGCTCTTCAGTTCCAACTATGGGAAATTAAGACTCAGAATGTGGCACTGAATTAAACCCTAGGGCAATCCAACAGTTTGGGAGAGCTGCCTGAACAATTTATAGATAGAGGAGATGTGTTCTAATAAATCCTTTTGGAACCGTTCCTGGATGTTTATAGCTTAAAAGGTCACAGTACAGGCAGACAGTCACAGTCTAGTGTGAGACCTAATGAACATGCAGCAAACTGATTATTTCGGACAAAATAACAAATCAAACTGAAATAATTTAGAGATTTGAAATAATGGTGACCTAACACTGATTTGGAAATGTGAGTTTATTATAAGACTTGCTGATTGTTCCCACTTTAGTTAATGTTGAAGAACAGTTTCCATTGTTAACCATTTTCATGGCTTTATAACTTTCTAAATCCTTTCTCTTTGGTATTGACATTCTCCTGCTGATGATTTCTATTATTATTTGGCCAAAATCTTCCATTTTTCATTCATTTAAAGGTGAGAAGGGGCCATTGTGATCAGCTTGTCTGACCTCCTGCATAATACAAGTAATAGAATTTCACTCAGGGTATGTCTAGACTGCAAAGTTTTTCTGGGATACTGGAAGTGTCCCGGAAAAGCTCTGCCACGTCCAAGGAACGCATCTGCTTTTCTGAAAAAAAAAAATTTGGAAAAGTGGACATGTTTTTCTGCATCCCTGTAAACCTCGTTCTATGAGGAAGAAGGGATGTTCTGAAAGAGGCTTTGCCCCCAAAATTTGGCCCAGTGGAGATGGGCCAAATGTCGGAAAAGCCTCTTTCGGAAGAAAAGCGGAAATAGATACACAAATTGGAGTTCACACTTTGCATACCTTTTTCCAACTTTTCTTTGTAGTCTAAACACAGACTCAGTGATTCCTGCATTTAACCCAATAACTTGTCCATAAATTATTTTATATCCATTAGAAAAACATCCAATCCTGATTTAAAAACTTGAGTGATGTATAATCAGTCCTTTGAATTTCATGGTAAACTGCTTGAGCTAGAGTGTTCAGTTATGAGAGAACAAAATAATAAGGGAAACCCAAGCCATCAATATAAAAATGAAATTATTTATTCTTCAAGTCAAAAGACAGTAAAATCTTCAAACTTAAAATATCACAAATATGCTCACCGAAATTTGGGGAAAATTTTGAAATATGAAATCTATGAACTTTGAAAGCATGCCATGGCAACATGCAGTAAGAAACAGCATTTACTGCCAAGCAAAAGTGTGTACTGTGAAGCATGCATATGTGGTATTTAACTGCTTAGTAAAGTGCCTATTCAACTGAGCTGATCTAAACATAAAAGTATGTGGTAAAGAATGAGTGCAGGCCAGAAGCCTGTCAGTCCTAAAATCTGCTCTCACATGTTTGATCAGTGCTTTCCAAACATTATCCAGTTATGTCTCATAGATATGTCTATGTATCTACCATTAGCCCTGTTTTACATATGGAGAGGCTGTGCTGGATAAAAAATGACTGATTATTTTTAAAAAATTAAAATTAGATTTATTTAATAATTTTAGAATGTAAAGACATTTTTCTTCTTAAAAGCTAACAAAGAATTTATATATATATATATATATATATAAACATGAGCATTTGTGGGCAAAACCCACTTCCTCAGATGAGCAAAGAGAACTAAGAATGTGAATATTTAAGCTACATAACTTCTTCCTAGCCAGCAAAAAGATGTCAAATATAATATAAAAATTATACTTAACTTGCAGATCAATATGTTTTAATGGTTACCAACTGACAGGAATAAGCTTTTCATTAGGTAAATAACTAAAAAGTACAAATGAAAAAAAAATTAAAATCAATTATTTAAATCAATATTTCATACTTGTGGCTTTAAATCAAGATTTAAATCAGTTATTTAAATTGCTTTTGATTTAAAATCAGTGAACTCTGGGGGAAACTGAGGTTCAGAGATTGAGTGACTTACCTGGGCACTTTGGCATAATGCATTATACATGGACTTTTGATTTAGCATGTTAATCCTGGTAATTTTAGGCATATCACTGATCCTTTCTATGACCTAGAACAAAATAAAATCCCAGCTCAAAACCCAGTCTCAGTTTTTGGGTATTCAAAATCTGAGCAAAATTTTGTGGCTCTGCCCCATCACTATATAAAAGGGTAAGATATCCTGTGGATCAGATGAGACAAACCTAAGTGACTAAAACCACTGACGCAACAAATATAGGAGCCATACAATTTTCTCCAGCCCTTGAGGCCTAAGATACTGACAGTTAGCTTTAATACTTCAGTTAGCTTTGTTCTTCTAAATAGTAAACTTTTCCAATTCAAAAGGTGTGCAGAAAGATTGTTTCTCCTTCTGCGCAGCAGAGTGGAAAGAAGATCAGCAATACCTTGATTCTCAGATGAGAAATGTACAAATCACATAACAGCAAACAGGAATTAGCAAATTGCCCGTGTAATTTGCACTTCACAATGTTTTTGTGCAGTGGGCGGAAGGAAGGACTGAGTGAAAGGACCATGGTGTCAGGAAAAATCTCTTGACTGCCCCAGTTCTATCACAGTACATAAAAGAAATATATATGAATTTGTTATGCAGTTTGGACCTCCCTAATCTAGAGAGTTTGATAGATAGGGGGAAGTCAAAGCTCCCCTCTCAGCTGGCAGCCCTGCTCCTGGGCTCCCCTCCTAGCTATCCGCCCTGCTTCTGGGTGCAGCCACTGGGGTCTAAAGCTCCCAGCCCTGTACCATGCTACACTCCCCACCACTGGCCCTGCTGCCACCAGCCCCAACTGTTGCCATCCTGGCCCAGACTGTGCTCCCTGTCACTGGCCCTGCCACGCCAGTCTCGCCCAGGGCTGCGCTCTCTGCTGAGCCAGCTCTTACTCCCAGCCACTGGCCCCATTGCAGCTGTCCTAGAATGCACTCCTGCCCCTGGCTGGCCCCCACTCCCAGCCTCTGGGGCTCTCTGGTTCAGTAATATCTGTGGTCCGGTTGCCAAACCAGAGAGTCCCGAATTTGAGAGGCTCAACCTGTACAAGTTGATTGGACGCTTCAATAAGACGAGCTTTTGCAGGGCCCACCAAAGTCCAAGACTTTGGCTCTTCGTGACCATACAGAAAAGCGAGGCTCAAAATCCTAGGAAACAGCTGCTCAGAAAGGACTTAGTCCTTTCAAGTCAATGGAAGGCCTCCCACAGGTTTGGATGCCTCAGGATGAAGCCTCTAGAGACACAATCTTCCAATCTAAAGGCAGTTTTACCACTAGCACTTGCATGTCTCCTCCATAACCACCTCTCCCTACTGCTGGCAGGCTACAGACACGGCTGACCAGTGTGACCTGTGTGGCAAGACTTTGGAGGAGACACATGCGGGGGAAGGCCTGGCTCCTCATTCAACTAAAGGTGTGGGTGCCAAAAGGTAAAGGATGGGGGTCGCACGCCTCAGCGCTCAGGGCATGCTCCCCCGCAGCTTGCCGCCAGCCTGTTTCATTCTCCCTTCTGTCCTCCTCACAGTCTTTGCTTCTAGCGCTCGAGGGTAGTCTCCACCCCCACACCAGACCCCCTTAGCACCTCAAACAGGGATGCAACCCTCACTTGGGGTTTCCCAGCTCTGCCTCCGGGGGGCTCTGTTTCCATGACCTCAACTAAGATGGCTACCAAAGACCTCTGACCCTCCGCTGCAGCCTGTATCAAGCTTGGAGTCAGGAATCGAGCAGAAGAACCCAGAAATGCCCACTGGGGCCAATGTGGGAGCTTCTTTGAAGGGTGAAGTGGAAAGGCAATCAGCAGCACCAAACACAAGTCAGGGCAGTACAGCCCCAGCATGTTAACAGGAGAGGAGAAGGCCTGAGAGAGGAACCAGTTTACAGAGGAAAACACCTAGAGAGGCAAAGAGTAACTCAGGGAGTTCTTGCTGATGCCCACCTCCCCACCCCAAAGGGAGTTTTTGCACTGCTCTGTGACTTCAGCTGTAAGGATTAGGCAGCTTCATGACTGCAGTGACCGGCATCCAAAGAAAAGAGTCTTTTATTGGAGTAGTAGTGTCACTGATTTTCTCAAGGGACAATGCCCTGGTATATTTGGGTGTGTCTAGACTACACGGTTTTGTTGACAAAAGTAGCCTTTTTTCAACAAAACTATACCTGTATCTACACTACTGCTGAGTTCTGTCGACATAATGTAGACAGAACTCGGCAGTTTTGTCGACAGCGGTAAACCTCATTCTACGAGGAATAACGCCTTTTGTCGACAGAGTTCTGTCAACAGAAGGTGTTATTGCATTTACACTGTCCTTTGCGTCTACACTCTCATGTTGACAAAGTGGCTTGCTTTGTCGACAGAACTGGATGTATTCTAGACGCTCTTTGTTGACAGAAGCTTTGTCGACAGATACTGTCGACAAAGCCTCTGTCGACAAAAGCCTGTAGTCTAGACGTACCCTTTAGCACAGTGAGGAATCGCTTTAGTGGAAACAGTTGCTAAGCTAGAACAGAGGATCACAGCCATGTGGAGAGGGGAGAAAGGTGCTCCAAATACTGGTGATACCAAACTGTGGGAGAGAAGGGGGTGGAGGAGAGTTCAGCTGCAACTAGGGGGTGAGAGCGTAGGAGAAAACTTTCCAGCTGAGCACAGGTGACGCTTTGGCCTCCAAGGATGCAGGAATATTAATGGGTTTGTCACCTCTTCAAGAAGACTGTTTACTGTTTTTCTTTAGAGGGGATGGCATTGAGACAGCTCACAGCTCTCCCATGTGCAAGACCAGACATAACTAACTGCTTTCTGTGCCATCACCAGCAGAAATAAAGCAGTTTCAGCTGTGGAGGGATGCTTTACCTCTCTGCAGTCGCCCTGTAAAATGACAGGTGTAAGCAAAAGTAGACTTGAAATGGGTTTAATTTATTCAACCCGTTTTGTAAAATAAATGTAATGTAAATGCCTTCAACGCAGTAGATTGTTTTTTCCATTTTTTAAAAAAATTCTCCTATAGAAATGAATAGGCCCCACACTGCTCTTTGGAAAGATTTTTGTAATTAAAACTGCACAGAGTTTACTTCTTGTCAGATTGAACATAATAATCCAGGTCACCTTTTTAAAGCAGGCAAATCAAAGGGCTGTGTTGTATCTGTAATATATACAAATATAGGCCAATTCAATGGAAAATATTATCAAAAACAATTAGATGCAATCCTTGTGAAGGGCTGTCCTTTATGGAACATCCCCTATGTAAGTAATATGGTTTTCATACTACTATTTGGCACTTGCATAGCCTGATTCTGGGAAGTAGGCCTATACTGTGCAAGGCAAGTGTCTTTAGCACTATGCCCATTAATGGGAAACAGAAGCACACAGGTTAAAGGGCCCAGTTCAAATTCCCTTGCTTGCACAGGGAGCTGAGCCCTAATTAACTTCCTCAAAGTCACACACTGGACAGATCCACTTATAAAATGAAGAATTCCTTAATAATCTGTGTCCTAATTACCAGAAAATACTGCCTCCTATTTATGCTCAGCTGGGAATTAAGCAGCACTGCTACAATGACTTTGTTCTCACTGTTTTATCACATTTTAACTACCTACCATGTTTATGTTTCAGATGGTCTCATTCACAGGTATGTCAATAAGGCTTGAAACCTCCATTTTAAAAAAGTGAATGTGCTTAATTTCTACTGAGACATGCCCATGAAGGAGATGTGATGTACCCAGTGCTACCAGCGGTAAAGCCAGCATTCTTGAGGGTAGATGGGAATGCCTATGGTACTAGCTATGGTGTTTGTTAACCAGCCAAAGGAGTCAAGTGACCCAAGCCTCTCCCTTTCTTTTCCTGCCATCAAGGCCTGACACTTCACAGCATACTCAACACCTATCAACGTAGAGATTAAATTCTGATATCCATTACCCCGTTGAAATCCACTGAATCCAGTGGAGTTGCAATTTATATACACATGGATGAGAATAGTATGTGGTCCTATGTGTGTGAACTCAAGCCTCGACAGGCTCCTAGCACATCACTGGATTCTCTTCCAAAGCAGGGTCTACTTGAACTTGTCTTTCTTCTGAATCACTGGCTGGTAACCACTTTCTCATTAGGATTATTAGGTTTCCTACTTTTCTTGACATTTGTGTGTGCAGTAGTGGCCAACTGTGTTCCATGTAATCTGTGCGCGTGCGTGGCCACGCAGGAGAGAGTCACATGCCACCCAGCGGATAAGCAGAGCATGCACAGCCAGCAGCATGTGTTCAGGTGCCCCACCCCATATCTTCTTCCATCCTGCAGCTGCTCCTGGGAAGGGCCCTCCTGCTAGCTGTGCAGAGTGGAGGACAATGAGGGAGCATTGATGTCAGGTATCCTCCTGCTCCTTTATATCCTGTCCCTGGAGAAAGCAGGGACACACACAGCCTGGCTTAGGGGAGAACTCCAAACTGCTACAGTCTTAAAGGTGACAGCCTGCCTGCTTTTCTTAAAGAGGCAGTGTACTATTTCTGAGATTTCCCCAGCAACCAGCTGACAGAATCTGTCTGTCTGACTCTCTAGGATGTGCACTCTCTCTCTCTTTCCCTTTCCCTGTTCCTGTTCCCCATCTTCTCAGAACAGAGGAAAGGGAACAGAGCCTGGCTCAGGAAGACTCTTGCTGACATCTACTCTGCTGAGATTTCCTCAGCAGCCAGTTCACACAGTCTTTCTCACTCCCACAAACACACACTCGGTGTCACACACACAGACTCTCCCCCTACCTATGTACCCCATCTCTGCAAGGAAGGGGAGACAACAGGGCTTAGGAACAGAGCAGTACAGCAGTTTTTAATGTCTTAAAAAGACAGCCCATAGGTTTTTCTCTCTCTTTCCCTTTGACACTTTTCTCTCAACACATAACATAAAAACTGCCATGCTGGGTCAGTCCAAAGGGTCACCTATCCCAGTATCCTGGTGCCCCAGAGGGAATGAACAGAATGTATAAGCATCAAGTGATCACTCCCCTGTCACCCATTCATAGCCTCTGACAAACAGAGGCCAGGGACACCACTGATGGATCTATCTTCCATGAATTTATCTTGTTCTTTTCTGAACTGTGTTAAAGTCTTGGTCTTCACAACATCCTCTGGAAAGGAGTTCCACAGGTTGACTGTGTGTTGTGTGAAGAATGCTTCCTTTTCTTTGTTTTATACCTGCTGCTTATTAATTTCATTTGGTGATCTCTAGTTCTGGTGTTATGGAAACAAGTAAATAACTTTTGCTTATTTACTTTCTCTACACTAGCCATGATTTTATAAACCTCTATCATGTTCCCAACCTGGAGGACCAGGGAAACGCTTTTTGTCAACCTGTTCGGCTTGGGTGGCTCTACTAGGAGCAGTAAGCTCCCGCTAGCATCTCTCTGAAGGTCCCTGAGACATGCAAGCCCCCAGGCACATCAAGGTAGTGATCCCATCGGGGGGGCGTAGACCACAAACTAAGAGAAGAACAGGCAGGTTTTAGGAGAGGACGATCTTGCATAGACCAGATAGTAACACTTCAGATCATTGTAGAACAATGCATTGAATAGCAAGCATCACTCTATATCAACTTCATAGACTTTATGAAACCCTTTGATAGTGTGGACAGGCAGTCCATCTGGACCATCATGCAACAGTACGGAGTTCCAGGCAAACTGATTACCATCATCAAGAAACTGTATGAAGAATACTCTCGCCAGGTCATCCATGATGGAAAATTGTTGGAAAAAGTCCAGGTCACAACAGGTGTACACCAAGGCTGCCTTTTTTCTCCATTACTCTTCCTGATTGTCCTAGACTGGGTCACAAAAACATCATATGCTGACTCAGGAAGGGAAATCCAATGGACTCAAACTAGAGCATATGCAAAAGAAGACAGATACCCTAGAGGAAACAGCTGAGGGAGTGGGCCTCAAGATTAGTCAAGAGAAGACCAAGTTGATGCACATTAACAACAGACAGGAAGGTGAAATTACAATTGAAGGAAAAGCAGTGCAAGAGGTAGATCAGTTTGTATACTTGGGGAGTGTTATCAACAAAATTGGGGGAACTGAAGAGGACATCAGTGCAAGAATAAGAAAGGCTTAACAAGCTTTTGCCATACTATGACCCGTCTGGGGTGCAAGAGCGATTTCAACAAGAACCAAACTAAGTATTTTCACTGCCAGTGTGAAATCAGTGCTGCTGCATGGCTCGAAGGCATGGCATGTTGTCCAAAGCAACATTAAGAGATTCCAGACATTTGTCAATAAATGCCTTAGTAACATTCTCCAGCTAAAGTTATATGATAGAGTGTCCAATGAAACCTTGTGGACCAAAACAAATCAGAAAGCAATGGAGGTCCAGATTAAGAAAAGAAAATGGTGATGGGCAGGCTGCATCCTGTGTAAGGACTGTGAGGAATGTATCATGAGACAAGTGTTAGAATGGAATCCAAAGGGAAAGAGGAAAAGGGGATGTCCCAAACAAACATGTCGACGAAGCTGCCTGGATAAAGTAAAAGCAGCTGGCTTAACATGGGATCAAATCAAGACTATTGCTAAGGATTGCAAGAGATGGAGAATGACTGTGAAGGCCCTATGCTCCATTAGGAGCCCAAAGGACTAATAGATAATAGATAGCTCATGTTCCCCTTTAGTCTCCTGTTTTCTAAGCTGAAAAGTCCCAGTTTTATTAATCTCTACTCATATGTCAGCCATTCCAAACTCCCAATAATTTTTGTTGCCCTTTTCTAAACTTTTTCCAGTACCAAGATATCTTTTTTGAAATGAGATGATCATATCTGCATGCAAATTCAAGATGTGGGCAGACCAAGAATTCATATAGCGGTAATAAGATATTATTTGTATTATTCTCTAGCCCTTTTTTAATGATTCCTAACATTCTGGTTACTTTTATGACTGCTGCTGCACATCGAGTGGATTTTTTTCAGAGAACTACCCACAATGACTTCAACATCTCTCTTGAGTGGTAATAGCTAATTTAGTCCCCATCATTTTGTATGTATTGTTGGAGTTATGTTTTCCAATATGCATTACTTTGCATTTATCAACATTAAAATTCATCTGCCATTTTGCTGCCCAGTCACCTAGTTTTGTGAGATCCTTTTGGAGCTCGTCACAGTCTGCTTTGGACTTAATTATCTTCAGCTTTTTAGTATCTTCTGCAAATTTTACCATCTCACTGCTTGCCCGTTTCTCAAGATCATTTAAGAATATGTTGAAAAGATTTGGTCCCAGTACAGATTCCTGTGGGGACACTGGCCATTTATTCCTATTCTTTGTTTCCTATCTTTTAACCAGTTATCAATCCACGAGAGGACTTTCCCTCTTATCCCATGACAGAGACTTTGGTGAGGAACCTTGTCAAAGGCTTTCTGGAAATCTTAGTACACTATATCCACTGGATCCCCCTTGTCCACATGCTTGTTGATCTCCTCAAAGATTGGTGAGGCAGAATTTCCCTTTACAAAAAAATGTAGACTCTTCCTCCACACATTATGTTCATCTATATGTCTTACAATTCTGCTTTTTACTATAGTTTTAACCAGTTTGCCCAGTATTGAAATTAGACTTACTAGTCTGTGATTGCCAGGATCATCTTTAGAGCCCTCACATTAGCTATTTTCCAGTCATGCAATATAGAAGATGATTTAAAAGACAGGTTACAAACCACATTTAGTAGGTCTTCAATTTCATATTTGAAGTTCCTAATTCAGAGCTCTTGGGTGAATGGCATCTGGGCCAGGTGACTTGTTACTGTTTAGTTTATCAATTTGTTCCAAATATCTCCTCTAATGACACCTCAGTCTGGAACAATTCATCAGGTTTTTTACCCAAAAAGAATGGTTCAGGTCTGGAAATTTCTTAACATCTTCAGCCATGAAGACCAATACAAAGAATTCATTTAGTTTCTCCACAGTGACCTTCTCATCCTTGAGTACTATTTTAGCATCTCAGTCCCCACTGGTTGTTTAGCAGGCTTGTATTATTGTTGTTGTTATTCCTTAGTACTTCTTGCAATGCACATACATTCTCTGTAACTTTATTCTTTCCTAGTGTATTATTTTAGTGATTTGACAAGGTTGTGCATTTCTTAATTTTTATTTCTCTTGCACTTATATTTAATTATTTGCGTAGTATGTTCTAAAATTCCTAACCTGTCCTGGCTTGAGTAATATGGCAACTTTAAAAAAAAATTAAATCTATGGTTTTTTGTTTCTATTGTTGGTGCAGAATGCCACGTATCAGTGAATGTAACGATTTGTATTCCACATGTGGATGGTAACATTTAGAGGGAACACTGCTTGTCAGTTTAGCACTTTTCTCTCATGTCCTGGATACCGTCATTGTCCTTCAAAAGCTGTTGATTTCACGAGGGAATGATCTGAGTGTTTCCTCTTCCCTTTCTCATTTACAGTCCTTGCATCAGTAGTCAGTGCTGGTGTTTGGGAGTGGCTTTGTCATTCCAAAAGCAATAACTGTATTTATCCCCTTCCGTATGATTAAAAAATCAGCAGGTTGAGCATTCCATTCTCCTCTCCAGTTACTGTGATCACCTTCCTAAAAGCTATTCCTTTATATTGCTGCTTTTGTCCTTTCTGATGTGTTATAGTCCTTGCTACTCCATTCTCTTTCCCTCCCCCTTCCAACAGTCTTTGCTTTCAGTGTGCTTTTGACAAAAAACAAAAACAACCCCCACTTTTTGGCTGGCTGAGTGTTAAAGAAATGAATACAGAAAGAATGTGGCCCACACATGTACCCACAGTTAAATTCACATTCAGTACAATGTAACATCACACCAAGGCATTCTTTAAATAGATATAGGTCCTGGTCCTAAGCAACCCCGGTATTCATCTAGGAGCTTCGCTATGTGAATGCCAATAATAGTTAAATGGGCTGCCAGGTAAACATTTTCCTGCCCTCTAACATGTGCCCCCAATTGTTTTAACCACTCTTTTCATGTTATTTTCTGATCATCTTTGCTCTGGTTCCGGGCCCTTCCCCAGTCAACAGAGCAGAACTTGTTCTGATATTTTTAATACATAGTTTGTCCAGTAAATACTTTATACACAGGTCACTTCAATACATGTACAGAATTATGAGACATAGTGTTAAATTACATTTTAGCATTGCAGTGTTTTCTAGTATACAAAACACATGCTATCATACAGTGCATCTTGAGTTGACAAGCCTTCACTGAAGTGAACTCCTTTGGAAGTATTTTCTTTTTACAGTTACAGGCAGGATTGGTTATGCTTTCAATATGAGCCTCTGCTCTGAAGAATTATAATTTATTAGGTAAATAACCCATGTTGCCATTTGTCATTAGAAATATTAGGCTAAGAATAAAATTTCACAAAATTAAACCATACCGCATTGCTGTTCTTTATCAAAAAGAACAGGAACCCTACCTAGACCAGTATAACCCCTCCACCTAATTCTATTGTGGGTCCAAATTATGCAAATATTCATTCATGTAGTTAGCTTTGTGCATATGAGAAGCCACATTGACATCCATTGTTCTGATCACAGGCATAAAGTTATATGTGTCTGTACTCATTCGCAGTACTGGGCTTTACTTTATTTCACAGGAATTGCTGCCACATTAAAGGCATGAGCAAATCACGTTTCACCTTCTAAGGTATGATCTGAAGAAGTGGGCCTGCCCCCACGAAAGCTCATCACCTAATAAACTATCTCGTTAGTCTTTCAAGTGCTACATGACTACTTTTTTTGTTTTACCAAGATCAGACTAACATGGCTACCTCTCTGTTACTTCTAAGGCACTGTATGATTTGGATTGTCTGTTCTTCACTCAGAACGTTATAAAATGTACAGGGATTGGACAAAAAGTTTGAAATGGCCACATGACTAACCATTGCTGTAATTAAATGTCTTTTATGAAACCTATGCATGATGAATTTTGTGCTTTATAGTAATGCAGCTTGTATTCCATGTATTCTCTCTCTCTACTTTCATTTTGCACACAGAGAGATCACAGCCAGAACTATATACTTAATGCATACAGTTTTTCAGCACAGGTTCCTAATGATTTTTTACATAGCTATGCATCAGGTTTACACATTTTATTAAGCAATTATATACGTATATACACACAGAGCTATTTATTGAAATCATGACTGTACTGATCACTAGCTAGCGAATTACATGTAGGAAAAGGCAAATTCAGATATAAAATTAGCATGAAAAGGACCTTATCATTGTGAAACAATCCCACAACTATTAAACAATTCCAGAACATAGCCACAAATAAGAGCTCGTTTTAAATGTACCCAGTAGAAGCCTGTTTTGTAAAGTAAGAGGAATTTCATTTGTAATTGTGAAGTTCCTGTCTTCTGCTGGGTGGGTTTGTTTCACAACATAAATGCCTCCATTTTTCTGCAAAAGTTTCTGTGACTTGTTATGCTGTTGTTTTTTTCATTTTCCTTATGATAATGTAACAAACGAACAAAAGATCACATCCCATTCTGTAAAAAACAATGCTAATAAGACACAATATCATCTTTGGCCCACGAAAGCTCATCACCTACTAAACCATCTTGTTAGTCTTTAAAGTGCTACATAGTCCTGTATTTTGTTTCATGTTAATTTTGTGTGAGATTCAGACCAAAACATGGGGATTGTCAAAATTAAAGGTGAACCTAAGACCTAAATTAAAGCTGAACCTGTTTGCTTAGGTTTCACAAGCAGTTAGAATGTCTCCTGTTGACTTCATTTGGTTATGGATTAGCACCTATAAACTCCAGCAGATTTTGGATTAGGCCCCATTATGCTTGATAGATAGCATTCATTTTACATCTTTTTATCTTTTTACCTTGGACCTTATCCCTTCCCCTTCTGTTATCAGTTTTTGTGTTTGTCTGATCAGATGAGATAGCTTATGACCAGCCACAGCATGGGTGTCCAGGCAAGGGGACGGCAAAAGAAGGCATTCCAAACTAGGGGCCATTCACAGCTCCCTTCTTTGTGTTTTTTTCCAGAAATGTTCAACATTGAATTCTTATGTGCTGTTTGTTTTAAAAGGCCACAGTTAGGAAGTGAATTTCCCTCCTCTCAGTCTCAACCACTGGCTCTACAAGGGCAGGAAGATCCGCACAGTACTGGTGCCAGAATCATAGCCAGTAAGTGAATATGAATTTGCCAACCAACATTAATGCCAGCACAGATGGCAACTATCACAGGTGACTCGTGTGTATATACATAGTCAGGGAGCATCTGCCCTTGGAAGACATATGAACTTTTCTGTGCAAGTGCAGCGATGAGTGTTAGCCACCTACCTTCTTAAAGGACCCAGGCCTAAGAAATTCTGCACTGTGCTTATACCAGAACACTTACCACTGGCAGAACTACTGGAGCTGAACCACCAAAGAAATTTTTTCCTAGGGTAAACAAGTCCTGACTGTAATTCTAACACAGCACAATGGAATCACAGTGACAAATTCACTTCTGGAGAAACTTAATTGACTTGAATAGAATTACCAGTGATATATTTAATCTACGGTGCTTGTAATAATATAGATATGCAGACATTACCCCTTCAATGAAGAATTTCACATAGAAATAATAACAGAAAAATTAAGGAAATTAATACATTTCTTATGTTAAAGTTTTTCATATAAGCCTATTTCTAACAGAAGGCTGCCAGGACTAGTGTTCCTATTACATTGAACCCTTGTGCTTGTTAAAAGACCATATCTGAGACATTTCATAGAATCATAGAATACTAGAACTGGAAGGGATCTCAAGAGATCATCACGTCCAGTCCCCTGCCCTCATCGTAGGACCAAGCACTGTCTAGAATCAACCCTGATAGATGTCTATCCAAACTGCTCTTAAAAATATCCAGTGATGGAGATTCCACAACCTCCCCAGGCAGTTTCTTCAAGTATTTTCTAATGTCCAACCTAAGCCTCCCAGCTGTGTCTAGACTGCATCCCTTTTCCGTAAAAGGGATGCAAATTAGACACAACGCAATTGCAAATGAAGCGGGGATTTAAATCCTCCCCTCTTCATTTGCATAAACATGGCTGCCGCTTTTTTCCGACTCGGAGCTTTGCCGGAAAAAAGCGCCAGTCTAGACGCGGATCTTGCGGAAAATAAAGCCTTTTCCGAAAGATCCCTTATTCCTTTTTTTTAAAAAAAGGCCTCAGAGGCCAAGGAAAACAATTTTTCTCCTTCCTCCTTGTAACACCCTTTTAGATACTTGAAAACCGCTATTGTGTCCCCTCTCAGTCTTCTCTTTTCTAAACTAAACAAGCCCATTTCTTTCAGTCTTTCCTTATAACTCGTATTTTCAAGGCCTTTAATAATTTTTTTGCTCTTCTCTGGACCTTCTCCAATTTTTCCACATCTTTCTTGAAATAGGCACAGTACTTCAACTGAGGCTTAATCAGTACAGAGTAGAGCAGAAGAATGACTTCTTGTGTCTTGCTCACAACACTGCTGCTAATGCACCAGTGGCTAACCACCAAAATAATAATATAATAATTTGTTAATTATAACAGCTGATGTAGCTCTTGCTACGGTAGTGGTTGCAAAATGATTTGCATAATAATAATAACTAGCGATTTTTTTAAAAGGAAAGAGAGTTTGTAACCCTGAAAGTAAAGGACTACGAATCTGGGCTACAACCGTCTCCAGTGCTGGTTGTCTGCCTTGGGAAAGCATCTTTTGCAGATGTGCAAATACACTTCAGTCCTCACTTGCAACAGCCTCCAGCTTTTCCAGTCATCAGTTTCTCCTTAATTGGAACTACCAATCATGATGAATTTTAACAGATGGCAGAGTGTTTTTGTGATGTGCAAGAACAGAAGAGACCATCAAACCCATTTTCCCTTGTGACCTAAGCCAGAATTTGAACTCAGTTCTTTGGAAGTGCAAAGCTCAGGCAAGAATTAACTCTAACTCATAGCACAACTCACAGATTCCCTTGACTGGCCTTAGAATACCTGTTACAGCACAAAAGTCCAAAGTAAAGTGCCTCTGTTCTGTTTTACATCCCAATCTCTGAAAAACGCACACGTGTGTAAAACAACAGGTCCACTTTCCAGTGCAGAACATACTAGGCAGTCAATATGCATTGAAACACATATCATCACAGCCATAAATCCAGTTGGTTGTCCACTCTTTGAGGATGTAAACGAAACAGTAAAGAAAAAAGAATGACTGCTAGGTCAGGAAAAAAGGACACAAATAAAGCCACTAAAATTAGATGAAATAAGAGGGAATTATTTATTTATTAAAAATGCCAGTGGAGGTTACAGCATTCTTGATGGGCAAGATTGATTATGTGAATTTACTAATCTTTGCCATGAATGATTTCTCTAGTTTTGGGAGAGGAGAGGAACTGGTACTGGATTTCAAATACACAGGACTTTACAGGAGAGAATTGAAATGCTTCACTAATGCTTCACTCTTCACTAATGAATACACTCATTTCAATACCTTCGTAAGCAGACAAGTGCTAACAGCTGCAGTTTCTTTTATAGATGCAGAATATTCTCTGATAGACGCTGAGCAGAAGGAAACAGCAATCAACATGCTGCAGATTAAGAAGACTTTCCCAGTCATGAAGGTATATTGTTTTATATATTCTATAAGCAAAGTTTGATCAGAGCAGCAGGCAATGCAGTACAGTGCAGAGTATTATCTCCAAGAGAAATAAAATCATAACAAGTGATGACAATCGATTTAGTGACACATAGTGCATTTTCATGTCTCTTAATAATACCCAATAGAATATATATGAGCTTTGAACATTTTCTTAATAGACTCCGTGCATGATTTTACCATTGCTTTGCATCCCATTTGCAAAACTCCCACTAGTGGCAGTGGAGCATAATAATTTGGTAGCTTTTGACATCCACTTTATACAAAAGTAAATGGCTCAGAAGTGGGTAAGAAGGCGTGAATCAGACCCCTGTGTTTAAAATCATTTGTATAGTATGAACAGTAACTTTTAAAGAACAGTTTGTACTTGGTGAGAATCTTCAAAAACACTTTTTTGTTAGGATACAATATACTTTTTTACTCTATTTCCCTGTTCTTTATTACTAACAATATCTGTTCTATCATTTTAATATCTGTTATGTGCTCTATCTGGGGACAATATCCTGTCAAGTGAATGGCGAAAGAGTTATGATAGATCTTTTCCATCTCTAATTTCCTTGATTTCATTTACATGAAACATCTTGGTTTCTGAATGGTTTATTTGCTACTGCAGAAGTTATGGTCTTGTCACAAACAAAGATTATAATTAGAAATGGGCAAATCTCAAAAGGTTTGTTTCAAATCAAATCAACATGTGAATTCCTAGGATCTGATTTTCATTTACATTAAGATCTCTTTACAATACTCTGGAATTACATTTACACTCACTTAAAGGCTGTTTATGATACCAGATTGGTGTAAAGAGGCATTAAAGTAAATAAGATCCACTTTATTTCTGCCACATCTATACTCAAAGAGGAACCAGCCCTTCCAGATTTCGGTGGTGCTCAAAATGTAAGTACCATCTCTGCAGTATGCTTCTCCCTACCTACCTAAGGGCAAGATTAAATTACAAAATTAAGCCTTAGTGGGGTCAACATACAGCAACTACAGTAACTATTGCAATTTTTCATGTCTGCTCTGTACTCCGGCCTAAGTTCTCCCTAAGCTGTGTGGCCACACAACTTCCCATTAAGCCTCACATAGGGTCTTAGGGCTGCAGTGGGGAGAGATAGCTCTTCTCAAGCTCTGAAAATGATTCCCCCTTCTTGAGATAAGGAAAATTATCCGTGACATCAAACTGTGGTTTAAGTGTATTGCTTTTTAACAAAACCATAGAAGAGCTTAAGAAAAAGCATGGAACTAAGAAAGAAAGAGAGCATTGAGACTGTACTTAAATATAATCTGCACAGGCTATGTCTACACTGCGGAGCTATTTTGGTATACTTCGGGTATCCCAAAATAGCTATTCCGTGTCTTTTGAGCAAGCCCATTATTTTGAAATATAATGGACTCACTATTCCGACATCCCTGTAAACCTCATTCCACGAGGAGTAAGGGATGTTTTACAGTAGGCCCACTGGTCAGTGAGGAGGGAGAAACAGTAACAGGAAACTTGGAA
>JANRFK010003679.1:15759327-15773740 GCA_030068395.1 Apalone spinifera
GGACTCTATGGCCTCTCGAGGTCCCTTCCAGTCCTAGTATTCTATGATTCTATGTTTTGGAACAGTGCTCAATTTTGAAATTAACTTAAAATAAGCTACACAATTTGTATAGCTCAAATTGCATAGCTTATTTCAAGCTACAGGTGCAGGGTAGATGCACCATTATAGAGCTTTAATATAAATAAGGAAAGATACTGTAAGTTTCCCCAAATTCTCTCAACTCTATAATTTACTTCTAAATGTGTCCCTTTCTGGTATAGTAACTGCAGCTGAGATCTGGCACTGAATAAAGACCATTATCAGAATCTTAACCCCACAGAATTAAGTCTTAGCAAGAAGCTTGCATAGACTGTAGCTAAAGGTGGTACTGATACACTGCTAAGTCCTGAGCAGAATGACATTCAAGAATGAAAGAGTAATGTCATCATTGTGGAGGCATAACATACTTGTTCTAACACAAGAGCTAGAGCAGGAAACAAACCCCTGGAGAAAGCTCAAATGCTGGTTCAACTTCTTTTCCGCCTTGGCTTATCTGTTGTTGTGTCACTATAGAAATGGTGGTCTTCCATGAATCAGAGCTGTTTTGGAAAGTCTTCCTCACTCAGCTGAGCTGTGGTTTCTCCTGAGATTCTGGCTAAGTCATCACCTGGGTGCAGTTTATTCAGCTGACTGCTGTAGTCCTTATCCTGGCCAAGGCTACTGTTCTTAAGGAACTGGAGGCCAGAGCCGTATTCAGAAGGTTGTTCTATTTCCTGGACATTGCTGTATGTTACTATAATGCTGGGTATCTGGGCTGCAGATGGCTTACAGTGAGACTCTCCTTTTCGTAGTCCAGTCCCCTTCAGGCTCTCACCTGACTTAAGCATGCAAAGATTTAAGAGAAATGTAAAACACAGATGTCTCCAGGATGATCATATTACAACAGTCCACTAAAAGGGAAAGTGACAAACATTTTAACAAGCATTCTGACAACCACTACCACTAAACCAAAGCAAATCTTATATTAATGGGAAAGAATTTGACCTAGAAACTTTTCTGATATATCCCATGAGTCACTTCTGAGAAATCTCTCTCTATCTATAAAAAAATATTTTCCTGCGGGAGGACAGGGTGATGTCATCTCGTCACTTTGCATCCCCAGGAGCCCTGACTATGTGACCGCTCCATGACATGGTGGGGATGGTGGCTCCATCCCTGCGTGCTCCCTGGACCAGTGTCTGCCTGCCTCTGGGCCCTTCCCCCAGCCTGCCTGGCCCACGTGCCTGCCGCGCAGCTAGGCTCTGTGCAGCCCGGGCTCAGGTGCGTGACAAGCTGGGCAGATCTTGTGCCCAGCCACTTCCCCAGCTCTCCAAGGTGGCCGCTCAGTGCTCTGGGCTCACCACAAAGCAAAGCTGCCCCAACAGGCCCATGCAGAAAGGCTGGGCTGGGGGCAGGCTCTGGCTCCTGCTGTGGTGGCCAGGGCTGTGCTGCCTGGCACAGTGCTGCTCTTATCGGAGAGGGGCATGGAGCTCAAGGAATTTGTGGGAGTGGCAGGCTGTGAGGAAAGGGGATAGGGTGGGGGGGGGGGATGGGTGATGCTGTAAGAGGGATCGTGCGGGGAGAGGGATATAGAAATGGAGGCAGGGGTGGGGAGGGGTCAGGGAAGGATGATGGTGTAGGAATGGAGGAAGGAGGTGGGGGTAGGGATAGGCAGTGTGGGATGGGGAAGGAGAGAGATTAGGGAGGCTGGTGAGTGCAGGAATGGAGGAAGGGGGATCAAATTGAAGTGGGGAGGGGGGAGAGATGGGGCTGGCCCAGCCTTGTCCCTGCCTGATGGCTGGGGCAGGAAGAGAGCGAGGGCTGCCATGCCTCAGCCCGGCATCCCCAGCAGCCAAGGCTGCCTACTCCCAGAAACAGGGGAGTTTGGGAGCATAGGGAGCAGAGGGCACCACCCCCTAGTCTTATTAAGCAAACTAATTTATCTTAGCACAGAGTGTACTTCAGGCACACTCTCCAGTACTCTAATGAAGGTTCCGGTTAATAATAACATGTCACTCTGTGAACAATAGCACAAAGAAGCTAATGTGAGGGTCTGGTAAAGCTAGAAATACACATGAATTCAAATCAGATGGCAACTGATTCTGGGTAAAACATCATAAAAGAGTGAATCACAGCATGGAAGCCTTGAAATGTGATGCCAAATAATTAAGTAAATGAAGAGAGGAAAGGTGAATGGAATTAATTCATCAATAGAAAATACTACTAAAGAACCGAAAAAGAAGTGTTAGAATGATATCTTCATCAAGACAAAGATAGAATGATAAACCTACTACTAACAATAGCAAGAAGGCCCATGTGTTAGCATTCACAATGCAGTCTAAAGATAACACAGATTACTCTCCAGTGCTGATTTCAGCCAATAATTCTCTCATTTTTTCCTATCTAGTAGGATGTAGGGCAGATGGACTAGAGCAGTGGTTCCTAACCTGCGGTGTCCGTGGAAAGTTTAAAATAGAAATTAAAATAAATGCATGGAGCTTCTCACAGCCAGCACATCCCTTGGCCCATGTTGCTTCCCAGGGCTCAGGCAGCAACGCGGGTTGAAGGACATACTAGCTGCCGGCATGGAGCCTTTCAGCTGAGCTGAGAGGCTCCATGCTGGAAGCCAGCAAGTCCCTCAGCCCACGCTGGTTCCTGAGCAGGCTGAGGGATGCAAGCACAGCTATTTTGTTTGGGGGGTCTGTAAAATTTTAATAGATTGAAAAGGGGTCCATATGCTGGAAAAGGCTGGAAGCCACTGGTCTAGAGTTAATCTACTTGTGGGATGTGTTGAAGAATTATCACTATGCCACAGCATTGTTATCCTATGAGAATACTTGGTGTGGGTTGTTCTAAAGGTTATTGCTCCACGTTATAAAAGGATGTAAAAATTAAATGCACAAAACCCCCAAACCACTTGGATTTCCTTAAGGCTATAGAAAGGGCTCTACCAAATTCACAGTCATGCAAAAGGCATCACAGAGCATGAAATCTGGTGTCCTGTGAAATCTGGCCTTTTGTGTGCTTTTCCCCAGACAGATTTTGTGGGGGAGATGAGTGTTTCTCATATTGGGGGTCGACAGAGGGATGCAGTCTAGACGTAGCCCCAGAGCTGGGGAGCCAGAGAATGGCAGCTGCTGACTAATGGTCCAGCTCTGCAGGCTGCAGTGCATAAATAAGCATGGCAATATCATACCAGGCCATCCTTACTTCTGAGCTGCTGCTGCCAGTATCTCTGCCTTCAGAGATGGAATCCTGGCCAGCAGCTGCTGCTTTCCAGCTGTCTAGGTCTGAAGGCAGTTCTCCTGACAGCAGCTGTGCAGAAGAACTAAGGGTAGCAATACCGCAACCCCTTCCCCTACAACCTCTAAGGATTCCAAAATTACAACACCCTGTAATTTTCAATTTAAATCCAATGAGTGTGAAATGGACCAAAATAGACCATGAATTTGGTAGGGCCCTAGCTTTAGGTTCTAGATGGCACAGCCTAAACAAACAAAGTGTAACAAAAGGTTAATAACTCTCTTTTCTACAGCAATATTTGGTGACTGACTATGAAATACTGACTTGTTTGTAGGAAGAAACACCTTACTCCACAGCAAATCCTCAACAAGATGAGCCAGGAAATATTTTTTCTTAATGGCTGTTATTAAAGGAGAAGGAGTAACATGACGACTATGCCCTTATCTTAAATGAACAAAAGTAAATAAATCTCTTGCACACCATTTGCTTTATAAAGTATAATCCATTTTTGGATAGGAAAAAAGATAAGCAGGATGTATTAACAATACCCTTGCAAAACCTGTCAGAGAATGCTACAGTTACGACCCCAATGTAGCATTAATTGTTGTAGGATATTTTTTTCAGTTTCTTCCTTAAATAATCTAAGAGGCGCAAGGCTATGTTTTCTGTAATATTTTCTATGATGTTTAGGAGTGCAGGATTCTCCTTCTATTTCCCTTTGCTCTTTTGCTGACATTTTATGGCTTGGACAGCAGTAAGGGCACAGTCAACTTTTTAGTATCATGATTTCCATTTAAAAATTCATCAGGGAAGCTATTTTCTTCCTCGTTCATCTTGAAATACTACCTGTTTCAGCATAGTATTAATGCTTAGAAGTATACTTTCAGTTGACAGTCCAACAATGATTCTGTTTAATATCTAATTTAACAACTGTTTTTACTATTGGTTTAGCTGTTTAGAGAAGGAACCTCATCCACTACAATATGTGTTTGTACAGAACTTAGTACAAAGGGGATCCAATTCTGATCAGAGCTTCTAAGCATTACTGAGGAACCCAGTGGGACATTGAAACTTGCTGAACCCATCAATAATTCAAATTCCACTGCGTGGGGGCAAGCCCAAGGAGAGTCCAGTAGCTCATCTGAGCTCCATCAAGGTGAATGTAAGCTGAAGCAGGCCAGAAGGGCATCTCAGGACTTATGATCATATCTTGCACAGTTTCCAGTGGGGGAAGAGCTTTGTCTGTGCTCAGAGAGTAGAAAAGAATCACTGTTTGCTTTCCTTGATTCAATCCCCAACAAATACTAAAATAATACTTACAACGGGAGAGGAACTGCACTCCCTGACATTCAGCTCTACCATGGAAATGTCATCAGCATCTTCAGATATCTAAAAGATAAGCAAACCCCCAAAACTGATACATGACACATAGGCATGTCACAATATTCTTCACAAAGTGGCATATGAAATACAAGAAGGGGTTACAGAAGTAGAAAACTGGAGGATTAAAAATATAGTGAATTTTAAAGGGCAGTGTTATTTTGTATTTTTCTAGCTACTGTCTCAGTTAATTAGTTACCATATATGAATATGGAGCATAAAAAATTGTGTTCACAATAAGCAATTTAAGCACTGCAGAACACATGATGAATAAGCAACAAATGACATTTTAAAAACAGAAATATAAGATGATGAGGAGCAAAGAACAAAACATCTGCCTACTCTGCCTGTTGCAAATGCAACAAAGACAACTGGAAAAATGAACTGGTGCTGAAAATAGACAGAGGAGGATCTTTTATAGCCTCAAGGTCATTACTCATCACATTCATATCACATCAAGCTGTAAAGTGTCTCGGCACATAAAGTTAACCCTTACGATTATTTCCTCCCTTTATATAGTAACCCCTCATCACTGAAATCAGCAAGATGATATTCAGTAGTGATACATGCCAAGTACTATATTTAGGAAGGAAAAAAATGGAATGCACAACGACAAACTGAGGAATAACTACTAGGTGGTAGTAGTGCAGAAAAGAATCTAGGCATTATAGTGGATCACAAATTGAAAATGAATCAACAATGCGATGCAGTGGCCCAAAAAGCTAGTATCATGCTGGGCTAGGTGACAGGAGTGCCATATGTGAAACACGTGAGTGTTCTGCTCTACTCAGCAGGAGGTCTCAGCTCCAGCATTGTGTCCAGTTTTGGGTGCCACATTACACGAAAGATGTGGCCAAATTGGAAAGTCCAGAGACAGGAGAGCAATAAAAATGATAAAAGGGTTAGAACACTTGCCCTATAAAGAAAGGTTAAAAAATCTTGAGAAAGAATGAGGGAAGATCTGATAATCTAGTAAGGGCTGTTATAGAGAGGGTAGGGGTAATTTATTTTCCATGTCCACTAAAGGTAGGGCAAGAAGTATTGGGCTTAATCTGGGAGGTTTAGATTAGATATTAGGAAAACCTTTCCAGCCATATGGGTAACTAAGACCTGGAACAGGCTTCCAAGGAAGTCGTGGTATCCCCATCATTGGAGATTTAAGAACAGGTTAGGTTTAAGAACACTTGTGAGGGATGGTCCAGATGTACTTGGTCCTGCCCCAGTGCAGAGGGCAGGATTTGATCAATTCATTAGATTTGTTAACTCATCAGCTGTTTGAGAGGTTGGATGGTGTTCAGTATCTATTACCTTCTCAAAAATCCCAGAATCATGCCTTTTCATTTTGGGTTTGGCTTTTGTGTCATTGATTTCGGCAGCATATTTGCCTATTTCATAGGAAACCAGTTTACTGGTTGGTCTGGAGATCACACAAACAACATCAGCTTCTGTATCAGTCCAGCCCTGCAATGAATAAATGGGAAACAAGCACTTCAGGGTCCTGTTGGGTTTCGTTACTCTGGCCAATAACATGAAATTAAGTTTTACATAGACATGATACATAAAGGGAAAAGGCCATAAGAAAGCTATTTCGAAAGAGATAGCTGATTATACCCATCATCATACATCTAAAAAGTTTTAGAATAATGCAAGCAACACTGTAAAAGTTGGAAACTTGCTCTACATATTTTTCTAGGACTAATTTGAAAAACTTTGATCATATCTTCCTGTCAAAGTTTTTTTTTTAAACCTCCATAGTGTAGGTATGGACAAATTTAGTGCATCCAGCAAGGAGCCCGCTCTGGGAAGAAGTGGGGCATGAGAGACTGGCAAAACTACAATTCCCATGAGGCAGTGCAGTGGCATAGGTGGAAACAGAGATTAATGTCAATGCAAACGTTTTGACATTTCACCATTGGAAAATGTTTTGGAATTTTTTATTCCGTGAAAAGAGTTGACTTTTTTGGAGAAAATATCAAAATATCAGAATTTCCTACAAGTCAGAAATTATTGTTTTCTATCAGCTCTAATTTTTCCTTATATTGGGAGATTGAAAGAGAGAGAGAGAAGAGAGTGTTTTAAGAAAACAAAGAGAGTGTGTATAGCAAGCATTCAAAAACAGTAAGTAGCCCTGCAACAAGAACCAAATATTAATAAAGGGTTACCATAGTTAGGACACAGAAGTTATAAACAACTGTGAGAAAATGTTTCAGAAATACCTTGACAAATGTCCTTTTAAATTGGTACAGATTAGAACAAAAAAAGAGTAGACACATAAATGACCCTTTTATAGGACCATTGTTCAAAATTCCACAAAAACCTTGATCTAACCTGTTATAAAAAAGATACAGACCCATCTGGAAAGGTCAGCCCTGAAGTAAGTCCATTGACTTCAACAGAATTTGCATCCGTTTCTGATGGGCCTGAATTTGCTTCAATGTCTTTCTGGACCTATCACTAGTTTTGTTCTGTTTTTACCCTAATGTTGAAACATACCACATTCTATACTTTGGATATACGGTGGATTTAATGATCACCACCTGCACTGGGTCAGTTAGCTATAAAATGGGCACAGTTTTGTTTTGCAAAGCCAGTCTTTACTAATGCTGCTGTCTTGGCCACTTTCTACTGTCTGTTTGGAAGAAAAAGTACTTTTTCAAATGCAACTAAGTTGTAGATCAGGATGGTCAACAGGGAGGGGCAAACGAGACAACTGCCCTGGGGCTTGGCTATTCAAAAGGGCTGAGAGTCCTGGCCACTGCAGCTGCTACTATGGCAGTGTCAGTACCTGGAGATCCAGTTCCCTTTAAATAGCTGCTGGAACGCCACTGAGGGCTGACTGCTCCCAGCCCTGCCCTTGCACTTTAGGTCCCACCCCTTCCAGGAGTGCAGAGCTTCCCCTTGCCCCCTGTATTCCCCTGCCCGGAGGTCTGGCAATTCTGTATAGACAGAGAAATTCACAGCCTGTGTGTATGCTAACTTAGAGCCAATTATATCTTGATTGATCAACCTTGGTACAAAATATGTTTTTGCTTTGCCTTTTTGTGTTGTATATGTTTGGAGAAAGAAAGTGCCTGGTTTCATGGATTTACATGTGATGATCAAACCAATTAATCAAGGGAAAAGTTGTCAAAAACAATATTTAGCCAAATTCTGTCTTAAAGTAATACTCTGCTTTCCCCTTGAACTTCAGTATTTAGAGAAAAGAACCATTAATTGTTTTTAAAGTATTTTTAGAGAAAAGTTTGTCTAACAAGCTTCAAATTCCTATTAAATTAAAGATGAGCCAGAATTCTGGATGAAATCAGGATATGATGTATTCAGCTTAACAATTTAAAGGACATAGTCTGAGGGAGAGGGGAAAAAATCACATTTCTGTTTGAAAATATTGTGTTTACTATAGGTCCAAGCAGACCTATAGCTTGAGATGCCTAATAAAAGATAGCTAGGAAGAAAATCCATTTTTAAAAAATGTATATTCTTTGAGAATTTGACAGCAGTTTGTCAGTTTCACTATTTTTCCTGTGTAGTCAGGCCTCATTCTACATGACTGTAGGGCTACATATACACAGCAGTGTTATTTCAGAATAACTCATGTTATTCCAATATAACATAGTCCGTGTCTATACTTACAAGCAGTTATTTCAACATAGTGTCAAAATAATGTCAAGCTGGAGGACTTCTTACTCCGACTCTTGTAACCCTCATTTTATGAGGAGTAAGGGAAGTCAGAGGAAGAGTGCTCTTTCTCGGATTTCCTGCTGTGTAGACAGCCCCAAAAGCCAAAATAAGCTATTTTGACTTAAGCTACACAATTAACATAGCTTAAGTTGCGTAGCTCATTTCAGCTTTAGTCCTGCTGTGTAGACGTGCCCTAAGTGTCTGAGTCTATGTCTGGGCAGTAGCGCTATTTTGGGATACTGGAAGTATCCCAAAATAGCAATTCCATATCTTTAAACATGCCCGTTATTTCAAAATATATTTCAAAATAACGGGCATGCTATTCCAGCATCCCTGTAACTCTTGTTCCATGAGGGTTAAGGGACTTTTTGGAATAGTGCTTTATTTCAAAATTTGGTGCTGTGTAGACAGTGCCAAATTTCAAAATTAGCTATTTTGAAATTACCTTGAAAGAAGCTATGCAATTTGCGTAGCTTATTTCGAGGCATGGGTGCTGTGTAGATGCACCCTGACTGAGTAAATCTGGTTGCAGAATGAGGGCTTAGTTTTTCTCCCATAGGGCAAATCTACAGTAGGAAATTATTTTGAAATATCTTATTACTAAATAATAACTTCCAAAATAACTATTTCAAAATAGTGTGTTCTCACTACAGGGAAGCCTCGAAATTAGTTCGAAGCAGGCTCCCTTAATGTGGACGCACTCCTTTAAACTAGAGCCCCAGGAAGCCCTGGGGAGTAATTACTTTGAATGGCTCTGGGGAGGAGCTATTTCAAAACAGCAGCAGTGGAGCGTCCACACTACTGCTATTTCAAAATAACTATTTTGAAATATGCATTATTCCTCGTGGAAAGCAGAAGCTATTATTTTGAAATAACCAGCCCCTTATTTCAAAATAATGGGCTTGGTAGTATGGATGCTCCGCTTGATATTTTGAAATAAGAGAAGTTATTTCAAAATAACTCCCTGATGTAACCAGGGCTGAAAAATCCTTATCAGCAGGGCGGGGTGGTGGAGGAGAGCACAGTGGGGAAGAGGGAAAACATACTGATATTTTTGAATGATTATTTCTTTTTTTTAAATGTAAGATACAGCATTTAAAGTGTGTCTTACCAGAAGCAGTTAGTGAATTTCAAAACATTGAAGTTGAATGATATCTTTGACACTGATGGGTTTAATTTTGATTGGCTTGATAAGTACAAAAAAAAAGGGAAAATCACCTTTAAAAGTAACAGGCAGAATTCAGAGCTTGATCACTTCAACTGAAAGAATATTAGCTTGAAAACATGAATACTCACATGGAACATAATGTATTTTTCCATTTTAGAAATTGTACAAAATGGTTGAAAATAGATCACTAATGTGCCATTAATAAGCTAGAAAAAGATGTGGACTCCAGAAATCAGACCTGTTTCTGGCTATCATGCAGAAACATTTGGCAATACTTAGTTTGGCAGCAGTAAGCTTTTTGAGGTCTTCCGGAAAAATAGTTCTGTGATGGATTCTGTTAATCTGTCTAAATTTGCCAAATAATCTGTTTCTAAATGAAACCCATTTCACTTTCAGGAAGCGCATTGTCTTTGTCTTTACAACCTGAGGAACAGCAATTTTACTTTTAAGTGTCCAAGTTCCAAGTCACTGAAGCACTTCACACTAAGTCCCATCTACATTTTGTCTTCCTATTAGTGCATCTTTTCATTCTCCCATAAGAGTCAGAAACCTGCAAGAATATACATGTTATTTGCATCCTGCTTTTAAACTTTATCCTGCTTTTTTATTCTGCGTTAGTCTCATAAAATTAGCCCCTTCAGAGATCATCACAATGCCTCTTTCCATCAAATCTAGCCACCATTTTGAAGGATGCTGCATGAAAATTATTTGCTTGCTTTTTAAAAATAAACGTATCTGAAGGGTTTTCCTTACTGATTCACTTTCTGAGAGAGAGGATTGCCGTTTCTTTCCCTTCTGCAGTCCACTTATCTCAGACTGGCTGGTTATAGTGGATCGTCTGGTTGAGAGATACCTGCTGTATGACCTGGAGTCTTTACGAGAAACTCTTAGCAAGGGTCGAAGGCATGGCACATACTTTGCAATGGCCATTCTAGAGGATAAAAAGTAGAATCAGTTAGTTCCCTCTGGCTAAATAAACCTGCCACAAAAAGCCACTCACCACTCAGACAGATAGAAACATGCTGCATAGACTAAGATGTTACTGGGTACAATAGTAAAAGTTTCCCAGATTTTAGATACTGGTTTTTTTGTTTTGTTTTGTTTTGTTTTTTTGCATCTACTCTTCAATACAATTTTAAAGAAATGAAACAGGAGTGACTTACAGCATTCTGTTGAGTCAGAATTTACTACCAACAAAAAATGTATTTTTCTAATGAAACCAGCTATTAAAATGTTTTCTCTGTTAAAAGATTAACTGGGACAAAAACAAAGCTTCTGGGCTTTTAAACTGAACTGTGCAGAAGTACAGTGAATTATTTTAATCTCTTTGTAAGCAGCTATTCTAGTTTCTTCCGGGGCATCTGCTCACATAGTATTCACTCTAAAGCATGAAGGAGGAAAGAGAGGCCCACGACACAAGAAATTTTTTTTTACCAAACTCTCATTGATCTGGATAAACTTGGCACACTGCTATTTGCAGCCGTGACAAATGGGTACGTTTGTCAAGGAAATATTTTAAAGAAAAACACCATAAAACGTGTTTTTAGTGAAGAAACTCCCGATCCTTTATCAGACGGTCATTGAGTACAGTTATTACGTTCCATACATGTCTCTAGCTTCCATCTGGATGGAAATTTGTTCTGAGTACAAACTCCACTGGCATGTATAGGGTATTAAGAACTTTTTTTCTGTTTTCTCTTTTGGTTTCATGCACATTTGCAGAGGCAAAAAAACCAGCATAAAGGTCAAACATGCAGATGAAGCAGCTTAGTATACAGAGGGATTTCAATGAATCAGTGAAATAGCATCTAAGACAGGTTTAGTTTTCTTTGCTATGCTATTTGTGTTTGAAGCGAACAACCCTACCTGTATTTGGGATGAGTTATGGCATAAATGATGGGGTTGTGGATAGCAGAAGCTTTGGCGATCACAGCTGGTATGGTGTTCATAAATGGTGTCAGGAGATGAGAATACCTAATGAAATGCAAAGTTATTATTTTGTACCACTTACTGCACAGTAAGCACACAGTAAAAACCAAACATTAGTTGGAAAGTGCAGGGTCTGCTTTTTACTGCTGCTGCTTGCTCTCCTTATTACCTTCCCTAGAAATAAGACAGGAGGAAGGAGCAGAACTGACATCCTGTCTGGGAACACTCTTTCTCAGACTCATGCATGGGGCAGATTTCATACCCATTTTACTCCAGAATCAATGCCAGATTCAGCTGCAGAGAGGCACAGTCTCTTTAGTGCTCTTCTTCACCAGTGCAGCTGTGTACCATGTTCTACTCAGAGGTGTGGTTTAACCATGCCACAAGCTAACCCCAAATTGTTTACAGTACGGTAAAAATCATGGGACAAGTTCATCCTGGAATAAGCAAGTGCTGATCCTTAGGAATGTTCAAGCTAAATTCACCAGTCATCCAAATGATGGTGTGAGGGCTAGCGTCGCAGAACCTGCGTTGCTATGGCATTGAACAGATGTGCTGAATAAGGGGAGAAAGTGTTTCAGAAAAAGCAACAAACATGAGAGTGCCTGATAAATCAGCTTCCCACCCACACTGTGAATTTACCTGCTCATAGCTGGGAACCAAAGTCAAAGAACCCTCATATTGTGGAAGATGGTTTTATGTTCTGTTTAGTTTGCAGAGTCTTCATCACGTGACGTATTTTGGGAGGAGAGGGTGGAAGTTCTAACTTTATGGTGCTGCTAGCAGGGACCACCCCGTTCAGGTTGTCTTGATAAAAACAAAGTGAGTAATGGAACCTACATTTAAACAGAAATGATATTGCAGGGCCAGCTTGCGTTGACCATGCCCACAGTGGCGTTTTCCTTCAGCAGCAAGAGGAGCAGCACACTGTATAGAATCATTTCCCCTTCTTCCCAGGGAAGTTGCCTGTGACTTTCTGGTGTGCCCCAATTCTTTGGAGCATCATGAAGGAGCAGGGCTCCAGGTCAGGGATGGCAGGTTTGCAAAAATTTTGGTGGTGCCCAGAATCCCAGAGCACAGACCTTCATCCCTATTCAAACTCTCACCTCCAACTTGCCTAAGGCTCAGAGAGCAAATCCGAATGGGGGAGGGATGTGGGGACCGCACAGCAGCAGGGGTCAGCCCCACTTCCCTCCCTCACTGTGGTGGTGGGAGCCAGAGCAGCCCAGCAACCTTTCTCTGCCCCACCACCCTCTCCCAACCTGCTGAGCTCCACTTCTTCACAGCGGCGGGAAGCAGAGAGCACTGGGGCTGGGGTATTCTGCTTCCTGCTTCTGTGGTGAAGCAAGCACAGTAGGTTGGGAGAGGACAGTGGGGCAGTGCAGAGGCCCCTCCTCTCAGGCAATTTTCCAGAGTGCCTTGGGATCTGTCCATAGGATGGTTGAGGCTGCTGCTACAAGGCCCCCCAAAGTGCAGGGAATAGAATGTGGGGCAGGCTCTGGGAAGGAATATGGATGCAAGGAAAGGTTGGGGTGCAGGTATGGTGAGGGAATGTGGGTGCAGGGAGAGATCGGGGTGCAGGCATGGGGATGGAATGTGGGTGCAAGGAGAGGTTGGGGTGCAGGCATGGGGAGGGAATATGGGTGCAAGGAAAGGTTGGGGTGCAGGTATGGGGAGGGAATGTGGGTGCAGGGAGAGGTTGGGGTGCAGGCATGGGGAGGGAATATGGGTGCAGGGAGAGGTCAGGGTGCAGGTGGGTGCAGGGAGAGGTTGGGGTGCAAGCTTTGGGAAGGAATGTGGGTACAGGGAGAGGTCAGGGTGCAGGCATGGGGAGGGAATATGGGTGCTGGCTGTGGCCCAGGGCAGGGGGTGGGGGTTCTGGCTGCAGGCTCCGGGAAGGAGTTTAGGGGCTGGAGGGCTAGAGGTTCAGGCTCTGGAGGAAATGGAGTGTACAAGAGGATGTGGGGTGGTGGCACACTAACCTGGGGGCACCCCCCTTCTAGAAATGGCTTCTGGGGAGGCAGGGATCTCCAGGTACTGCTGCCCCCACACTCTTGCCCAGCCACCCCACATGCTCGCCCCTGGCTGTAGCCATGTGTGTCCTTGAGGCTGGGGGGGAGGGAAGCGCAGTGGGGTCTCTGAGCACTGCTACAGCTGCTGGAGCAGCACACGGGGATTCCGCCCCCAGTTGCAGGGCGACATGCCAGCAGCTGGGGGAAGCAAGCAACTCAACAGCTGCTTTAACCCCGCTGCGCCACCAGCAGTTCCCCCCGGGGGCATTCTAAATCACCTCGGGGAGGAGGGCAGGTGTGGCAGGTGGCAAGATTTCATGGTGACCAGCTGCAGGCCTGGAATAGTCCTGATGCTGGGGCTCCACGGGCCCATGTAACTCCCCACCAATGCTACATGTGGCAGGTCAGCATCCTTGAAATGAAGTTTTTCATCACATTCAGTCTACAGAGAAGTGTATCCTCTATATTGCAGCAAGGGAGGTTTAGGTTGGACATTAGGAAAAACTTCCTAACTGTCAGGGTGGTTAAACACTGGAATAAATTGCCTAGGGAGGTTGTGGAATCTCCATCACTGGAGATATTTAAGAGTATGTTAGATAAATGTCTATCAAGTATGGTCTAGACAGTACTGGGTCCTACCATGAGGGCAGGGGACTGGACTCATTGACCTCTCAAGGTCCCTTCCAGTTCTAGTGTTCTATAACCAATGGAAATGGGTCCCCAGCAGATAATAATGGAATGTTTTCATTCGGCAACTGACTGCAGGCATTCCTACTTGCACTAATTTAAGACTCACTTCTGGTGATAGTTTCTAGAGCACACTGTGTTCTTTGCCCTGCAGTTCTTGAAATAGGGTGTCCCCCCACCTTTGTCCCTAGGGCATTGGCCTGGAGGATGAATTCTCTGGAGAACATAATACAGGACTATGTAGCACGTCTCAGACACTTCGCCAAAGGATCAATGCCCACAAAACAGATATTAGACA
>JANRFK010003679.1:15773840-15784266 GCA_030068395.1 Apalone spinifera
TGTATTTTGTTTCAGCTACCCCAGACTAACACGGCTACATTTCTATCTCTATTCTGGAGAACATAGTACTCTCTGACAACAAAGGATGCTCTGGATTAAAATGGCTCCCATTTTTAGGTCCTAGTAAACTTTCAGGGGATGGATGTTTTAGTAAGATTAGTCAACAGTGCAATCAGTGAGGTAAATGGGGCACAGACTGGACACAGGAAAGACAATACCTGCATCATGATGGCTGGAAAGCATATGGCTAACTGAGCACATACCATGTTAGCTGAATCTTCCCCTACCTCAGTATTTATTGTTGGTCTATCAGGCCAACCATCCTCAGTGACATCAAAAATGGAGCCACCATTTCTAGGTCTGTTTCTTAAGCTATGCTGTTTGTGGCAATGCTATCACAGTGAAGTCAATATAAGGTCTTGGAACTTGATCCATTAATCCTGAGGGTATATCTACACTGCATTCCTCTTACTCCTTAAAAAATGAGGTTTAATGGTTATTTCGAAAGAAGGGGTTTCTTTCAAAATAACTGCGTCTTCACGGCATTTTTTATCTCGAAATAGGGTATTTCAAAATAGCAGCTAGAAACGATTATGCAAATGAAGCATGGGAAATTCAAATCCGCACTTCATTTGCAATTTCGTTCGGCTGCATTTGCATTCCTCTCTCAAAAGAGGAATGCAGTGTAGACATACCCTGAGAAGCCATAGGCTATGTCTACATTGCAGCGCTATTTTGGGATACCAGAGGTATCCCGAAACAGCTATTCCATGTCTTTTGAGTGCATCCATTATTTCAAAACATAATGGGCTCACTATTCCAATGTCCCTGTAAACTTCATTCCATGAGGAGTAAGCGACATTTTGGAATAGCAATTTATTTTTAAATAAGTGCTGTGTAGACAGCGCCAAATTTCGAAAGAAGCTATTTTGAAATTGACTTGAAATAGGTTACGTAATTTGCCTAGCATAAATTGCATAGCTTATTTTAAGCTACAGGGGCAGTGTGTGCTGTACACAATCCATTTTATGATCTTGTATTGGTTGTTAAGTTTGAGGTGCATATTTCTCATCATATGATTGGAAATTATAATAAAGAGACACTAGTGGAGTAGTGCATGTATTTGTTTTATTTTGCATCTACATCTACATCTACACACTAGGCTAAAGCTGAAATAAACAATGCAACTTGAACTACATCAGTTGCGTAGCTTAAGTTAAAATAGCTTATTTCGGCATTTGGCTCTGTCTACACAGCAGGAAGTGTGAGAAAGAGCACTCTTCCTCCGACTTCCCTTACTCATCGTAAAATGAGGGTTACAGGAGTCAGATTAAGAAATCCTCCAGCTCAACATTATTTTGACATTATGCTGAAATATCTGTTTGTAGTGTAGACGCGGACTATGTTATTTCGGAATAATGCCAGTGTGTTAGAAGTGCCCCAAGAGACCTGACTTCTAATCCCTTCTTCTTAACAAGTCCATATTAATGTAGGGAGGGGGGGGGGGAGAGCTGGTGGACATTATGTCTTTATTGAAAAAGAATATATAAAATGCTGAAAGTTAAATGGGTGCAAGAAAGGCAAAATGTCCCAGATTTTTTAAAATATATTTAAAGTTAGGTCATCCATTGTTACTGTTCAGTGCAAAACTAGAAGAGCTAGAGTTAGTAAAGCCAGATCTAGGGCCTGATTCAGAGTTCACTTAGCCCTGGTCTACACTAGGAAGTTCTTTTGAAATAACTTTTCTTATTATGAAATAACAGGTGGAGTACCCCACTACCAAGCCCATTGTTTCAAAATAAGGGGCTGATTATTTTGAAATAATAACGCCTGCTTTTCTTGGGGAATAACTATTTTGAAATAAGCTTATTTTGGGAGTTATTATTTTGAATTTAGTTATTTTGAAATAACTTCCTAGTGTGGACGTGCCTTCTAAAGGCATGTTTACACAGCAAGGCAAAAGGTGAATTAAGATATGCAATTTCAGCTAGGTCAATTGCGTAGCTGAAGTTGAAATAGCTTAATTCAGCTTTTGGTTCTGTCTATACAGCAGGAAGTCAAAGGAAGAACACTCTCCCTTTGACTTCCCTTACTCCTCGTGAAATGAACGTTATAGGAGTCAGAGTAAGAAGGCCTCCATTTCAACATTATTTCCAAATGAGGACTTGCTATGTAGACATGCATTTTGTTATTTTGAAATAATGTCAGTTATTCCAAAATAATGCTCTACACACTATGTACCCTAATTGTTGGAAGTCTGGGATAACCCCATTGCAGCCAATAGATTTATGCCAGCATCAAGCTGGTGTGAGTGAATAATCAAGCCCAGAGAAAACACTCAAAACAAGTTATATATCTTTTTTTTTTTTTGCAACCTGGAATAGCCATAGGATCATGTTCAAATATTTTTACATTGTGAAATTGTATTTTAGAATTAACTAACATGATTTCACATGTTAGCCAGTACTAAGCTGTTCTGTGATGAAAAATCAAACTGAGAAAAATTACAACCAGCATGTGTTCTATTTACCAAATATGTAACAAAGGATTACTCCTGAATATGTGAAGATTTCCCATTCCTATTTGTTACATATTTGGTAAATAGAACACATGCTGGTTGTAATTTTTCTCAGTTTGATTTTTCATCACAGAACAGCTTAGTACTGGCTAACATATGAAATCATGTTAGTTAATTCTAAAATACAATTTCACAATGTAAAAATATTCTGAACAGCCCTAAGGGAAATAAACCACAAAATAAACATTCAAAGCTTTGTTCGTACTTTCTGGGCTCTCTGATTTTTTTTCTTGCTAATATATTCATAATTACCCAGCAAAAGCCACCAGAGCTACAGCAGAATATGGTGACCAGGAAATGACGAAAAGCAAGATGACAATCAATGCAATTTTGGCCATTTTCCACTCATTCTTCATCTTCTGATACTGTCTCTGGGATACTTTATTACCATCAGAGCCAATGTTCTGAACAGCCCTAAGGGAAATAAACCACAATTACAATACAAAATTTATGGGAGAAATTGAGCAAACAACTTATCATGCCAATCCTCTCAAGCTCCCCCGGCCCAGGTAATATATGTAGATATGTGTAATTGCTTTTGCATAATAGAGGCTCCCACTCTCACAGTAATCAGAGCAAAATTCCCATTGACTTCAACAGGAGTAGGATGGAGGTCTGTGAGGAATAGGTTTCCAAAATAAAGCTTCAGATTATTCAAGTACCTAGATTAATCTGCATGACACCTCTAATTATGGATGGGAAAAAAAGTATTTATTTACTTCTTAGGGCCAGATTTTGGAACCCCTACTCACACTGTTACATGAGTAGATACATTGAAATCAATAGGGCAGAATACATAGTAAGATACAGGTCAACATGTGTTAGAATGGCAGAACCAAACCGTGGTTTGCTATTTCAGTAGTTCTTGTTTCATGTATTCCTGATGCAAATTGTTGCACCCTGTTTAACACAGGGATTTTCAATTTTTTTTCTTTGCCTGCCCCCACAACACGCTATAAAACTTCCACAGCTTGGTAGGGAGCCTTCTGGGCTTTAGATGGGGGGATTCAGGGAGGGGGGCAGGCTTGGGAGCCCCATGGATTGGAGGACTCAAGGATTTTGCTTTACAAGGAAGGAGGCTTAGAGCTTTTGGGGGTGGGAACGGCTTAAGGTTCAGGGCATCACCCCCATCACTTCAGCCTTGGTGAGCACCAGGGCTTGGTGCTTCAGCTCCATGGAACAGCTTCTATCAGGGCTCAAGGAAGTGGGCCTCTAACTGGTGCTCAGGGCTTTGGGCAGGTCTTGGGTGCTAGAGGCTGAGGCTTGGTTGAAAAATCACTGGTTTAACATATTGCACCTGGCATCATTGTACTGTACCTTCTTTAACACAGAGTTTACAACCAACTTTCACCTGTTCACTTGTAGACAGTCGATGCCTTCCACAATCCATCTGTTGACACAGGAATGGCCACACCTATGCAAACTAGTGACTAGAATAGCTTTGCTTCCTTTATGGAAGGGGAATTTCCCGCTGGATATCTCTGTTCCAAGGCCACTTTGTAACATACACATAGGCAGGGCTCGACAATCTATAGAATCTACTCGCCCGTGGCGAGTTTACTGGCGGCGCGTGCATGAACAATGCAGCTCTTGCGTATGAGCAGTGCGGGGCTGGCGAGTGGCTTTCACTGCCGTTTGTCAAGCCCTGTACATAGGGCACAAGTGATTGAAGTAAATCAAAGAAACTGGCACTGAATATCATTTGCCTGTGCTGCTGACCAGTCACTTAGCTTTATTAGGCTTCTCTGAAGTTCCACACATCTTAACTAGACTTAACTAACCCACTAACAGTTTTGTGTCATCTGTTAGTTTTTCCATCTTTTTATTCATACCTTTTCCCAAATTATTTTTAAATGTCTTAAATAAAGCAGGCCAAGTACCACCCGTTGGACATCTCCCCCTTCCACACACCTTTCACATTTTGTCATAAGGAAATTCACTGTTTATTCTTATTCTGTTTTATCTCTTACCTGTTTCCATTAAAGGAAAAAAAAATACTTGTTAAAATGGAAATGCAAGTTTTTAGATCTATATCTAAAATATAATCTCCCATAAAAATAAAAGTTCTCTGCTTAAGAGATCGAAATCCTAGACTAGTGACAACTCACATGTTGGCATTCTTGATAGCCTTGAAGATAAAGACATAACTATATATGATGGCAATTAGAGGAATGAAGAAGACAAAGCAGAAGAGGAGCATTGTATAGGCACGGACTGATGGAGTAAAGGTCACATAGTCCCAGGAACAGGATGTTAACAAACCCTCAGGAACATAAGCACCTAGGAAGAAAGAAAAAAAAGATGTAAGTTATGAAAAGATTTTTGTTAGACATTCTGGTGGAGGAGCAATAGAGAAAGAATTCAGAATTATCTCTGGAATTTGAAAAGGATCTAATCTGGCTCTGTTAATAGAGAGAATGAAGTTAATAAATTCACCTGTTTCTTGTTTTAAAGCCATTTTAAAGTACTTGCCATTTCTGATTCCACTGCCTCTTAGAATTTAATAGATTTAATGAATCAATCTTTAGTAAAATAATTATTCTTTTTTCATTCCAGCCTTCAGACCTGACCCAAAGGGCACTTGGGCTTCTCTTTTCATTACTTCATTGAGCTTTGGAACAGACTCATATTCAAAAGATCTTTAAAATGTCTCAATTTTTCTCTTAAATTGTTACCCCTCTTGTTTGGGAATGAAATGAAATGGACTATGTTAACCTCTGGTCTTTTACATTCTGCAGACTACAGAAGTTTACTATGCAATTCCAATCGACTTTGCCATGAAATGAATATAAAAAACCCCAACACATTTTATTCCCCTTAGAGACTGTGTGTCCAACACAGAATTAAGTAAACTCAATTAAGAATTAAGTAAAGAATTAAGTAAACTCAATGCCAAATTATTTTTAATCTTCATTCATTTAATTTCCAGCATTTTCAATGCAATCTTCTTTGGGACAACTCTCAAAAATATTGCATGTGGTGATATGCTCAGATATGTCTAATTATTGTATGAGAATCATTATGATTAATACTATTAAAATCTAGTTATAAGACAGCAGTAATTTTTCTGTCTCATCGATTAGGGTTTTCTCATATAAGAGTATTTGTCATATTACTTACTTGAAAGCTTCTCAATAAGCTACAAACCATAACGTTAAACAACTGGAATTTACCAGCTATGCATGCTACACATCTGGGGAAAGAAAAACTACAACAACAAAAACAACACAATATCCTACTCTTTTACAATAGTCTGGTAAGCAAGTGAGAAAGTGTTACTTTCTCACTTCAGTTGAACCCTACCTCACACCACCAATGGAAACCAGGTCTGCTCAAGGGGTGGATAATATTGGGGCTTAGGCAGTTAACTGGCAGGTTCAAATTCATCCTATGGTAGGTCAGTGGTGACCGTAAATTGGTGGCCTGTATGAAAAAGTTAATGGTATTAGTTTAGTTTCAAACAGAGAAAGACTACTACTACAACGTTCACGGTCATAATGAGCAGGCTCTGCAGGTCTGGGACTGTTTCTGTTCAGTATCTTCATCAATTATTTAGATCAGAGGATGGCCAGTAGCATGGCAGCAGTTCACCAGGGTTAGTCCCTGGCAGGCTGCCACTGTTGTATTTACTTGCACAACCTCAGGTACAAGCATTTGCCACTCTTATTGGCCACTGATAGCCATTCCTGGCCAATGAGAGTAGCAGAAAGTGGCGTGGACCAGAACACCACTTCCCACATCTCCATTGGCCAGGAACGGTGATCTGTTGCCAATGGGAGATGCAATTGCTGATACCTGTGGCCATGCAGATAAATACAGTGGCGGCAGTCTGCCAGGGATAACCCTGATAGACCGAATGTGGCCCTCGGGCCAATATTTGCCCATCCCTAATTTAGATAACATCAGAGAGTACACTTATAAAATTTTCAGATGATACCAAACTGGGAGGGGTTGAAAGTACTTTGGAGGATACTGTGAAAATTCAAAATGATCTGGACAAACTGGAGAAATGGTCTGAGGTAAATAGGATAAAATTCAACAAAGACAAATGCAAAATACTCCACTTTGGAAGAAACAGTTCATTACACACATACAAAATGGGAAATGACTGCTTAAGTAGGAGTATTGCGGAAAAGGTTCTAAGTGTCATAGTGGACCACAAGCCAAATGAGTCAACAGTAAAACACCGTTACAAAAAAAGCAAACATATAGAATGCATTAGCAGGAGTGTTGTAAGTAATTCTTCCACTCTCCTCCTTCCTAATTAGTCCTCAACTGGAGTATTCTGTCCAATTCTGGGCACCATGTTTAGGAAACATGTGGACAAATTGGAAAAAGTCCAAAGAAGAGAAAAAAAAAAGATTAAAGGTCTAGAAAACATGACCTATGAGGAAAGAATCAAGAGCTAGGTTTGTTTAATCTGGAAAAGAGAATACAGATGGGACATAGTAACAATTTTCAAGAATCTGAAAGGTTGTTACAAGGATGAGGGTGAAAAGTTATTCTCCTTAACCTCTGAGGATAAGACAAAAAACAATGGGTTTTAATTGCAGCAAGGGAGGTTTAGATAGGATAGTAAGAAAAACTTCCTAAGCGCTGCAATAAATTGCATAGGAAAATTGTGGAATCTCCATCATTTGAGACTTTTAAGAGCAGGATAGACAAACACCTGTCAGGTTATGATCCAGATGCTGTCTGGTCTTGCTATGAGTGCAGAGGGCTGGACTCAATGACCTCACTATGTACTATGATTCTATCTCAACCTACATTTTCAGTCTGTCTAGATGTGAAATTTGAATATATACCAATTTACACACAAAAAGTAAAGTGTTCAAGTAAAACAGCAATCAAATTACTACTAATTGTCATTTTTCATTAAGATTTAAACGGCTAAATGGGAAAGTAAACAATCCTCTTACCTCTAGAATTGGTCCCACCAGCTCGAGTTTAGTCATATTTTATGGTGTATAAAATTGCACTTTTACTGCCCATACTGTAGTGCTTTTAGGTATAAATAGAGGAATTGAGGTTCCTCAGGCTGCCAATATGGCACCTTTTCTGAGCACTGAAAATCATTTTGAAAACTTAAAAACCGTGCTCATCTGTCCCCTTTAGTTTTTATTCAGCTCTGCTTGTTTACAGAAGGTTATGCACTATTACAGAAGCCTGTTGTGTTATTTTTGTCTTTATTTTGTATGTTTTTATGTGTGCTTCTGAGATTCTCTGCAAAAGGTTCAATGAAAGATAATTAAATGTGATACACCCAGTGCAATCTTTTCTGCTGATTAAACTTCTTAAGACTCATTAGCTAAAAGCAATCTCCTTCAGAGTGATTTCTTCAGACCTTATCCTAATATGTAAATTCTGTTTATTCATTCTTGTGCCTAACAGACCATTCTTTAATCCCCTCATTTTCTCATGGTATAAGACAACAGACTTGCATTCTATCCTACTTACTCCATCCAAAGAAGGGTGGAAGGCTCCAAGCCAAAGAGTACAGCCAGACTGCTAGCAGGATTATCAAAGCCTTCTTCTTCGACATCACCACAATGGAGGCCAATGGTCGTGTGATCACAAAATATCTGTCCAGTGCAATTGCCATCAGTGTGATCATGGATGTGATGCCAAAAAGGGCTCCGCAAAAGGCATAAAGCTCACAACCTTTCAATAGAGAGTATATAAAGTTAACCAACAGATTTAGCCATACATGCTGGTTACACCAGTGTTCTGTTCCGGGAGACCATTTATCCTGTGCCTGTTTACACATTACTTTAAGAACTCTTAAGGCAAAAGGAAATCCACTTTTCCAGCAGCAATATACTTTCCAAGCTGTTGGCTAATTATATTATCTGTGGATGTAAATATCAAAGATGTACTTGCCTTTAATACTCAAGACAGTGATTCACTTGGCATTCAGTTTGCAACTTCTGACATTTCTAGCGGGAGCATTTCAAAGATCCTATGGCAGCTCACTTAGCTTTAATTGTATTCTAACTCTCATGGAAAGACCTATTTTAGTTAAAGTATTTTTATAGTTACTTAGATATCATGGAGCAGCTCGTACCTCAAGATGATGAGGTCTGCATAGTTTCAGTAAATAATTCAGACAAGGATTGGCTGTCAGTTATTTGCTTTGTTTGCTATTTGTGGGACATGATTTGCATTGTGCTGTTGGATGGAATGACAGAAATCTTTCTAATAAGAGAACTATTAATGATGAATGGGAATTAAAACATGCAAATTCATTACATGTTTGAGATATGCCAATTTTTCCATTAGTATCTGCAATTATACAAATAGTACAACAGCTAAAGAGCATATATTCATTAATACATTTAAAAGTCTGCTTTTTAATTACTCAGCCAGCTCTGGAGATTAGACAGTTTGTTTATATATCTGTGTATAGTTTTTTAGCTTTATAGCAAGAAGAACTGCAGAAACATTTATTATCTACTTAATTTTATGAACAAGTTAATAATAAACACCTTGTTCACCTCCCCCACCACGCACATACAAGATATAATTGCAGCACGAGAAAGAGTAGTATCTGCATTGAAAGCATCAATGGGGGATTCATGTAGGTATTTAGTTACCTAACCCCCATTGATTTCACCTCTGTGAATCCCACCCAAAATGGCCTTTATTCCTCAGATATGCTTTATACCAGATAGGCCCCATCAGCCTGGCTACATGATCTGTATGTTTGCCTCCCAGACAGAGGGTGAAATCCTGGCTTCACTGAACTCATTGGGAGTTTTGCCACTGATTTACAAGGAGCCAGGGTTTCACCTTAAATCTGAATCTCTGGTGTCGGTAAGCACAGTTAAGGGCGAGTTCACTGAGGCAGCACATAGCTTTGAGTCTGTAGAGAATCAGGAATGGGTCATTAGAAAGGACAGTTTGACAAGGTTTTATAAGCAAGGATTATACACTGCAAGTAGTTTAAAATAAAAAGATAATAGACATGCATTAAAAACCAATTAACTGGGGGGGAGCAGGGGTAGATAGTTCATACGTATATTTAAATAAACCAAACCACGTCCTATTTCCTATCCTAATCACTTTCCTTCATGTTGTATCCCCTTCACCCAGCTTTTGCCTGGCTTTGTCATTATAGACTGTAAGACAGGTCTCAAACTCCCAACCTGCTGGCCAGTCCCAGCTAGAGTGTTTGCGGGCCAGGACTCCCGGTCGTTGGGTGGGGTCTGTTACCAGTCCCCAAGCCCTGTCCCTTCCTGCTGTCACCCCACACTCTCCCCGCACGGCACTGCATTCTCTGAGCACATGGCTTTGGCGATCACTGAGGGGGCCTGGTGCCATATAGTGGCAGCAGTCACACCCCCAGCACTCCCTGCAGTGGCAGGAGCCATGGGGTAAGCAGGTGGCTCTTGCTCCAGTTCACTCCTCTGCTCTGGAGCACCTGTGCCTCAGAGAGTTTGGGAAGCATGATTGCTGCTGCCACGCAGCACCAGTCCACCTCAGTGATCACCAAAGCCGCATGCTCTGGGGACCGGGTGCTATGGAGGGGAAAGTGTGTGTGGGGGGACAATGGTGTGAAAGGATGGGACTTGGGACCCAGTAATGGCAAGGTCTCCCCCCAGCCCACTGGAAGTCCTGGGCCAGATTGCACAATTGCCTTGGGTGGGATTGGCTCATGGGCTGGGAGTCTGAGACCCCTGCTGTAAGCTCTTTAGGACAGGGACTGTGTTTCCCTGTATGCCTCTCTCTCACTTAGTACATTTTTGGGCACTGTTGTCACATAAACCACAGACAAAGAATGTTGGGTAGTTTAGACCTAGTGGCTACGTCTACACAGGCATGATTTTCCGGAAAAGCTTAAAACGGAAC
>JANRFK010003679.1:15790125-15821913 GCA_030068395.1 Apalone spinifera
TCTGTCATTTGCATCCCTTTTCCGGAAAAGGGTGCCTGTGTAGACGTAGCCTCATAGTCTATGCACCTGTATTCCCTTTCTACGGCCCATCAACAGCTCCTCTAGGCTTATGGCTCCCGAGCTATCACTTGGGTGAAGACTGGCATCTCTGTCCGAGCAGACCAGGATATTTCCAGGCTGAACCATGTTATTCCTGTCAGAAAATAGGCTGTCTAAGCAGACCTGCCTGCTTTCTCTTCATAGACTAATAATAGTGTAATTGTCCATTGCTATAATTTATCACTCATCTCTTTCTGAGCAAGCACAGTTAATTCTTCAGAGAAAAGTATTATGAAGAAAACATTAAAACCAATAAAAGAACTTACATGCTAAAATGTTTCCCAGAGATCAACCCTTCAACAGGGCCTCTGAATGGAGCTGTTCTTCAGTGCCTCACCCAAATGTTTTTGTGTGATTTTTAATTCGTCATTCCTTTTGCTCAGAACAAGAACCCAGTCCTATAGGACTTTATTAGATCAAATTCCTTCCAACCCCTTCCTAAGGATTGTGGCCTTCTATGGACCAGAAGTCCTGTCTCTTTGCCAGATCTGAAAAAAAACCCTGAGTCAGTTTACTAACAGATTATTTATCCCAACATCCTTTTTTTTGTCCACTGGTCTCTAGAATCCAGTTTGAACTTCTGAGGAGACGGAATAGGTAACTGATTTTCCAAGGGCCAATACACAATATAATGCAATTATATTAGCATAAACTCTCCAGATACGTACAGTGCCGCAATAACACAAACAATTGCATTTTAAATGCAATGGATCCCAAATGTATTCAGCTTAATTCAATAAGGATCAACATCATTTAATAAGATTTATCCAAGATACTGCATGACTGTCATGAGGAGTTGTAACCAAAATCCGAAAGATTGTTTGGTTTTCATGATCACACCTACTATCCCACCTTTCATTAACAACTATTTCATATACAAATTGAGGAATACAAGGTCATGGATCTGGATTATTTTGTTGCACATATTATTAGTTTGCATTAGTACACCCATAATGATTGTGTTCCTGGACCAAATCTCTGTGACAATCTCACCAGTATTAACATCTAGCCAAAGGAATATTCCAGACAGAACAAATGAGGTGTATTGGTACCTGCAGAAAGCATAGATGACCAGGAAGTTACCAAGTGTTCCGGTGATCCCCACCACAAGAATGACAGTCCCAATTGTGTAATGGGCATGGTCTGAAACATCCAGCGTAGGGAAGGCATGAGGAACATCTTGCACTGTCCTTTCCTGCAAAGTAAACAGGAATTCGTAAGTGCACAATTGCAATTCACTGAATGAGCTAGCCTCTGCTCTTTCTCTGGGAGGGGAGATGGATAAAGGAGGTCAAAAGCTGGATAAAAATGAACACCTTGGAATAAATCAATCCCTTTCAGATTATATTTGTTTTTATTTCTCTTTTGCAAATATACATGGTTGTATAAGTCATGCTTGAGTCAAGAGCCATTTTTTGGTTTTACTATCAGTTTAGTGTTTTAGCAAAAGAAAAATCTAAAGAAACAAACAAAAATAAAACAAAATACATAATAGCTGATAGAAATACACTGAGATTCTATTGCACTTGACCTCAAGGAATGCTGTAAATAACAGCAAGTGTGTTCTTTGTGTTTTTTGTCCTATGAGAATTTGAATGTTCATGCTAACGTTTAATTTCTATTATTTCCTTAAATCACAGGCTAATAATTCAAATAAATAAACAAACAAGAGTAAAATATTACATAGCTTAAGTGGAAATGGTCAATTCAATGAATATATGCTTGTTTATTCAAGACTTCAATACAGTAGATATCTGGTTTCTCCGACTGAATAACCAATGCAGAATTATTAATTCCTTCAAGACGCAATTACCTTGTAGTGTAGAACTACACTGTTCCTTACAGATTAAATTGAGTATTGAAAAAAAAATGGAACTTGTACTAATACAAATGTTTTACCAAGAATTGAAATGGTTGAAGAAGAGCTATTTTCTTTAGGAACGGGAACAAATATCCTTCTGTATATTTTAATTTGCTTTCTGTGAAATCTAATGTGAATGGTTGATATAGCTGTTTAAAATACAGGTTTGTGGCCCATTGTCTAATGGATTATAATCAAATTAACTTGTACACACATACTATATGTTTGCTTAAGTAGGAAAAAATTCATTATAAATGGCATGTAAATTCAGTAGATATTTTTTTTTGACAACTGGCCCCAGCCTTGTGACTTAAATGATAAGATAAAGCTAAGAGGCATGGTGAATTCATAATAGCAGAATATACTAGGGGCCTGTGGTTACGTCTACACATCAGCGTTATTTTGGAATAACTGACTTTATTCCAAAATAACAGAGAGCATGTCTACACTAGAAACCCTTTATTTCGAAATAATGTTGAACTGGAGGACTTCTTACTCTGACTCATGGCAACCCTCATTTTACAAGGAGTAAAGGAAGTCAAAGGACAAGTGCTCTTCCTTTGACTTCCTGCTGTGTAGACAGTGCCTAAAGCTGAGTTAAGCTATTTCAACTTCTGTTACACAATTGACATAGCTGAAGTTGTGTAGCTTAATTTGACTTTTGCCCTGCTGTGTAGATGCACCCTATGATGGTTCTTCCCCCACCATGAGATTGTCTTATGGATACAATATGCATAACTCAAAGATGTTTTGGACAAAATTCCTCATGTAACCTATCAATTTTAATGTTTCAATCTGATGTATCTGTATATCTTATTTATATATGAATCACTCTTGTATGTAAAGTTAGAAATATGGCTTTAAATGTGCAAATACGTTTATGGTTTTAAATGTGCAAATGAAAGCCATCAAAGTTGACTCCAATGCTCTGACAATTTTGATCACTGGGTGATCAACTCAATTGCCTGTGAACAGCTTGGTTCTGTCTCAGGTTTGAGCAGTGGTTGGTCCTGGAAAATTAACTTACACTGGTATAACAGTTTAACCAGGTAATTTCTCATGGAAGGGAGGTGTAGTAACAAAGAATTCCTGCCCAAAATGAAGTCCACTTAAACTGGAAAGATATCAGTTTATTTGTCTTTGGCTGGTATGACATACCCAAAGAAATAACCAGGGATCCCAGGGAGAAAAAGATCTTCCCTGGCTTGGAGTTTTAGCCAAAATAAGAACAGTTTTAGGGTAAGTTTGCAATAAGCTTTAGCGTGTTAGAACTAGCTATGCATTTTCTTTTATTTTAAATTTGTAATTTACTTTGCTCTGTCCATTTTCACTTGCAACTACTTAAATCCCACTGTTTATACTTAATAAAATTACTTCTATTTACTACCAAGCCTTGTGTAAATAATTGTTGCTTGGGGGAGCAATCAGTGTGCACATCTTTCTTTTGTTGTTAAAAGGGGGCTTACCTAAATGTGTTGGGGTTTTGGTTCCCATTTGGGGGGTTGGTTTCCTGGATGCTGTGTCTGCACTCTCCCAGAGCTGGTGTGATTCAGTGTTTGCATTGCTTTTTGGGCGGGGAGGGGCAGGATGGTGATCTGAGCTCTGTGCTTTGGCTGGGGTAGACCAGGAGAACTGGCCCAGCAGAACAGGGAGCAGAAGTCCCAGAGAGCAAGAAGGTGAATGCCATTGGTTTTATCAGTGCATTAGGAAGCAGCCCCAAAGGGTCTTCTGTGACTGCACCCCATCACAGGGACAGATGCCCAAACTGACACCTCCCACCACCCTGCCCACTTTTTGGCAGGTATACTCTGAGCATTTAAATTCCTGTGGTCCTACCAGATCAGCAAAATTCAGCAGCATGGGCAAGACACAGCCCTAGGCCAACTAAAGCACAGGAAAATCCAAAATTGTGCACCATGAAGATCCAGCCTCTTTCAGACATAAACCAATGTCTAAATCAGTGGTCTCCAACCTTTTTATGCATGAGATCACTTTTTTAATTTAAGTGCAATCCAAGATTTACCTGAAACCTAAATACCCTTGCCCCGCCTCCTTTGTGCCCCCTCTCCAAGACCCCGCCCCTGCTCACTCCATCCTTCCTCCCTTCCTTTCACTGGGCTGGGGCAGAAGGTTGGGGTGCAGGCTCTGGCCTTGGATTAAGGCTGTGGTCAACAACCCATCGATTGCAATCAACTGGTTGATCGGGGGGGAAAGGGGACACGACCAGTTGATCATGAGGTGACCCCCCCCCATTTCCCTCCACCGCAATAAAGAGCCTGAGCTAGCACTACTTCTTGTGAAAATGGAGGTAGTGCCAGCTTCCTACAGCGTGGGAGAGGGGGGGAGTTCCACAGCTGTACGCCAGAGACGGTGTCTCAGGGAGCATGTGGGCTGCTCTTTCCCTCCTCCAAACAGCCAGCATGTTTCCTAAAATGCCGGGTCTGTCATACCGTCGGGGACTTCCTTTTCCCTCCTGCGTGGGGCGGGTGGAGTGGGGATGGGGAGTAGGAGTCCCGGGGCTGTGTGACAGCTCCAACTGCTCAGGAAGCGCATGCTGCAGTGCGGAGTGAAGGAAGAGTATGCACACTTCCTGAGCAGTTGGAGCTGGTGCGCAGTCCTGGGACTCATACTCCCTGCTTCCGGCCCTGGCACAGGAAAGCAGCAGGGGAAGAAAGTCCCGGGTGGTGTGACAGACCAGGATTTTCAGGAAGCACATCGGCTGTTTGGGGAAGGGGGAGCAGTGCACATGCTTCTTGAGACCTGGACCTGGCACACAGCTGCAGAACCCCCAGGTACCGGCTGAGCTGCCCTGTCCCCTCTCCCTGCCCAGACCCCCACGAGCATCCTGCCCCCCTGCCCAGGGCCCCACCAGCACCCTGCTCCTGCCCAGACCCCATCCAGCACCCTGCCCAGATACCACCAGCTCCCTGCCTCTGCCTCATGGCCAGACACCCACCAGCACTCTGTCCTTGCCTCCTAGCCAGACACCCACTTGCACCCTGCTCTGGCCACCAATAGCACCCTGCCTCCTGCCCAAACCTCCACTAGTACCCTACCCAAGCCCCCACCAGCACTCTGCTCTCTGGCCAGATACAATACAGCACCCTGCTCCTGCCCAGAGACCCACCTGCTCCTTTCCCCATCCCCCACCATCACCCTGCCCCCTGACCAGACTCCCACCTGCACCCTACTCAGGTCCCCATCAGCATCCTGCCCCCTGGCCAGGGCTCCACCAGCACTCTGCTCCTGCCCTCTGGCCAGACCCCATCCAGCACCCTGCCCAGACACCACCAGCACCCTGCCTCTGCCTTGTGGCCAGACACCCACCCGCACCCTGCTCCTGCCCCCTCCTTCCTGGCCAGACACCTAACCCCAGCTTGCTCCTATACCCTATTTTCCACTCAGATTCTGCACTCCATCCCTATTCCACTCACTGGCAGCCCTGTCCCACACACTGGATACCTAATTTTTGGCCCCATCTCAGAGTGTAGAGGGACCCACAAATTCCACTAACCCTGGAACCCCAGAAGAGTTAATCTGACCTGAGGCTTGAACCTCAGTCCTACCTACCCTCCCCCCATGCAGTGGGGGTGCCAGGGAGGATGGTGTCTCAGATGGGGCCACGTCAGTGAGGCTTGGGGAAGTTTGGAGGGGTTGGTTTTTTGCATCTTCCTTGTGTGATTCATGCTCTGGGAGTCCCCTAAAGTATCTCACAATCCCATGGGCCAATTGTGGTTTTTTTAAACAATTCTTGGCATGGAGAGGACAATTGACTCTAGGGAAATGGCAATAGCCCCATGGTATAGTGCAGCAATTTGTTAAGGTGGCATTTAACCCTTCAGACTGCTGAGCTCTAAACATACCCTGGAAGCCTTGTGTGCTTGCAGTGAAGACAGACCAGATGTCTTTTGGAAAGAGTGCTGTTCCCTGGTATGAGGCCAGCAAAACAGTGGACCAATGATCTTGCATATCAGTGAACACAGAAGAAGCTGGCAGCATTGTAAATTTCCTGGAATAGTGACCAGTAATAGATTAAGTAGCTCAAGACACAAACAGGAAAACCAGGGACAAGAACCGCACCTCAGGCAACTTGCTGACAGCATCACAGGTGCTGACTTTTCATTGTGCTAGGAGATATGACAGAGAATATGAAGGGTAACAAGAAAGGTTTCTACAGGCATGTTAGCAATAAAGAGGGTGAACGGGGAGGGTGTGGAACCCTTACTGGATGAGGCAGGTAACCTAGTGACAGATGATGTGGGAAAAGCAGAAGTACTCAATGCTTTCTTTGCCTCTGTCTTCATAGACAAGTTCAGCTCCCAGACTGATGCACTAAGCAGTGCAGTATGGGAAAGAGATGGGCAGTCCTTGGTGGAGAAAGAACAGGTTAAGAACTATTTAGAAAAGCTGGACATACACAAATCCAGGAGTCCAGATTCAATGCATCCGAAGGTACTGAGGGAGTTGGCAAGTGTCATTGCCGAGCCTTTGGACATTATCTTTGAAAACTTGTAGAGATTGGGAGAGATCCTGGATGACTGGAAAAAGGCAAATGCAGTGCCCATCTTTTAAAAAGGGACAAAGAACAATCCAGGGAACTACAGACCAGACAGCCTCATCTCAGTCCTCAGAAAAATCCTGGAGGGGATCCTCAAGGAATCCATTTTGAAGCAGTTGGAAGAAAGGAAAGTGATCAGGATTAGTCAACATAGATTCACCAAGGATAAGTCATGCCTGACCAACCTGATTGCCTTCTATGATGTGGTAACTGGCTCTGTGGACAAGGGAAAGTCGGTGAACATGACATACCTTGACTTTAGCAAAGCTTTTGATACAGACTCCCATAATATTCTTGCCAGCAAGTTAAGGAAGTATGGATTGAATAAATGGATTATAAGATGTCTGGAAAGCGGCTAGATTGTCGGGCCCAACAGGTAGTGATAAATGGCTTGATGTCTGGCTGGCAGTCGGTTTCAAGTGGAGTGTCCCAAGGATCGGTTCTAGGGTCGGTTTTGTTCAACATCTTTATTAATGACCCGGATGAGGGGATGGATTCCACCCTCAGCAAGTTTGAGGATGACACTAAGGTAGGGGGAGAAGTAGATATGTTGGAGGGCAGGGATAGGGTCCAGAGTGACCTAGACAAATTGGAGGATTGGGCCAAAATAAATCTGATGATGTTCAACAAGGACAAGTGCAGAGTCCTGCACTTGGGATGGAAGAATCCCATGAATTGTTACAGGCTGGGGACTGACTGGCTAAGCAGCAGTTGTGAAGAAAAGAACCTGGGGGTTACAGTAGATGAGAAGCTGGATATGAGTCAATAGTGCGCCCTTGTAGCCAAGAAGGCGAATGGTATATTAAGGTACATTAGGAGGAGCATTGCCAGCAGATCTAGAGAAGTGATTATTCCCCTTTATTTGGCATTGGTGAGGCCGCAGTTGGAATACTGCATCCAGTTCTGGGCCCCCCAGTATAGAAAGGATGTGGACACACTGGAGAGGGACCAGCGGAGGGCAACAAAAATGATTAGGGGGCTGGAGCACATGACCTTCAAAGAGAGGCTGAGAGATATGGGCTTATTTACTCTGCAGAAGAGAAGAGTGAGGGGGGATTTGATAGTGGCCTTCAACTCCCTGAAGGGAGGTTCCAGAGAGGATGGAGAGAGGCTGTTCTCAGTGGTGACAGATAGCAGAACAAGTAGCAATGGTCTCAAGTTGCAGTGGGGGAGGTCTAGGTTGGATATTAGGAAAAACTATTTCATTAGGAGGGTGGTGAAGCACTGGAAAGGGTTACCTAGGGAGGTGGTGGAATCTCCATCCCTAAAGGTTTCTATGTCATGGCTTGACAAAGCCCTGGCTGGGATGATTTAGTTGGGGTTGGTTCTGCTTTGGGTAGGGGGCTGCATTCGATGACCTCCTGAGGTCTTTTCTAGCCTTGGGATTCTATGATTCTGTGAAATGGTTCTGTCAGATTATATGTAGGGGGAAATATTAACATTACATTAAGGTTGATGTTTTAATTGCATAAGAGTTGAGAAATTCAGTTTGGCTGCGTCTAGACTCTAAAATCATCTGCTTTTCCGCAAAAACTTGCCAGCTGTCTACACTGGCCACTTGAATTTCTGCAAAAGCACTGACGATCTGATGTAAGATTGTCAGTGCTTTTGCGGAAAAACTATGCTGCTCCCATTCGGGCAAAAGTCCCTTTTGCGCAAAAGTTTTGCACAAAAGGGCCAGTGTAGACAGCAGAGATTTCTTTTCCGCAAAAAAGTCCCGATCGTGAAAATAGCGATCAGGGCTTTTTTGCACAAAAGCGCGTCTAGATTGGCCACAGACGCTTTTCCGCAAAAAGTGCTTTTGCGGAAAAGTGTCCGTGCCAATCTAGACGCTCTTTTTCCGAAAATGCTTTTAACGGAAAACTTTTCCATTAAAAGCATTTTCGGAAAATCATGCCAGTCTAGACGTAGCCTTTATGTTTTTATGCTATGTGGCTGCTATAGAAACCTAAATGGGAATTTTGCCTGAGTAGGGATTGCATAATTTGGCCGTAAGCACAGTAACACAAAATACTGTATCAGTAATAAAAGTCTAAGTTCAAATTACAGGAGAAAAAAAATCTACTTTTCTAACACAGGAAAATTGAGATTGAAACATTTTTATTGTTATAATACACAGACCTAATTATGTTTACTCTATGAAAATCCAGTTCTCTGCTTCTGTATGTCTTTTTACACTGACCTTAGTCACAATAACAGAAGCACAACAACTGAAGGAAATTATGTTAGTTATAAAGCACAAATTGTAAAAATGCCTTCGATTTGAATTAAAATAATGGATAACTACAAGCAAGGATTAAATACAAAATTATACAATGAATAAGTAAAGTCACATTAGAGGGAAAGGATATGCATAGGATAGCACAAGTTTTGAAACAAATCATCTAGGAAGAAAATCATTCAGGACCAAAAGTAAATGTCACGGCTTAATAAAGAAGTATATGTACTATAAAAGACAAAGAAAAAAACTTTTGGTAAAGATGAATTAAAGATGGGACAAGGTCACTGAATTTTCTCAGTGTTTGGGGCTCGGATTCCATAACCTATTTTTTGCCATTCTTTTGGAGGATAATGCCTACTTTTAACATATTTTTCCTTTAATAATTTTTCCTGAAAAGTAAGGGCCTTATCAAAAGAGAGTAGAAAGACTTTAATTGACTGAAAAGGCATTGGGTCAGGTCCTACATGCTCAAAATTCTGTGCCGGGTTAACACACATATCACTCATTGACATCAGTAAGGAAACTAAACTGTTGCATCACTCAGTGGAGTCTGATTTGAGATTTTCTAAATAGAATTATAGGTCAAAAAAAGCTGGGGGAGGGCAGAGTGAGGAGGAGAAGGGGGAGAGAAACTGCTTAAGGAAATAAGGTCAGCGGGACAAACAAGACATCAGACAACTCATGCTGTTTTTTTTCCTATTGTTTCCACAGCACATGGGCCTTGTTTTGTTTCTGTTCACCATTGTTATCTGAAGGTATTAGTACTTTAAAAAGAATGCAATTACCATTTGTTGTGGTCCTTATCAAAGCAAGGTTGCAGCTACCTTACCCTTTGACTGCAGTAGGAAGTTCATTCTGGCCAGGCCTACACTGAGGGAAAAAGTCGACTTAAGATACGCAACTACAGCGACGAGAATAGCTAGAGTCAACATACCTTAAGTTTAATTTCTGTAGCATCCCCACTATGAAAAGTCGATGGGAGAAACTCTCCCGTTCACTTCCCTTTCGCCTCATGACCCTGTAGAGTACTAGGGTCGGGGTTGGGCCCATCAGCAGTTGATTTAGCGGGTCCTTACTAGCCTCAGTAAATCAAACCCTGGAAGATCGATCTCTGGGTAAGTATAGACACGGCCAGATAGTGAAGGAATGCTCTGTAGAAGAGTACATTAGGGAACAGAGCATACCGCATGTTATTCTTTTTAAAAAAGAGACAGTGCTGGGTTTGCTTTATATAACATGGCTCAGTACACAAAGTGCTTTACCTAAAAAATAAAACAGTGAGCTGAAAGGTTAAGGACTTCCTCCAGGTGAAGAATATCCCTCAGCTTTTCTTGAGCCAACAAAGATACAAGGAAATGAAGACACTTGTATATGAGGCTTTGGACCACTTGGTGCCAGTATACCGCCAGGCTGCTTGTGCTAAGGCTGGTTTAGCATGGCATTAAATCTCCAGAAACAATTCGCTGAGCAAAAGCAGGCTTCCTTCCTATTATATTAGACGATTAAATGCTACCTGTCTCTCAGAAACACAAACATTGGCACAGTAAAAGTCAACAAGGCAATAGATTGGAGGGAACCCAATCCATTACATAAGCTGTACAAAGGCAAGTGCTCTGGAGCCAAATCTTACAGATGCAGACTGCACGTCAGGGATACATGCAAATGTGAGGGTTAGGTTTACAGTAATACCCAAGTGTATATGAAAATCTGGTTACACAACAGCTTGTTCAAGGGTTTCAGCTCTGGCAATCATGCCATATTTCGTTTGCAGCCTTTGTTAGGTACCTTTCATTTGCTATTGACAGAGAAAATGCCTGACAGGATCAGGCCAAGTGCTACTGTCTTACCTCTGGCAGTGGCAAATACCAGAAGTTTCAGAGAAATATGTAAAGTTATGGAGAAAACTGCCTAGAGAGAGAAGGGAACTAACAGTAGATTTATACCATGAAAGCTGGAAGGCAGTTTTTGCTCTTGTATATTAAATAATCCCCAGGGAGATGTTTTTATTATCTGTATAAATGTGCAATCCTTTTCAAAATCCCATAATGCTGTCTGCCTCAGTAATCTTGTGGCAGGGAATTCCACAGTTTCATCATGTTAACACACTTTTCTTTCCAGCGGTTTTAAACGTGTGGAAGCATGACTAGAAAAATGGGACAAATCTGGGTTTCCTGATGATAATGCATATCACGCCTTTTTGGGATGCTTAGTTCCTACTGACTTGTATGGATGTTTGGGGTGTGCAAAGACTGCAGAAGCAAGCCCATACTGCCTAACCATAGAGTGAATATATTTGTAATCGCAATGAAGACTCGTGTTTGGATGGTGCATTGCAGAAGGCAAGGAGTGGAAATAGGGAGAACAGCATTTTTTTTCTTTGGGGTGAACTTAATATTTATCTGCCAGTTTTCTCTAACACAACTTCTAAAAGAGAAGTGAACATATTTTTAGTTAACATGCAGTAAGCTTTTCTGAAGCTTGGGATATTTGGGAGGCATTGGGAGAAAAGAAAATGCTGGATAGCCAGACAAATCCTTGCTCCTCTAGATCCAACGCTGGAGATCACCACGGTATAGAACCTTACTGTTCTGTACTAAGTATCAGTGGCCTTCCATAGTTATAACTAAGGCAGAATTCTTCTAGGAAGTGTTGAGGAATTAATGAAATAGCTAGTCAGCTACCTGGAAAAGGGTACAATGTACACACCCCTCTCTGCCTGGCCAACTCTGCTGGCTAGTGCAGGGGAAGAAACGGGACAAACCTCAGTCAGCCAGGATAGCTACTGCCAATGGAATATGCTAGAAAGGGAGATGACCTGTGCTCTTCAGTGGGATTGTGTCCCATCCCTGTGTATGGGCACAAGGTGGGAGAAGACCAGGCACAACTGTGCCCTAAATGACACTCACTGTGACCTGGGAGAAGTATCGGGCAGAACCAGTATTAGCCCTAAATACTTGTTCCCCGGTCTAATCATTAAGCTGCAATGGATTTACATGTATTTTTCTAACAAGATGGACTCAAACAGAATTTTTATTTTTGAAAATTCAGTTCACCTTTGAATAAATTAATTTCATTGCATGGATGAAAGGACAAATGCCCTTTAAAAGAGTGAGTCCTCCATTTGACATTTCCTTGTCTGTGACACGGAAAGAAAAATGTATGCACTCGAGCAAAGGGGATAGGGAAGTGAATAAATTACAAACTATTTCAGAAGAGTGAGTTTTATTTTTCCAGCTCAGTAAACCAAAAAACCCTCATCCATATAACAAGTCTTATCCTGGAGACTTTAGTTATTAACAAAACCCACTGAAGTCTGGAATAAAGTTCGCAGCAACAGACATATACATGCCAAGTGTTCTTTCATAAATTTATTTCCAGAGTGTAAAGAAATTATATTCTGTTTCACACTTTCCTAATAGTAGTGATATATGATTCAAGATCTAATTTTCACTTACAGGGAAACAGTGCATCTTCAGGAGATTGTCCTGGGATTTAAATGTATTTTAGTATCGCTCTCTGCATATATGTTAAGCCTTGTTGTGGCTTTGAGAAGTATAGTTCCCTTTTTTCTCTTTTAAAGGATAGCATGATTTTCTATGGAAATGATCTGGTTTATTCCACGGGGTTTAAAATATACAAAACATTTGGAAAGACTTTGTGAAGCAAACAGACCAGCATCAGGGCTTTTTACAAGTACTCCTCTCGAAGAGACCAGAAGAATTCAACATTCAATTTAATTTGTCTAACAAGACTAAAAAAGAAAAGACAAAGGAAACAACTAAAACCTCACTGCTCTCCTGGTTGAACTAGTGGATTCAGTTTGAAGCTAAGTTATGAGAAGTGTCCATGTTTAACAAAGTACAATCTGGTTCCAAGAATAGATTCTAGAAAGAAGTTTCCATCATAAGGCTGGTACTTCTTGCTCCAAATTTGGGTGCTGATTCTAACAGTGATAGGAGCGTTCCCTGTGTGGTTTAGAGTGCTTTAATCACCCGTCTTTGTTGTTATGAATTTACAGTAGAGCAAATTATATATCCCAGAAAAATAAACAGAGCAGAAATTCTGAAAGTTAGCTATATAGGTTCTGCCATCACAATAAGCTCCATATGTCTGATGGAACTTGTTACTCCTCACATCAGCTTGACCTTTTTTCACAGCTTGCTTTCATAGGGCACTTTCTTTGTGGTTGGGGACAGAAGCAAAGAAAGTAATCCTGCTGAAATTATAGTTTCAGCAGGGTGATGCCAATTTCTAATCCCCAATATCTGGTGGGCAGTGGGGTTCTCAGCTCCATGATTTATGTCCTGTTGAGCAACTAGTGTTGCATCTCAGATTTCCTTCTAAACCCTACAAATCATATGCAATCCCTCTAGCATTCTGTTCAGTAGAACTGTTAGGAAATTCTTTGCGCAAGTCAAAAATTATTTGAAAGTTTAAAGATAAATTAATTTAATCTAAGCAAAGTGACTTGATTGATAAAGGGCTTTCAGTAGAGGACGCCATGCCCTTGCTTGAGCCCTTTTCTCTTTCCCTGTTTTCTTTCATTTCTCTTTACCCTCCTTGCTGTGGTCTGGTGTCCTCGCTCATTAGGTTATCCATCTAATTTAGTTTGTAAGCTCCCTAGTACAGGGAAGTTACCTGCTTACTGATCTCTAAAACATTGTACACAGCAGTGTTGTTACAGAAAAAAAGTAATAATCAAACTTTGTTCTTACTATGCAAGTACATCAATAAGAAAACACGTTTTCTGTTCTATTAAAGATTAAACAAAACAAAACTGCAACACGGTACCCTTTCCCCACCCCATGGGGTGTTTGAAACCTGAATATATATTATGCAGAGGACTTCTGTTTTATCCTGGGACACACCAGATGTGAGCACTCAAAATCTATAACTGAATTTTGCAACTTAAATCTGTGTTAATGTTTTCAAATGTCCATATAGCTTGAGAACCCATTGCTGTGGAACAGAATGTTATAGTCTGTTGCTTAAAACAACAAATAGACAAAACTTCAAACACTAGTATGAATGTGAAGACACATTTTGAAAAGCTGAACTACCAGAGTGCTGAGCCAATGAAAGACTTTTTATTTTTTAAATTTGTTTTTGGTTGTGGTAGAATTTTTAGAACACCTGAGGACCAAAAAATAGCAGCTGTTGTAATACAGGTAAACTCTGTTTCTACCAACAGCCTACTGTAGCACTGTCATGGGTTTCCCTCCCACAGTTATTACAAAAGAGGTGGTTGTGTTTAAGCTGCTAAATCAATCACTTCATATTCAGGAGCACACTATTTTTGACAGTTTTACAATATACTTTACATATTTTAAACACTCCACTTTATCTTCTGATTATGTAATCCAGGTTACAATAATGGCTTCTAAAATTATTACAAGAATTTTTAAAAATGGCATTCCCTAAGTTTCCTTCTTGTTTGTTAGGGCGTTGCTGCCTTTAAATGTGTGCAGACCACATACACCTTAGATGTGCATGTACAGTTTCCTTAAAGGCAAGCTTTACTAGCCAAACTATTTGCTACAGCTTTTAGCCACAGAAAAAGAGTTTAGTGCCACACTTACTGTTGGGGCTACAGGAGGCAGGTCCACCAATGTGTAGGCATTAGCTTCTGTGTTGTTCCACATTCCCTGGAGGGACTCCACAGTACTGGTGCAGTTAGGATCTTGAGGGGGGCAAGAGAGGCCCTTTTGGATGGATTGAACATTCATCAGCTGAAATAAAAGCAACTTCCTAAAGCAACAGATGTGACAAAACACTGCTCTCAACCTTGAAGAGCAGTTTCCCTGGTTTTAGAACTCAGCAGGTTGTCAGATTTTCTCCTTTCGAACTATGTGAGATGCAGGGTTTCTGTAGCACTTCAGATTCCTTCTTTCCCTCTCCAGCTCAGCAAAAAGCAGCCCCAGCAGCTTCCATTTAAATATAAAAGCCTGCAGGGTCTGCACATGCCCAGTTAGGCCGTTGCCCCCATTCAAATTAAGACTTCTATTTCACGGCATTATAAAATTGGTGTCCACTTTAAAATAATGTTATTTTCTTGCTTCTGACAGATTTAAATCTGCATGATAACAGTAACACATTATCCTAACATGAACAGAAAAAGAGAAGCTAGAGGAAGGTTGATTTTACTATCAGACTTGAATAATAGTCGTAGTTGTTAATTTCTCCGCTATTTTGGTGAATTAATTTTCAACTTCTGCTAATTGAACACACAAACATGATTAAGCCAGAAATGTAAGGAATCAGATTAACTCAGATATGAAACAGGTTACAATTAGCAGTCTGACTGCACTAAAAAGCAAACAGGAAAAATACATATGCAAACTAATTAAAGCCACCTTGAACTCTACTTCTTTTGCTGCCTTTCAGTTTTAAAATTGTTGATGGAAAAAGCCATACACAACGACACATTGCAGGAAGACCATGCAGGACCTATTAACTGTCATGTACACTATGGCAGTGTCAAACGTGTGCAAGTCGGCCGTTTTCCTGCATTAAGGCCCCTTTTACACTTACCATGATTATGGAAAAGGGCATTAGTGTTAATGCCCATGTGGAGGTTTGTCCAAGCAGCTCCTGGCTAGCCAAATATCAGAGTCATAGATCTGAGGCCTCTCTGGCAGTCAGTGCTGCTGAGTGACCCTAATGGGGGCTGTTAGCTTCAGTGCAGTTGGATGGTATGGGCTGTTCTGAAAGCCTTTATCTGAAGACATTTTTACTGTAACATTGAAAATTGCATTCCCTGGGGCCCACTCTGAGATTCCTGTTCTCACACCACTTTTCTTCAGTCTGTACTTGCCATAGCTAATCTGAATCAGGGCACTAGGATGCATGTTTCATGAACTGCTCTCTCTGCACAGTTACTCCGTGCAGCCATCCTCACTATCCCCAATGCACAACACTCACATCACTAGTCCAGCAAATTCACCTGTTTCTGATGGGCATATAAAAAATATGCTATTCAGCATCCCAGCCAGAAGGAGGGCTCTCCTAGGCTGAGTGTTATGAAGTACTCCAAAAGTACTGTGTATTTAGCACATTGCTCCTGGCCTCTGCCTTGGAGCTGTCCCCAGGAGTGTCCTACTTTCTGTGCAAGGTGTGTGTGAAAGACTGAGTGTGTTTGTCTGACTTACAGACACATACACACTGTGTGAGAGTAACGGAGATTCATATTGCCCCTTTAAGTATGCTGAGCACATTCAAACATAGGAGCAGTTGCCAGCAAGCTCTCTGAACCCCCAGCCCTGTCATGTCCCCACCTGTGGCTATGGGGTATGGGGTGGAGACACCCTGATATCTGTGCCCCCACCTTGCACAGAAAGTAGGACACTCCTGGGGACAGCTCCAAGGCAGAGGCCAGGAGCAGAACAGCAGTAATGAGGGACAGCTGAAATTCTGGCACTTGATAGTCTTAGGGCCAAACCAGTCAGAAGCATCTGTTAGAGGCTCCAGGATTTACTAATGTCAATCAGAAGCAGCCTTATAAAAAAAGCAGCCTGAGCGAATAGAGTGAATTTTCTTGGGAAGCACCCAAGAGGAGGTAAAGTGAGTGTGACATTAGGGGGGTTATGTTGTGAGCTAGTGGGGTATGCATCCAAGTGTCTGTCTTGTCTGTCTGTGTCTGTTTGATTGCTGCTAACTGCAGACTGACTGTGTGTTTGTTTGGAAAGCATGACTGTATGAAAAATGTGAATCAGGAGGGCTTTGTTCCAGGTGGACCCTGAGGGGTTCATTGGATTGGAGGCAAGGCTTTGAGACAGAGCACCTGCTTTGAGCCAGCAGTCGTATAAAAAAAGCAGCCAGAGCAAACTGAGTGAGGCGGGGGAGAAAAGGTGAAGGAGTTGCACTGTATGTAAGAGAGCAGTATGACTGCTCAGAGCTCTAGTAGAAAGCTGGAGAAAAACCTGTTGAGAGTCTTTTTGTTAATTTTAGAGGCAGGAGCAACAAGGGTGATGTCATGGTGGGTGTCTGATATAGGCCACCAGATCAGGTAGATGAGACAACTAACGGAAGCTAACATAAGCTTTAGACAACTAACAGAAGCTTCCAGATCATAGGCCTTGGTTCTCATGACTTTAATCACCCTGACATCTGTTGGGAGACCAATACAGCAGTACACAGACAATCCAGGAAGTTTTTGGAGAATGTTGGGGATAACTTCCTGGTACAAGTGCTGAAGAAACCAACCAGAGGCCATGTGCAGCCTGACCTGCTGCTCACAAACAGGGAGGAACTAGTAGGGGAAGTAGATGTGGGTGGTAACCTGGGCAGCAATGATCATGAGGTGGTCAAGTTCAGGATCCTGACCAAAGAAAGAAAAGAGCAAAATACACACCCTGGACTTCAGAAAAGCAGACTGTGACTCCCTCAGGGAACTGTTGAGCAGGATCCCCTGGGATGCTTACATGTAGGGGAAAAGATTCCAGGAGAGCTGGCTGTATTTTAAAGAAAGCTTATTGAAGGCACAGGAACAAGCCATCCCGATGTGCAGTATGAAAAGTAAATATGGTGAGAGACCTGCTTGGCTTAGCAGTGAAATCCTTAGCGAGCTTAAACACCAAAAGGAAGCTTACAAGAAGTGGATACTTGGACAGGTGATCAGGAAAGAGTATAAATGTATTGCTCGTACATGCAGGGGTGTAATCAGGAAGGCCAAAGTGCAATTGGAATTGCAGCTAGCAAGGGATGTGAAACCAAGAAAGATTTCTACAGGCATGTTTGCAATAAGAAGGTGGTCAGGGAAGGTAAGGGACCCTTTCTGAATGGGGGAGGTAACTTAGGGTAAGTCTACACAGCAACATTATTTTGAAATAACTTAGTCCACGTCTACACAGCAGGCAGTTATTTTGAAATAATGTTGAAATACTGTCAAGCTGGAGGACTTTTTAGGCTACGTCTAGACTGCACTGCTTTTCCGGGATACCAGAGGAATGCTGCGTCCAAGGAACGCATCCACTTTTCGGAAAAATTTTTGAAAAAGTGGACAAACTCTTTCGCTATCCCTGTAAACCTTGTTTTACAAGGAAGAAGGGATGTGACAAAATAACACTTATTTCCTAAATTTGGCACGCTGTAGATGCGCCAAATTTTGGAAAAGGTTCTTTCAACGGTAAAGCGGAAAAAGATACGCAATTTGAATACTGCAAATTGTGTTTCTTTTTCCAACTTACCCTTGCAGTGTAGACCTAGACTTACTCCAACTCCTGTAACCCTCATTGTACAATGAGCATGGGAAGTCAGAGGAAGAGTGTTCTATTTTGAAATAAGTGCAGTGTAGATGCTCCCAATTTCAAAATAAGCTATTTTGAAATAAGCTACACAATTGACGTAGCTCAATTTGTGTAGCTTATTTCAAGTTAAGCCCTGCTGTGCAGATGCACCCTTAGTGGCAGATGATGTGGGAAAAGCTGAAGTACTCAATGCTGCTTTTTTTTTTTTTTGCCTCTGTCTTCACAGATAAGGTGAGCTCTCAGAATACTGCACTGGGAAAAACAGCATGGGAAGGAGATGGGCAGCCCTTGGTGGAGAAATAACAAGTTAAGAACTATTTTAAAAAGTTAGACATACACAAATCCATGGCACTGGATCTAACGCACCTGAGGCTATTGAGGGAGTTGGCTGAAGTGATTGCAGAGTCATTGGCCATTATCTTTGAAAATTTGTGTCAATCTCAGAGTAGCTCCCAGATGATTGGAAAAAGGCAAATGTAGTGCCCATATTTAGAAAAGGGAAGAAGAATCCAGGGAACTCACAAATTGTCACCCTCGCCTCAGTCTCTGGAAAGGTGATGGAGGGTATCCTCAAGGAATCCATTTTGAAGCACTTGGAAGAGGGGAAGGTGATCAGGAATAGTCAACATGGATTCACCAAGGGCAAGTCATGCCTGACCAACCTGACTGCTTTCCTGTGATGAGGTAACTGGCTCTGTGGACATAGGGAAGTGGGTGAACATGACATAACTTGACTTTAGCAAAGCTTTTGATACAGTCTCCCACAGTATTCTTGCCAGCAAGTTAAGGAAGTATGGATTCGATAAATGGACTATAAGGTGAACAGAAAGCTAGCTAGATTGTTGGGCTCAGTGGGTAGTGAATAAGGACTCTATGTCTGGTTAGTGGTCGGTTTCCAGGAGAGTGCCCCAAGGATCGGTTGTAAGGCTGGTTATGTTCAAAATCTTTATTAATGACCTTGATTAGGTGATGGATTGCTATAGTATTCTTGCCAGTAAGTTAAATGGATAAGATTCATGGAAAGCTATCTAGATGGTCAGGCTCAATGGGTAGTGATCAATGGCTCAAAGTCTGGTTGGTAGTCAGTATCAAGTGGAGAGCCCCAGGGTCAGTTCTGAGGCCGACTTTGTTCAACATCTTTATTAATTACCTAGATGAGGGGATGGATTTCACCCTCACTAAGTTTGCACTAAGTTAGGGGGAGAGGTAGATGTGTTGCAGGGCAGAGATAGGGTCCAGAGTGACCTAGACAGATTAGAGGATTGGGCCAAAAGAAATCTGATGAGATCCAACAAGGAATCTGCACTTGGGATGGAAGACTCCCAAGCATTGTTACAGGCTGGGGACCGACTACCTAAGCAACAGTGTTGCAGAAAACAACATGGGTGTTGCAGTGGATGAGAAGCTGGATATGAGTCAATGATTTCAGATATGATTTCAGTGTGCCCTTGTAGCCAAGAAGGCTAATGGCATATTAGGTTGCATTAGGAGAAGCATTGCTAGCAGACCTAGGGAAGTGATTATTCCCCTTTATTCAGCACTGGTGAGGCCACAGCTGGAGTATTGCATCCAGTTCGCGACACCCCTCCCCCCATTTCAGAAAGGATGTGGACTCCTTCGAGAGAGTCCAGTGGAGAGCAACAAAAATGATGAGGGGGCTGGAGCATATGACTTATGAGGCGAGGCTGAGGGATTTGCGCTTATATAGTCTACAGAAGAGAAGAGTGAGGAGGGTTTTGATAGCAGCCTTTAACTCCTGAAGGGAGGTTCCAGAGTGGATGGGGAGAGGCTGTTCTCAGTAGTGACGGATGGCAGAACAAGGAGCAATGGTCACAAGTTACAGTGGGGGAGGTCTAGGTTGGATATTAGGAAAACTATTTCCCTAGGAGGGTGGTGCAGTACTGGAAAGGGTTACCTAGGGAGCTGGTGGAATCTCCATCCCTAGAGGTTTTTAAGTCCTGGCTTGAAAAAGCCATGGCTGGGTTGATTTAGTTGGGATTGGTCCTGCTTTTAGCAGGTGGTTTCTTCCAACTCTATGATTCTATGCTATTCTCCTTATACTGGTGTCTAATATATTATTCATTGAATTATCATAGATATTTAGGATAAGAGAACATGAAAATATAAATCATAGAACTGGAAGGGACCTTGAGAGAACATTGAGTCCATTTCCCTGCCCTCATAGCAGGACTAAGCACTGTCTAGACCATCCCTGAGAGAAATCTATCTAACCTGCTCTTAAATAACTCCTGAGATGGAGATTCCACAGCCTCCGTAGGCAATTTGTTTCAGTGTTTAACCACCCTGACAGTTAGGAAGCTTTTCCTAATGTTCAGCCTAAACCTCCCTTGCTGGAATTTAAGCCCATTGCTTCTTGTCCTCTCATCGAAGGCCATGGAGAACAATTTTTCTCCCTCCTTCTTGTCACACTCTTTTAGATACTTGAAAACAACTGTATCCCCCCCCTCAGTCTTCTTTTTTCTAAAGTAAACAAGCTCAATTCTTTCAGTCTTCCCTCATAGCTCATGTTTTTTAGACCTTTAATCATTTTTGTTGCTCTTCTCTGGACCGTCTCCAATTTCTCCACATCTTTCTTGAAATGTGGTGCCCAGAACTGGAAACAATACTCCAATTGAGGCCTGATTGGCGCAGAGTAGAGCAGAAGAAAGACTTATTGAGTCTTGCTCACCACAGTCCTGTTATTGCATTCCAGAATCATGTTTGCTTTTTTTGCAAGTGTCACACTGTTGGCTCATGGTTAACTTTTGGTCCACTATTAATGCAAGATCAAACAAGTTGTTTAGCATAAGTAGTTAACACATATTGTAAGGACCATTCACAGTAGAGTGATCTAGCTGCAAGCAAAGGACAAAGTCTGTTTAATCTATGGAAATTTGTGTAAACACTAAACACCATGTTCATTTCACCACAATACTGTGACCTGAAACATTTAATGTAGATTTGGAATGTTGAGATGAAACAACATTTTGTTTTAGTTTTTGGAAACCAAAAATAATTCTGTTTTCAAATTTCAATTTGTGGATTTTTTTTCTCCACTTTATTTTTTGTTCTCCCCTCTCTAGGCCAAAGAGGGCTGCCGTGCCTTGTAATGTGTATGTCAGTATAAAGAACTATCTTTGCCTTAATTTCTGTTTTAATATTTCATAATCTGCAAAATAGACAAAGTAATTGGTCTGAACCCTTTTTGTGCAGAGGACTTAACTGGGCTGAGAATCTGAAAATAAGCATGATCCTCTAATCTGTGTAGCCCAGAATGCCATATTTCTGTGCACTGCAATGTCTGTGTAGCTTGCTTTGAACAGCTTATCTCTTCTGCCAGTGTGAATTGGAAAGTGTGAGTGTAAAAAATAAAGGCATGGTCACCACAATAAACATGTCTGCCATGCAAGGTGCATGGGTTTTGTAAGCCCCAGGAGTGTCATCTTGAGCAGCCCAAAAGTAGGGATAGAAAGCATCTATAGCACAGGGGCAGGCAAGTCACATTCAGGTGCTGGATCTGACCCGCCAAGCCTTTCAGTCCAGCCCATGGCCTGCCCACTGGACGCAGAGGGAGGGAGCAGCCCCAGGGCTCAGAGCAGCTGGCTGCTCCATCTGCCTCTCTACGCAGAGGGTGGGAAGGGGAAGCTTTGCTCATTGTCAACCCCCTCCTTCACTCAAACGCCCTCTCAGACCCCACACTCTTTCCAGCACCCGAGTTTCCAACCCAAGCACCCAACCTCAGTCCCAGACCCCTCACCTCCTCCATAGAAAAGTGCAGCCCTTGACCACTTATCAGAATTCTGGAGTGGCCCTCCATCAAAAATTATTGCTCACCTCAATCTAGCAGCATAGGATGACATGAGGTAAAAGTAGGAGAAGTATATATGTGGGAGAAAAATGGTCCACTCTGCAGCCAAGCAGTCTGGGAATGGCTGGAGGGGAATATATGGTCTTGATAATGGGAGTTGATACTTCAGGGGAATTAACCATTTTGAGTTGATGTTTGTGTGGTATTTTGAGCATGCTGAAGTGGCGGGGTGGAGGGAAGAAGGGCAGTAAAAGCTATGAACATGGAGAGGTGCTCACTGCACTGATCCACCCAACATAGCACCCAAACAATAACCATAACAAAGTTATCGAAACCTTCTGTCAAGGCTGTTCTCTTGCTAGCATTCCAAGAGCAGAAGGTCCCCAAGGTCACAGATTCCCCAGTCTTGGCTTAGTATTGCTGCCATTACCCAAATGCAAAACTTTGAGAACCCAGGAAGGTGCACATGGGAATTCCTTCTTATGGGGTACCCTCAAGCTCTTTTAATTCTTCCTCTAAAGAGCTTGAGACTCAGCTGCTCAGATCAGCTCAAAATGGAACTTTAATTTATCTTAGTAGGTTGGCTGTGCAGTCTTAGACACGTGCACACAGAACCTTCCTCCTTCTAGGACACAGGCAGATCATGATCTTCAAAAAGTGATTTTTAAAGAAAAAAGAAAGAAAACATATGTGATGAAACATTGTTTGGTTGCTATGTGTTACAGAGCACCTGAAAAGGGATTAAAACCACAGGGAATGGTTTCCCTGGGATTCAGTTTGGAAAATTATAGTGTAAGCAGGGTAGTTACATGTGCTCAGCACAGAGAAATCCAACAAACCCAAAAATAAAGAAAAATAACCTGCTCGTGTCTGACTAAACATTCCCTGTACTACTCACATAGCTGTAGTTTCAAAATTTAGTCCTTTCCTAAGCATGGATGTCACTGGATTCTTCATGCCTGGCTCCCTGGATTATTTCATGTCCTCCTAAATTCTGCTCCGGTCACACCTCAGCAACACAAAGACCACTGCTTCCAATTCAAAAGCCCACACTCTGTTTCCATTGGCTCTCCTAGCCTCTTGCCAATTCATTTACTGCTTCCCTAACATTCCTGGGGACTCTCTGCAACTCTCTGTCTATGGTGTTAACTCTTATAGGTAGGGCAATAGGATTAGGTTTAAAGAGTTAAAATCTACCAAGAAAAGACTTTAGCCAACTGAATGACTGGAATGTCCAGAAAATAGTGTTACCGCCCTCATTAACCATAACCTTCTTATGCTGTGGTATTGTAGAGATCCCCCTGCAACATTGTCAGGTTGCTGTTTGCCTAGATTTCACAGCCATCTTGGATAACACCTTTGACTTGGTTTCTGGCTCAGCAGGACTGAGTTTGCTGAAGAGATCTTGTTTGTTTGGGAACATCTCTTGGCAGGGGTCTGTAGTCATATAGATGCCTTCCAGTGCTGTGGTTAAGCTATCCCCTGTATACTCAGGTTTGCTGGTGGACTCCTTGGAAAAACTCCAGTCCATACCCATGGCTGTAAAAAAACTCAGCATTTTTCTGAGTTCTATAGATCTTTAAAGGAATTTCATTTCAGAAAACTTTTCTACCATTCACTCAGTGTCCCAGATGAGGAACTTTGACCATCCTCACTTTGCATTTCCTGGTAGTGCTAACTCCTTTTCTCCTCCGTTTCCTTTTTGAGATTAGTTGAAAGGGACAGGTTCCCCCAACTCACTGGATGGGAATTTTCTTTGATGGGGTTAATTCCCTGGTTCAACCCATGACATATTTTACACTTGGTTGGAGACAAATCAGCTTCTTTTATGAAGTGTAGCTAACTCCTCTGGCTGGAATATAATAGGGAAGTTGATATGTGAAAGTGGCCGTGGTCAATAAGCTAGCCAGTCATTTCCCTAGGGCATATTTATAAAAGTGTTATTTCTCTATTAACTAATCCCTCCTCTAGAGCTAAGGCACTGGCTCAGTAAACCCTCCTCTTTCCTCATCAACTTACCTACTTGTGTTGCAAACTCAATGTAATTCCAGTCATCTATTTTTTTTCGTGTGACAGGATTTTTCCCTAAATGCCCCTGTTACCTCTAACCTTTTTATTCACTGTTTACATTAGTCATATTACATGCAACAACATCCATTTGGTTGGTACATGCTGTGATGGGTTCAGTCATAGAGATACTCTTGAGACTGTCACCTGGTGGACTGATCATACCACTGAGTCTGCCTACCTGCTTTCTGGGGCAATCAACCACTTTATCCTAAAGGGCCAGAACCTCTGGTTTTCCCCAGTGAAGGCAAGGGTTGGGCCACAGCTCACAGCAGAGCAACAAAGATGCTGAGTTACACTCAGCTCTAGGAAGGCTCAGTCTAATGAACTTGATACAGAGCCCAGGTACACAACCCTGTTGGGACCAGAACCCCAGATAAATCCATATACTCTGCATATGAACAGTGAGGTAACAATTGTTTACACTGGGTTTAATCATAAAAGTGATTTTATTAAGAAGTAGGACTTAAGTGATTTCAAGTGATAACAAACAGATCAAAGTAAGTTACTAAGAAAAAATAAAAAATATGTCAGCTAAGCTTAATACACCAAGAAACTTGTTACAAAAATTTTCTTACCCTAATACAGATTGAACCTCTCAGGTCTGGCATCCTCGAGACTGGAGTTGTCCTGAACAAGGGGATTTGCTGGACAAGGGGAGGTCAGGCATCTGGGTTCTCCTGGGCTTCTCTCGTGGCAGCTGCCCTGGCAGAAACAAGAGGCCTGACCTCCTCTGGCTCACCTGCCTGGGACTGCTGCCCCCAGCCCACTCATGGGGCTCTGGTCTCTGCCCGCAGCCCCATGCGGGGCAGCAGCTGCTCCTGGAGTTCCCTGGATCCAGCCCCGCACGCAGCAGCAGCTGCTCCCGGGTTCCTCAGTCCCACATGCGATGAGGCAGCTGCTCCTAGGGTTCCCCGGCCCCAGCCCTGTGTGTGATGGGGCAGCTGTTCCTGGGGTTCCCCAGTCCCACATGTGGTGGGGTTCCCCATCTCTGCACCGTGGCAGCAGATGCTCCCAGGGCTTTTTACTGCCAGTTCTCTGCCCGGGTAGAGTTCTCTGTCAGAACAGTTTCTAGTCCTCCACGTTCAACAAAGCCTGCCAGGTGTTCACTGTTTGCACTTGCCATGTCCTTTGGCCCCCTTGTCCTGATCTCAGAAGCAGGCTGAGGAAAAGCTGTCACCGCACTGCTAGCCCAGGCCTTTTGCCTCCCTTTCCTCCCCTGTATTCACCCCTTTTGTAACAAGGCTTGTTTCCTCTATTGGTTGCAGCTGTAGGCATCTGCCTTCATTCCTGGCAGCTGCCTGGGGGTGCGATCAAGTTGCTTGCTTATAAGCAGAAGACTTGCCTCCTGGGGTTTGTAGATCACATTATACAGCCAAATCCAAATAAAAGGCAGCATTTACTCTTAAAGAGGCAGCTGTGGGGAGCTAAGCCACTGAAGGTGGGGGAGGCACAAGTTAAATGCGGGTAGCTGACTGCTTACATACTATGAACAGTCCCCCAGTTCTGGTTTTCTCTGTGGTGCTGACAGCCTCTTTGTTTGCCCAGAAGTTACTGTCCTGCTTCCAGAAAAGGGTGTTCTTATCTTCAAGCCCAACACTTTGGTAATTATTCGAAGGCCTCCTCCTAGGCATCTGCCCTTCAGCCATGCTAATACTTGGCCTGACCCAGATGTCTCCTCTTGCGAGGTGGTGAATCCAGGACAGCCTTAAAGATTATTCACTTTGAGTCTGCAGATTTTCTGGAGCCCACTTTTGGATAGGCAATACCATGCTACAAAACCTGAGTCAGTTGAAGCCATCTGCTACAGCCCCAATATGAGGCACTGAAAATCACTAGCTGGAAATGTAGGTGTATATTTTTATAACTAATGTACAAATGAAGCTTGAGCCCTGAGAGGATGAATAAAATTGGAGAGCTAATATGGAAACGTAACACTAGTGCTTAGAGCTTCCTGTGTCACGGTTTCACTACGCCCTGAGGTACAGTGCCGGTTCATTGCTCAGTTTCTCATGCTTTCCTGATTAAGGGTCTAGGGTTCAATTGAATTTCAGCTCCCTAGTATGTCTTCTGGGGAAAGGTTATGTCAAGATTCAGCTATAACATAAAAGTTGTTGAAGGGAAGCTTTAGGAATAACTGCTATTGTGCATTCTTCAGCCACAGGCCAGGCAGGCTATCAGAATATATCAAGTGAAGCACAGTTGGCAAAGTACAATGCTGCAGTTGTTTCTTTTGTTTCAGATTTGCTAAGCCAGGGTCACTGGGGAGCTATCCAGCAAAAGAATAGCCAGGGATCCGTGCTAAGTCATAGCAGAGAAAACTAATGAAACTGTGCAACGCTTCCATTACTGTTTCCTCATAATCCACTGAGCACATTACTAATAGATTATACTGTCTTGCAACAACAACAGGAACTAAAAATTAGTATAGGAAATCACAGTTACTTAGCCTGCTCAGGTTACTACCAACTTAACTGAGAGTAGAATTGATCTGTCTTGTCCAATTCTATATGTTCCTTTGGATATTATTGTGTACTCTGGAAGACATGGTTTTCTAAAGAGGGAGAGAAATTATGGTATCCTGATCCTAACTCAACAGTATGATAGAGCTCCTTAAGCTAAGATTTAGCTAGCAGGAATCTTACAGAAATAATGTTTATGATGATCCTTAGCACCTACAATATTGTATCATTGTTGAATTTAGGCTAGTTTCTTTATCTGCATTTTCATGTTGTTTAGTAATCTCTCCCTATGCAGTTATTTGGGAGATAGATACATATATCTTAGATACTAATACAGCCCTTTTCCATAGTATCTAATCTTTTGAGAATTCATGGGGATTTGGGGAAATGTTTTCTCTTTTCTTTTTCTACCATCTTTCTCCTAGCTATATACAAGTGTATGCCATTTGTTGCTACTAGTTACTGAATTGTTAGAAGAAAATAGTTTTAAAAAGAAGAACTGAATATGGGGAAAAGTTGAAAATGTGGCAAAATCATATGTATGCATGGAGCTAAGTCTGATGGCAATTCCAGATATATGTATCTCTCCAACACTGTGTGAAAAACTTTAGTGTGACATAGATCCTCTAACAACCCTACTATTGCAAAAGGGGGTAAGTGGTGGTCAGACTGGAGATGTGTGTAATAATTCAGCCCAAACTTACCAATATGAAAGCCCAATGACATCAGAAGCCATGTGTGAATGGGCAGCATCGCAGTCCTGCCGCACCATTCCTCTAAGTCCCTTAGAGGTCCCTTCAAAAGTCCCTTCTGCTCACCGCTCCATTGATTCCTCCACTGTCTGTTTCAGTCTATTGCCTCCACCTCCGTGTCCTCCAGGTGTAGTCACATGGTCTCCTCCCCCCTCTCCGGCACTGCCATCACCGGGGGCTCCGTCCACACCTGGGGAAGAGGGGGCAACCCAGCTCCCTCCTTCTTCCTTTCCTCTCCCCCCCTTGTCTGCCCCGGTGCTGTTTTTAAACGTCAGTGCCTTTCCCCATGCCAGCTTACCTGCCGGTGACCCTGCTCCCCCTGGGTCTGCACTGGTTTGCACACCGGCCGGCATGCGCTTGTGCCATGTGGGTGCCTCGCTGCGTGCCGCCTCTGCGCAAGCGCCACGGGCCCAGAACAGTGGCGGCCTGTCGGCCACGAGTACAGCACTGCCAGCTGAGCTAGCGCGGGGGGTGGGACCCCCATCACAAACCTCCCCCTTTCAATCCAGGTTCCCTTCGAGGAGCTCATCTGAGGGCCAGCGTCTCGAGAGAAAATCTGCATTTCCGTTAGTTGCTCCTGACTTATGTAATACTACAAATCTATAAGGTTGGAGTGCCAAATACCATCTCATAATCCGGGGATTGTATCCTTAATCGAGTTTAGCCATTTTAGGGGTGCATGATCCGTCACTAGCTGAAATTAATTTCCCCAGAGGTAGTATCATAAATTCTCTATTGTCCATTTAGCTGCCAGAGCTTCTTTTTCTATGGTAGCGTACTGTTGCTCCCTTGTACGCCACCTACCTCCGTCCAAAAAAACACTTACGGGGGTTTGCCGTCAACTTCGCCTCCACAGTACTCAAGTACTGCTCTTAAGTATTCTAGGTGTTGTTCCCACAAGTTGCTATAAACAATAATATCGTCAATATATGCGGCAGCATAGGCTAGATGTTCATTCAGTATCTTAGCCATTAGGCGCTGGAATGTGGCCGCGGCACCATTTAGTCCGAAAGGCATTGTAAGAAAGTGATATAATCCGAAAGGGGTAGCAAACGCTGTCTTTTCTTGCAAAACCGGTGTTAACAGGATCTGCCAGTACCCCTTAGTAAGAGCTAGTTTCGATAGATATTGTGTGTTCCCTAGCCGTTCTAGTAATTCATCTACTCTCAGCATAGGGTAAGCGTCAAAGCGAGAGATTGTGTGAACCTTATGAAAGTCTATGCAGAACCTGATGGACATGTCCCGTTTGGGAACCAAGACTATGGGGCTTCTCCATCCACTTTGGGACTCTTTAATCACTCCTATCCTTAACATCCAATCCAGCTCCTCCCGTACAGGTTCCCATAGCTTCCTAGGGAGAGGCCATATTGTGTGAGAGGCCACTTTCCGTCCAGGGAGCATCTGGATATGGTGGTACATCAATGGCGTCTTCCTGGGTTGTATTGACAGGACCATCGGAAATTCTTGCAGCAGGGCTGCCACCTCCTCTCCTTGCTGCGGAGTCAAGTCTTCCTCTAGATTCATGTCAGTCACTGCCTCCATGTCCCCTCCCCAGGGGCCCAACTCCGGTTCCAGGGCCTGCAAGGTAATCATCATCCCCTCACAAGCTGCCCACTTTTTCGACAGGTTGACATGACATATCTGGGTGTCTCTACGTTTTCCCGATAGTCTTATCTCATAGTCCATGGGCCCTACTTGTCGCAGGACTTCGAAGGGCCCTTGCCACTGCACCATCAACTTGGAGTCCGTGGAGGGTAGAAGCAGAAGCACCTGATCCCCAGGTTAGAAAGTACGGGGCTTGAACCCTTGACTATAATATTGGGCCTGTCTTTCCTGGGCCCGTATTAAGTTCTCTTTGGCTATCTCCCCCACTGCTTTTAACTTGTGTCTTAAGTCCCGAATATAGGGAACTGTGCCCTTCACCCTAGAGTCCTAGTCCTCCCAGGTCTCCCGTTTCAGGTCTAATATCCCCTGGGGCTGTCTCCTGTACAATAATTCAAAAGGGGAGAACCCCATCGAAGCCTGAGGTACTTCCCGGGTGGCAAAAAGCAGGGCGGGGAGCAAAAGGTCCCAGTCGTGGGGGTCTAGGTCTACAAACAGACAGATCATTCCCTTTAATGTTCTATTAAATCACTCTACTAACCAATTGGTCTGGGGGTGATACACTGACGTCCGGAGGGCTTTTATCTTTAAAAGGCAGCATAATTCCCCCATAAATTTCGCTGATACTTTAGTGCCCTGATCTGTCAACATTTCTTTTGGGATCCCCATGCGGGCAAATATCTTTACCAATTCTCTCGCCAGTGTGGCAACGCGTAGCAGTCCGGCCTCTGGGTAGCGGGTCACATAATCTATAAGCACCATGATATATTGATTACCTTGCCAGGATTTTTCTAAAGGCCCCACTAAGTCTCGGGCAAACCTTTCAAAAGGCACATCTACCACTGACAAGGATACTAGGAGTACCCGGGGCAGTGTCCCTTGGCCTGCTTTCTGACATACAGGGCAGGATGCACAATAGTGTCTGACTTCCCCGTGGATGCCCAGCCAGAAGAACCTTTGCATGAGCCACTGGAGGGTTTTCTCTCGGCCCAAATGCCCTGCCCAAGGGTTCGTGTGGGCCAACTCTAGGATTTGTCTCCAGAACTGGCTGGGTACTAATTGCTGCTGGACTTCCCCTTGCCGACTAAGGTGCCCCTGGATTCTATACAGTCTACCGGCTCTTGCCTCGAACTGGGGTGATATCTTTTGTCCTCGCTGATCTGGGGGAGGTTCCTCTGGACTTGTCACCTGCTCCCACACGTTTTTTAGTGTGGGGTCTTCCCGCTGTTCCTGGAGGAAATCCTCCCCAGCTGCGATGTCTTCTCCCTCCAAGGACCGCATCACCTCCTTCTCCCCTCCCGGCACTGGGGTTACTTTAGTCCTGTGTCCTCTCTCCCCAGGATTTGGAAGGGTCTCTGTCCTTGACTCTCCCCACTCCTTCATGAGGCACTTAAAGCCAGGCCAAACCCTTTCTAATAGTATAGGGTAAACTAGTTCTGGCACCATCGCGACTTGGCAAGTGGCTTCCACCTCCCCATCTGATAGGTAAACCCATACCGTTAAATATGTCTGCACGTCCCCATGTATGCATTGCATCGTTACGGGCGCCTCCCCTCTGTCCGTGGCGTTAATCAGTTCTGCCCGTACCAGCGTCTGGCTACAACAAGAGCCTACCAGTGTGGGTACAGGTTCACCTTTGAGCCTTACCTGAATCATCAATTTGGTAGGATCCTGCCCCATCCCTCGAAGCTGGTGACTAGGCATTGCCCATATGAACAGTCCATGAACAGGCAGTCTCATTTGAAGTGACCCTCCTGGCCGCACTCATAACACGTGTTATTGGGGGTCATGGGTGGTGGGACCGGTGTTAGCGAATCCCCATCTTGTTTGGCCTCTTCCAGAGACTCAGGGAGTGGCATCCCATGCCCGATCCGTCCTTTGGTATTGCCGGCTTGTCCTCTGATGGGTTGCTTCTCGGGTTGCCCGTAGACCCCCGTCCCTTTTCTTCCCAGCCCTCGGCTGCCATATAGTTTTCCATAAGATGGACGGCTTCCCTGAGGGTCAATGGCTGGTGTCTTTGTACCCAGGTTCGACTCTCTGCCCACAAAATCTGCAAGAATTGGTCCAGAACCACCAGCTCTACTATCTGTGCACTCATCTTCTTCTCGGGATCCAGCCATCTCGAAGCAGCTTTCCACAATCGCTGTACCACCACCCACGGTCTCTCCCCTGGCTTGTACATTTTGGCCTGGAAGTGTCTTCTGTAGGTCTCCGGCGTCACTCCTGTCTGATCCGAGATGGCCTCTTTCACCTTGTGGTAGTGAAGGGCCTCTCTTGATGTAACCCAGTTGGGCCAGGCCTGTCAAGTAGGGTGCTCGTAAGGTTGCCCAATACTCTTCCGGCCATCGAACTTAATTCAAACTAGTGGAGTGCTTAATTTGAACTAGGTAAACCTCATTCTACAAGGACTAATGCCTAGTTCGAATTAAGTAGTTCGAATTAAGGGCTGTGTAGCCACTTAATTCGAACTAGTTGGAGGCTAGTCCTTCCCAGGTTGCCCTGGTGGCCACTCTGGGCAAGCTAGGGAAACTCTTCTGCTCCCCTCCCGGCCCTGGACAGGGCCACGGTCTGTCTAAGGTGCCCATGCCAGGTGCAAGCCTGCCAGCACCCAGCCAGCAGACCCTGCACCTGGCACGGCATGAGCCAGCCACCCGCTGCCACCCAGCCCTCCGCCTCTTCCCAGGACCAGGTTGGTGGCTCCCAGGAGCCTGCTCGGGGCCGCAAGAGGCGGGCGCCTGCCTGGTCTAATGTAGAGATCGTGGACCTCATCCAGGTTTGGGGGGAGGCCTCCAATGTCCACAATCTCTGCACTAGGCACAGGAAAGTGGTTGTCTAGGGCAGGATAGCTGCCAGCCTGACCACCAAAGGCCACATGCAAACCCAGGAGCAGGTTTGCATGAAAATCAAGTCGGTCCAGTGAGACCCCCCCGACCCTAATCCCTGAGCTTAGAACATAAGAACATAAGAACAGCCGTACTGGGTCAGACCAAAGGTCCATCTGGCCCAGTAGCCTATCTGCCGACAGCGGCCAACACCAGATACCCCGGAGGGGATGGACTGAAGACAGTGACCAAGCCATTTGTCTCATGCCATCCATCTCCAGCCTTCCACAA
>JANRFK010003679.1:15826558-15838714 GCA_030068395.1 Apalone spinifera
TCACATGTAGCCTTTGGTGGCCAGGCTGGCAGCTATCCTGCCATAGATGGCCACATTATTCCATCTAGTGTGGAGATCATGGACATTGGGGGCATCCGCCTCGCACCTGAATAAGGTCCGAGATCTCCAACCTGGACCAGGAAGGCGCCTGCGTTTTCTGGGCTCTGGCAGGCTCCTGGGAGCTGGCAGACTGCTCCTGGGGAGCGGTGGAGGGCTGGCTGCCAGTGGCTTGCTGCCTCATGTTTTGGGGCCACTGGGTCAGGGGCAGTGACTGCTGGCTCTGGGCCATCAGGCTTGGAGCTGGCACAGGCACTGTGGCCAGAGTCAACCCCTTTAAGGGCTCCAGGGAGGGGGGAAGGGAGAGGAGTGTTCTTGGTTGAGTCTGAAGTAGCCACCAGGGCACCCTCTGAAAGCTGGAGGCCCCTATTTTGAAATAAGTGTCTACACAGCACTTATTTCGAAATAGCTATTTCGAATTTGGCTTTATTCTTCATAGAATGAGGTTTACCAAATTCAAAATAAGCGCGCCGCTATTTCGAATTTATTTCAAAATAGCGATTTGGCTGTATAGACACTAGGAAAGTTATTTCAAAATAACTTTTCTGTATAGACATACCCTAGGACACATCTGAAATGTGCACAGCTGTACTGATTGGGTCAGAGATGCAGGTGTAAGATTACAACTAGGTAAATAATAGATTATTCAATTTAGCAGTAGTTAAAAAAAAAAGGGTTCAGATCAAACCCAATCCAAAACAGCCCAAAAAAATCAGCAAATTGAAAAAGTCCATTTTGTGTTGAATAAAACATAAAACATGTTTCCTGCTGAATATTTAAATGGGCTCGCTCTTCCAGGAGCATGGGGAAAGGTGTCTGTAGTCAGACACCACCACCAGTGTGGTGCTCTGGTATCTGTTCTGCTCCCGTCACTGCTCATAACCATTTGGCTGCGTGTATACATGTGCTTTCTCTGAATGCTGTGCAGGCTCTGAGCAGGTAGCCACCACTGCAGAGTTCTGAGAACCCCCAATGACCACAAAACAGACAAGGTCCGAAGGCACTGGAACCAGGTTTATTGTTAAATGACGCATGGTCTCTAGCACCCTGGTCAACTAGACCAGATGTCAACAGTTTACACTAGTATATACGCACGCTCTGGCAATGGACTCAGCTCAGTTAGTGGCCAGGAGTTTCTGCTATCCCCTCGGCTGGACCAAGACAGCCCCCTCTGAGATACAGTTTTATAGACAGATACAAACAAGTTATACATCACTTCTTATGTATCTTGGTGCCACCCTTAAACATATTAGGTTGACACCCCCGACGTACCTAGATACCACCCATTACCTTGTAGATGGTGGTTCGATCAAAACATCCCAATCCATCATGCTGTCATCCCAACCCTGAATTGAACCTGGGTTGGTATGTCCCTGTTATCTGTGGGGAGTGTACTGGTACTGAGCTGTTTCTGCAGTGAGATGTTCTGTTACCATCCTCCTGGAACATGGCCTGTGCCTAGTACTTCCTAGATATGTGTGTTTCTGTAATATCAGGCACAGGGTGTCCTTGACAAGGTTCTGTGAGCAGGACCTGCCTTTTGCTCATAGCTTAACTTTGCTTTATGTTAGCAAAGCATCGACTGTTGTTCAGGCCTCAGGTCTCACACCAGGCCTCCATTGTCAGGCCCTCTTATTACTACAGTGCCTACCTTATAACTTTTAGTACAGTGCCTAGGGCATGATACATATTTAAATTCCCACTCTGGGGCTGGAATTTAAACACAGGTCTCCTTGCTTCCCAGTGAGTAGCTTAAGCACTAGGCAAGAGACTATTCTGAGCCAAGTTCCAACCTTTCCTATTGAAGCTATTGAAGTTTGTATATATAATTAAACTGTAATTGGAGCAGGGACTTATTTGAACTTGGTCTCCTACACCCCAGATGAATGCCCTACCAACTAGGGTAAAAGTTATAAGGTGGGCTCCTTCTTCTCTGGTCCTTTTGTGAATCTAGCCCAACTGGCTCAACTTTTTCTTCTGACTGAAATTATTCAGCAAATTTGTGTCAGATTTACAAATAGTTTTGTGTTGACAGCTTTTATTTTCTGTGAATAAACTATTTATCCAGAAAAATTTCCCCCAATAAATTACAAATGTGAAAGGCACTGTCTGGGAAGCCAGGTTAGTGTTCCTCCACTGGTCTGGCCAGAGCAGAGACTCACCAGGGACACTGTTCATCTGAAAAAGTGGGTTTTACCCACAAAAGCTTATGATATTAAATATATTTTGTTAGTCTCTAAGGCTAAGTCTCCACTAGGGGGATAAGTTTAAAATTAAGATATGCAAATTCAGCTATGTTAGTTATGTAAATTGAATTTTGGCACTGTCCACACAGCAAGAGGTCGATGGGAGCACACTCTCCCTTCGACTTCCCGTCCTTCTTGTAGGAGCAGGTCTACTGGCATCGATGGGAATGCCCGCTCAGTTTGAATTAGTGTGCCTTCACTAGACCCACTAATTCGCACTCTAGAAGATCAACTGCAGCGGCTTCGATCATATCTGTAGTGTAGACATGTCCTAAGACTCGTTTTTTTCACCAGGGACAGATACTGATGCTAGTGCCATGACCTTACTTCTGTGTGGAAAACAAAGTTTAGACAAAGCCTCCGTTAAAAGAAATTGTGAATTCACAATTAAAAAAAATGTTGAATAAGGCAAAATTCACACGTGTGGTAACGTTGCCATAAAGAGCATGCTAAGTCTTAATGATTTCAATGGGACTTAGGGTACGTCTACACTTGCTCTTTATCTCGAGATAAGGACACAAATGTAGCTGACCGAAATTGCTAATGATTAGCATAACCACCCCCCCCTTACACGCTACTCCACTCGCCAGCTGATTTGAACCAGGAAGTGCGCTCCAGGACGTGTTAGTTCGAACCAAACCCCAAACCTCAAAAAATGAGGAGTAACATTAGTTCGAACCAAGGGTTAATTCGAACCAAGGCAAGATTATGCTAATGAAGCGCGGGATATTTAAATTCCCGATCATTAGCAATTTCAGTCGGCTACATTTGCATCCCTATCTCAAGATAGGGAGCAAGTGTAGATGTATCCTTTAGAGACTTGTTTGAGTGCATTGCTAAATCAGAGCTTAGCTTAACCTCCGAAATGTCTCCCTTGTAAGTAAAGTAAATAGCAATACACTGATTTTACAGACAGGCACAGATGCGGAGCAATTTGCCAGTGTTCCCAGAGAGTCATTTGCAGAGCATGGCATAGCACCCTGGAGTCCTTGTTCCCTGTGCTTGCTGCAATTAGCTGAAGCACATTTCCTTCCACAGAAAAATATACTTCAGTAGATGAATGTGTTACAGTATCCAGTAACCAGAGACACTCTTTGTACTGGCACCTTATTGCTCCTCCAGCGATTGGTATGTACAAGGTATTTACCTCCATAATGTTATCTGCACCAAATCATGCATTTAAAATGTGTCACCCCCGGCTTTGGAAAGAGGAGTCTTTTGGATGGCAACAGCTTTCAGATTTACAAGAGTGTATTTTGGTGGTGGTGCTGGGGCTATATAGCTGAGTATTCCTACAAAAGAGAAGGTGATTAAGAGCTCAAACTCACCTGGTTTTGAATTTTCCTGTTATGCTATAATTAATAACCCATTAGTCTCAACATAGCTTGATTCTGTTCACTTCCCTCCATTCTTTTCTTTTTAATTGTTCTACTTAATTCTCCTCCTTTGTTAGCTGCCACACACACACCATCCCACATCTCACTTTTAATTCCTTTCCCCCAAGCTGTATCTCTAAGGACTTGTCTGCATGTGGCTGCACATTTCATTCCTGGCAAGCTAGGGTGTGAACTGTGCTAACCTATTGTGCACTCTGTGTCTGCGTAAACCCTGCTGCCATTTGCTAAAACTGCCCTAGTGTGCTTGGGCAGTGGGTGAAAGCACAGCTGTGGAAGGCCTCTATTATAGTGTCTTTGAAAAGTTTCCATGCCGCTTGTAGGGCTTTTACTTTTAATTTCTGATAACTAACCTCCTCATTTTTGTGTAGTTCCCCTTTCTGAAATTAAATGCCACAGTGTTGGACTGTTTTTCCCAGCACAGGGATGTTAAATTTTATTACACTATGGTCACTATTTCCAATCAGTCCAGTTATGTTTACTTCTTTGTTTACATAACACTGATTTTAGTGACATGGCCATGCAAAAAACAATGTGGACACTCTTATTTCTATTTAAAAGTGGCTTATTTTGGTATAGCAATTTTTGTTTGCTGTTTTTAACCTTTTATTACACATATATACATATGGAAATTTGAGAATTACACTGTGGTTCACTAAAAAGAACTACATTCCTAAATGTGTTTTCCATTGCATTTAAGGTCAACACATTTTCCCTACAAAATGACACACTGAACAAAAGTTAAGTGGTTTTCTATTTCTTTTATTCTCTGTAATTTGAAGTTTAACTGCTGCCAGATTGGATGAACATGCCACTGAAACTTTTCAGTTATTTTTATTAAACAAACACCGAGTGCTCTGAAGCAGGTAGATATCAGAAACAGCAGATGGATAATTCTGTTTTTTGTCTAGAGAGAAACAAACAAGAAGAATGGCCAGATTTCAGAAATGGCTCGTGATTTTTGAATGCCTGTGTTTTGGCCTTTTTGACTAGACACCCTAACAATAGTAGATTTGTGAAAGAGTGGGTGTTGCCCATATACAGCAAAGCTCTCTGGGAAAAGTTTCAGAACAGAAATTGGGAACAAAGAGGACTGGCCAAAGTGGTTACACAAACATAGATGGGGCTCCTGTCATCATTCAGAAAAGTATCCTGATCTGGACAACTCATAAAATTACTCGTATTCAAGCAAGTTCCAAACTGCGCAGTGCAAATGTTCAATTAACATTAAGTTGACGTGTCTGCCCCCCGCCCCATTACAAAGAAATACTAAGTAGATGGCGATGGGCAGGCTACTTCCTGCATAAGGACTGTGAGGAATGTATCAGGAGACAAGCATTAGAATGGAATCCAAAGGGAAAGAGGAAAAGGGGATGTCCCAAACAAACATGGCTCCATTAGAAGCCCAAAGGACTAATAGATGGAGAGGGGTGACACACACACCTTTCCCACCCACACAAGACGGGGGGAGAAGTTACACGCATGCCCATAGCTCTCTCTCACACGGGATGGGGTGCAAATGATCAATCAAAGTGCCCTGCCCAGCACTCTCCTCCCTCTGTGCTTGGCTGGGCCTTCTTCCCCTCCCCACCCCCCCTCCGACTCCCAAAGCAACTGCATCTTCCCAAAGCAACATGGGGAGTGGACACACATGTACCCTCAGATTTCTGCCAGGGCTCACACCAGAATGTGGCCAGCCATACCTATTTGGCACTGTGCACAAGTGAAGGGATAGGAGCTGCTTCTAGCTGCAGCGGCGGAGTGGGGGGAAGGAAGGGGAGGGGAAAGTGACCTGGTCCATGTCTTTGCAGAGCTCACCCTTTCCTGCCTGCATAGAGTCAAAAAGCAGCTAACATCTCCATGCTGCTACTGGCCACTGACATAACCAATTGCTTCCTGTCCCCCCAGCTACAGGGCAGACATGTACTGTGCACCAAGACCCAGGGAATCTAAAGACAGGGGCTTCTGTGGCCTCAGAGAGCTGGCTCAGCCGTGAGAAGGGCCTAGGGGATAAAGCAGCTCTGTGCTCCCTGGTGGGCAAGACCCATGGCAGTGGGAGAGGAGGGTGTTAAGGCCCTTTAGGTTTTGGTGGAAACAGGCTGGAAATTGCTTTCCTCGCTCCCACTCTAGACGCGGCAAAAAGCAACAGCTGCACATATGGACCAGCAGGAGAACTGGCCTGGCCCTGCATACTGCTTCTTTACCCATGCCTATTGCCAGCCACTGGATACTGGATACTCACTGCCGTACTGATGAAGGAGGAGGCAGAAAATAGGGAACAATTCGCCCATTTTTAAGAAAAAGCCAAGACACTTGCAGGAGGCCTTAAATATTGGACCGTCCCTTTAAAAACAGGACATCTGGTCACCCTAGCCAGGGCAAAACAGCTTTAACCAATCCAGTTACGAGCTTAGTTTTAGGCCTGTGATGTCCAGACACAACCCACATTTAGGGCCATGCAGCTGTCACAGTAAGTGCTTACAAACACAATTATAATAATTGTAGGGCAGAAAGGCCATAAGTCATTCTCGTGAAACATTTCTTGTATAATGATGTAATTGATTCTGAAGAAATGCAGTAAGGGGAATCCTGCTCAAAAATTCCATTGTATATTATTCACTATAATGGAATATAGGTGTGTTTTTGGTTAACACATTTAATAGCCAATAGGGAATGTATTTGTATTGCCCTATGTAGCCTCAGTTGTTATTTAGTTATGTGCAATGTGTTATAAATAACTCTCCTTTTAATATTGCTGACTGGTACATGACTCACTTCACAAAGATTCCTCTACTTGTCAGGCTTCAAATGCTCTCCAGTTTAGCCCTCCAGTCAATGGCAAGTTCACAGACCTCAATGCTGCTCACACAAATGTTAATTTTCCTTTTGGCTTGCAAATGTTAGTCCACCCAGATGGAAGGAGGACCAGCTGCTGGGCTAAGCTAAAGCTGTCTTGTTGCTCCCCATGACCCCAACAATACACACAGCAGAAGTAAAAGGAACAACACAAGGACTGTGTCTAAGCACAGTTATTTTGTAGAGAATGATAAAGTAATAAAACTCCTTGGCTACATCTACACTACATGCTTCTTGTGCAAGAAGCTTTTTGAGCAAGAATTTTGGTGCAAAAACGTCTTGTGCAAGAGCACATCCATACCTCAAAGCACATCGCAAAAGCAATGTGCTTTTGCTCAAAAGAGCGTCCACACTTCGTGGATGCTCTTGCGCAAGAAAGCTCTGATGGCCATTCCCTTGTCTTTTTGTGCAATAGCTGTAGCGCAAAAAGGAGTTATGCCTCGTAAAAGGAGGTTTACCTATGCCGGAAAAAGCTCTCTCTTCTGCGGTTTTCCAGTTGATTTACTTGCACAAAAGTGCATTTGAGGTGTGGCTGCTCCACGAGTTTTGTGCAAAAACACCTGTTTTTGCGCAAAAACCTTGCAGTGTAGATGTAGCCCTAGTGTGAACTAAGTTTTATCTCATAATGCCACAGGGGAATAAGCTATACCACTACTAGCACCCTTATATCTTTATAACTGCGTTCAGAGTTCAGACTAAAGTGTTGTAGTAATATAGTTAAAACAATACACATAACAATGTGGTGACACAGCCCAACGAATGAATGAGATGTCACAATGTCCCACTTTATTAAATTGGGCTTGTTCCTTGACAAACAATTTTAACAGGGAACAGTCTTAAATATATGCATATACCTAGCAGGTGTAGTATGGCTTTGGTCAGTTTCCTCCCCTGGACAGTAATGGTGACATAACAATCAACATAGCAGTAGACTGTCATACAAAAGTAGAAAGACATGCAGAATCAGAGAGGCCACTGACATGAGTAAAAAAGTGCTAGATAAATTCGTGGAGGATAGGTCCACCAACGGCTATTAGCCAGGATGGGCAAAAATGGTGTCCTTGGCCACTTTTTATCAGAGGCTGGAAATGAGTAATGAGGATGTATCACTTGATGATCACTTGTTCTATTCATTCCCTCTAGGGCACCTGGCACTGGACACTGTTAGAAGACTAGATACCTGGCTAGATGGACCAATGGACTTTTGGTCTAACCCAGTATGGCTGTTCTTACATTAAAATGGGGTTTCAGTTACAGTATGAAGTCACTTTACTTACAATGTATTAACAGTGAAAATGGGATAAACTTAAAAAACAACAAATGGTCTGGTAACACTTTATAGACTAACAAAACATGTAGATGGGATCATGAGCTTTCGTGGGCACAGCCCACTGCTTCAGATGACCGGAGTTTTAAGTTACAATATGGAATCATTTTTTTCAAAGGTGCTTAACATTGTTTGTTCATAAAAGCTGGGTTGCAGTGTGTGAGGTGACATAACATCCCATTGATAAATAATGTCATTAATAATAAAAGCAATAATAATAAAAAATAATAATAAAAGCAATTTAATTGAAGATGTACAGAGTCATATTGGCAGACATAATTCATTAAAAGGGCAATTTAATTCTTCAGCCCCACATTCCCAGGTTAGAGAGATTAGAATTAGGCCAACCAGGAAATAAACGACTCCTCCAAGGTTATACAGAAAAGTCTGAGATAGCAGTAGGAGTTGAGCTCAGGACACCTGAATTCCAATTCTGGGCTGTAACCACAAGGCTGTCTTTGCCAAAGCACTTTAGTCTAGACTACAGGGTTTTGTCGACAAAAGTGGCCTTTTGTCGACAAAACTATACCTGCATCTACACTACCGCCGAGTTCTGTCGACATAACGTCAACAGAACTTGGCAGTTTTGTCGATGGCGGTAAACCTCGTTCTACGAGGAATAACGCATTTTGTCGACAGAGTTCTGTCGATAGAAGGCATTATTGCATCTACACTGTCCTTTGCGTCTACACTCTCATGTCGACAAAGCGGCTTGCTTTGTCAACAGAACTGGATGTAGTCTAGATGCGCTTTGTTGACAGAAGCTTTGTTGACAGTATCTGTCGACAAAGCCTCTGTTGACAAAAGCCTGTAGTCTAGACATACCCTTAGAGACTCCTGTTCTTGTACTGTTTATCCAAAAGAGGCAAGGTCTCTAGAAAGGAAGACAGAAAGACAAACCTATCAGCAGCTGAAAAGATCCATGCTCTTAGAAGCAGGGAAGTAGGCTAGATGACATTAGTAATTAATTTGGCCAGGGCGATGTGTGTGTGTATGGGGGGGCGTGACTGAGGGGGTTACATGTCCCCCAAATGCTGTGGGGGAGAAGGGCCTGCCCTCAGCCAGCAGAGGGGCTACTGGAAGAGAGCCTGGCACCTTCAGCAGTGGTCTGACCCCCGGATTTCACCAGCAGTGGGGAGGGGGGAATGGAGGAAGATAGCCCCATCTGCTTTGCTTTCCCAGCCATGCCACTCCGGAGGGAGGGGGCAGGACTCCCAGGTGGGAGCAGAGTGATGTGGCTGGGGAGTGATGTGGCTTCCCCACGCTGGTGCAGTGAACTGCGGGGTGAGGGTAGACCCCTGCTGCTGGCCCTCAGCCCCACTAATGCCCTGGACCACCTCGGAATTTAAAATTATCTAATCCAGTGGGTCTCAATCAGGGGGAAAAGGAGGTCTTCAGAGAGTACATAAATTCATCTTGATATTTGCTTACTTTTACACCAGGCTACATGAAAAGCACTAATGAACTCAGACAAACTAAAATTTCATGCAATTACATGTTTATACTGTTTTATATACTCTCCACTGAAAAGTAAGTAGAACATTTATATTCCTAATGATTTATAATTATATGGCAAAAATGAGAAAGTCAGCAAATTGTCAGTAATACTTATATTTTTATGTCTCTTTTTGTAAGCAAATAGTTTTTAAGTAAAGTGACATTTGGAGACATGCAAGACAAATCAGATTCCTGAAAGGAGCACAGTAACCTGGAAAGGTTGAAAGCCACTGATCCAATCAACCTGCAAAGAATCTGGCAGACGCACTGAAAAGGGAGGAAGGAAAGAGGAAGATGTCTCTCTCTCTATATATGAAAAAGTTTTTCCTGCCAGGAAAAAGAATGACGTCATCACACTCTCTGCCCACGAAAGCCACCAAAGAGAGGGGGGGCTGGTGAGTGTAGCGAGCACAGGGAGCAGCCCACTTGTTTCCTTTCATTTCCTTCTTTGTCTTTAGTCGGAGTGGTGTGCAGACACTTACAAGAATCCACTTTCAGTAGAATATGTTGTTTAAAAGCTCGGACTATTTACATGCAGCATGAGGTAACCTGAAGAATGCAGGTGGGGGAGCATAGTTATATATGTATATTGGGCCAGACATTAGCCCAGTTTACATCAGTGTAACGCTATTGATTTCAGTGGGGTAACTCTTGTTTCATACCATGATTAGTATAGGGATAATGAGGAAATTGGGTATATGAATGTGTGATATGCATATGAGGCCTGGCTCTTCTCTTACTTAGAGTTCTATAAATCAGGAACAACTTTATTAAAGTCAGTGAGTTAAACTAGGAAAACTGGTATAAAATCAGAATCCAACCACAGTCTATAATACGGTTTTGTTGTCTAACAGTAACCAAAGAATTTTAAAAAGGAAAGGAAGAACATAGCGGTGTAAAAAGTGATCCATGGAAGCAGTTTAGGGTTGCTGCCTGTAGTAGTTTGTACTACTCAGATGTTGTGATGTCATGACATCAATGGAGGTGTAAACTTTATCACGTCATAATACTGATGTTGAACAGGTCCCCAGAATCTGTTTGGGGCCTTTTCATGGGTTAGCACAGGGGCTGCCAACCTATGGCTTGCCAGCCAAATATGGCTCACTAGGGAGCCAGATATAGCTCTTCTGAAGCTCCAGCCCCCCTTAGTCCACTCACAGAAGGAAGCCCGCGCTGGTACTACAGCAGGGCTGGGCAAAACAATCCAGTTCGCATGCACAGCAGGGAGCCCTCAGGCAGACTCCCCTGCTTGCCTCCCCTTGCACACCGCTCAGAAAAGTGGATACAGGGCTGTTCGTGCTCCACAAAGTGTGAGCCTAGAGGGAAGTGGGGAGTGGTACTTCACAGCTGCTCCCGCCCCCAGCACAGTCTAATTGGCTGGTTTATGGCCAATGGAAGCTGCCTGTTTCAAGAACAGGTAACGTGGAGCACCAATCTCCCTCTTCCCCCCGGCTCTTATTCAAAAAGCACATGGCCATGCAGCCTGTGCAGGGGCATGCAGGCTCCTGAGAAATGTGGTGGGCTGGTAAGTCTCTCCAGAGAGAGCCTACCTCTGGTACCTCTGCCTCTTCCTTCTCTGCCCCCAGCCCTCTGGCCCCGCACCCCACATAACCCAAACTCTCTGCCCCTCTCCTGAGCCCATAGCCCCTCCCAGACTCTGCCCCCCAATCCTCTGCCCCAGATTACAAGCCCCTCCTGCCCTGTGTCACAGTCCAAGTCCCTGCACCCAGTCCCCTGCCCCAGATCACAAGCCAAACCCCAGTATCCCCCTCCTGCACCCAAGTCCCCGTCCTAATTCACAAACCCCTTGTGCCCTAGGTCATAATCCAAACTCTTGCACCCCAATCCTATGCCCTGGGTCACAACTGCCTCTGTGGCAGCGTATGCACTCCCCATCACAGGCGGGAGCCTATCCCAGAGTGGGACGCTGCCTGCTTGGCCACAAGGTAGCTGGCTGTCTCTACAGTGCCCTAAGTTTCCCTTGTCTCAGGGTAACCCAGAGTCCATGAGCAGCCCCATGCACAGGACAGTATAGCTCACAGGTAGAAAGTCACTTAATAGCCCCTCTCTCAGGGTAACATCAATAGTCCATAAGTGACCCCTAAGGCAGAGCAGTGTGGCCTAAGGGCCAGAGTCTGTATACAGCCCTCGGCTCAGGGCAGTGTGGCGAAAGGCCAGAGACTGTATACAGCCCTTGGCTCAGGGCAGTGTGGCCTAAGGGCCAGAGTCAGAAGGGTTCAGGCTAGCACCCTGGTAGGGGGACGTGGGCGCTCCCTGCTCTACCAGGTCCCAACGTAAGGCCCTGTGAGCAGCAGAACGGTCTGTCACTCCCTCGGCGGGGAATCCAGCTGAAACATGCCGAGGATACCTGGGTGGGAGAGTGGCTCCTGCACTCTCCGTTGGCCGTGGGTTACTTCCTACTGCTTCTGCTGGGTCAATTTCTCACGTAGCAGCTCGGTCTTCCAGTTCCGCAGCAGCAGCTTCTTCCTGGGACTCCGCAAGGTTTATGTCGCGTCCATCTCCTGGGACTCTGGTTCCTACTGTCTGAGTCACTGGCTGCTGCAGCTCAGGAGCTCCAGCTGCAGTGGCATAGCTGGGGGGGGAGTTGCTCCTGGGCGCCACGCTAGGGGGGTGCCAATTTAGTCCTCCTCCGCTCCCTCTGTCATCCCTCGGCTCGCCTGCTTCTCCTCTGCCTGCCGCCGCCAGCTGGAGCCTCATCCCCGCCCCCAGCCCAACCCTCCTTCATCTCTGCCAGTGGTTTAGTGCATGTGGGGGGGGG
>JANRFK010003679.1:15842286-15857202 GCA_030068395.1 Apalone spinifera
CCACATCAGCCAGGCCATCAGGGGGTAGGCCGCATCCCCCAAGATGCAGACTGGAATCCTGACATCCCCAATGGTGAATTCCCGCTGGGGGAAGTAGGTGCCCGTCTCCAGCCTGTGGCACAGGCCTGAGTGCCTGAAGATGCGAGCGTCGTGGGCCTGCCCAGACCAACCACCCCACATAAATGTCCTGGAACTGGCCCTGGTGGTCTACTAGCGCCTGGAGCACCACTGAGCAGTAGCCCTTCCGGTTTATGAACTGGGCCGCTCGGTGCTCTGGCGCCCAGATGGGTTTGTGTGTCCCGTCTACAGCTCCCCCACTGTTCGGGACCCTGAGTCTGGTGAACCGGCAATGGTGATGTCCACGTCCCGGGGGCGGATCACCCTCTGGAGCAGCATGTCATTGATGGCATTGACGACCTTCAGAGGAGCACAGGGGATGCATGGAATGAGACACAGTGCGTACATGGGCCCCTGGGGTGTGCTCACCCTTCCTTTGATGGCCCCTCCCCCCACACAGGCCAGGGCCCTCTGCCTCCCGGGATCTCCCCCTCCCCTACCAGCGGGGCTGTGTGCAGGAGGGACAGCATGACCCCCTGTGTGTGGGGCTTTCCCCTGCCCCTACAGCCTCCCTCCACCCTGGTCTGGCCGCTTCCTTCCCCCAGGACAAGCCCGTGGTCCATGGAGGGCTTTACCTGCCAGATGACCGCACCGACGGTGGACCTGCCCACCCCGAACTGGTTCGCCATGGAGCGGTAGCTGTCCAGGGTGGCCAGTTTCCAGAGGGCAATCGCAGCCCTCTGGAAGTGACACGGGGCACAGGCGGGTGTCCTGCTTCCGGAGTGCAGGGGTGAGCCAGGTGCAGAGCTCATGGAATGTCCCCCTGCGCATCCGAAAGTTCTACACCCATTGCTGGTCTCCCCATTGTCCCAGCACCAGGCGCTCCCACCAGTCCCCACTGGTGTCGTAGATCCATAGGCGCCTGTCCGTGGTGGGGTGCGGGTGCCCGAGCCCAGCTGCAGCCATGGCAAGGTCCTGCACCTGCTGCCCAGTCTCCAGCTCTTGCTGGAGCAATGTGGCTCCCTGGTGGAGGAGCTCCACAGCCTCTGTAATGGCCATGAGGAGCGGATGTTGCTGGCTGGGGTCCTCCTCCGGCTCCATGGCTGTGATGGTGGCAGCGAGGGTGCCCAGGGGCACTTGCCAGGAACAGAGGTGACAGGCGCTATTCTGGCTCTCGCTCCCTCGAATGGGGTGCCTGAGCATGCAGCCACAAGGAAATGGCCGTCCAGAAGTCCGTTTAAGTATGTTTCCCAATGGGGATCCGGCGCATGCCCACAGATGCTGCTGGTGAGCTCTTGACATGGCCAATTTGCTTCCGGAGACACATTCTTGCGTAAGGGCTTCCCACCAGTGTGGACACTTTCTTGCGCAATAGCTCAGCGTTCTTACGATGTGGTTCTGGCCAATGTGGATGTTTTCTTGCCCAAGATATTCCTGCGCAAGAACCCGCCAGTGTAGACATAGCCAGAGTGTGTGTGGGGGTCAATGATCAACCAACCCTGCTCAGCACTCTCCTCCCTCCGTGTCTGGCTGGGCCCCTAAGATGGACCCACTTCACATGGCACCTGGCGCTGCATCTTCTGGGCCACAGAGCCTGGCCAGAGAGCCGGCTCAGCCGTGAGAAGATGCCTAGGTGATGGAGCAGCTCTACACTCCCTGGGGGCAAGACCCATGGTAGTGGGGGAAGGGCAGGTAAAGACGGTGCTAAGGCCCTTGCAGGTCTGGGGTGGAAACAGGCTGGAAATTGCTTTTCCCACCCTCACTCCAGAGGCAGCACACAGAGAAGGCTGTGCTGATGGACCAGCAGGAGGACCGGTCTGGACCCGTGCACTGCTGCTTCACCCATCACTTACCATGACCCACCTCCATTGTCATTCACTGGACCCCCCCCTCCCCAACTCACAGCTGGTGAGTGGGAGGCTGTCAAGCAGGGGTCCAGATAGCAGCAAGACCTGAGAGCACTGATGGAGGAGGAGGCAGAAAATGTTCCCATTTTTAAGAAAAGCTAGGACACTGTCAGGAGGCTTTAAATACAGGACTGTCCCTTTTAAAAATGGGACATCTGGCCACCCTAAAATGGACTACCATTGCTAATGCCCTTGATTCCTGGGGGGATAAAACTACTAGATTCATTCATAGCTTAAATATTCCCTATCAATGTATTTACCTGCTGATGCATAAAAAGCAAGCAGGTAAACACTGGATGTATTCGTGGTTTATATAAATGCAAACATTTGCCACAAACAGAGGCAGCAGTTGTGGTGCTTCAGCATGTAAAGGGCCAAGTTAAAGGATTAGTCTTAGGAATACTACCCAATAAATGGAGCCGGGGGGCCTATTGAACTGAAGTGATTCCCTCTGGCATTTGGTGCTGTTATGGTTTATTGTGTCAGGAATACTTGAACACTTTCCAGGTAATAGACTATTGGCCAGAGAAGGCTGGAAAAATACACGAGCAGTAAAATTAGACATTCAGCACTTCCATAGGAAGACACATTATAGTCCATGTTTATAATGAAATCAACTGACATAGTTCAGTGGAAAAGAATCTACCTGGCTTCCTTTTGAAACAACTGTGTTTTAGCCCCACGACCTCACAAGAGAAAAATCAAAGTTTTATAGGGGCTTCTGGGGGTGGAAGCTGCAAAAAGATTTTTGATTAATCTTGTACTCTGTTATAAACTGTGTGGTTGTCAGCCTACAAAGCAATCTGCTGCCTGATGAAGGGAATCCTCAGCAAAGCTTCACCTTAAAACACTCAAATTGTGTCTATGCTCAACTCATTTTTATTATTGTATCAGGTAGGCCAACTTTCAGCTAGCATGATAACAGGAATGGACCCAACTGCAAGACCTTGTCTATACTCTGATTCTAGAGCTCTGTGGAAAGTCGAAGCTGCATTTTGTGAAGGATTTTAAGATTTAGGAATCTGGCTTCATTCTGCATTGGAGCCAAACCTGAAAATGTTGGAACTCTCCGGGGGTATGTCTACTCTAGCCCCCTAGTTTGAACTAGGGAGGCTAATGTAGGCATTTGAACTTGCAAATGAAGCCCGGGATTTAAATATCCCAGGTTTTATTTGCATGTTCCTGTCTGGTCGCCATTTTTAAATGCCACTAGTCCTGGAATGAGGTGTAACAGGTAATTCGAACTAAGGACTTAGTTCGAATTACCATTTAACTGCCGCATGTAGCCACGGGCAGTTAGTCTGGACTAGGATATTTAAATCCCGGGCTTTATTTGGAAATTCGAATGCCTTCATTAGCCTCCCTAGGTTGAACTAGGGGGCTAGTGTAGACATACCCCAAGAGAGGATGTTTTAAAATTTGTTATAATTTCAAAATTGAAATGTTTTGTTCTGACAATGAGGCTCTGCTTTGCAAAGATGATGATGTGCCAGGAAAAGGAGGAGTCCTGTGGCATCTTAAAGACTAAACAGATTTATTTGGACATAATCTTTTATGGGCAAAACCCCACTTCGCAGTCTACACTAGTAAGCCCTGTTTACAGCAGTATCAGCCAGGGCAAAGCTTTTGGTGTTCAGAGTGAGGGGAGGGGTTAAGCACCTGTGAACGACAAAAGCTTTGCCCGTCCTTTGCCAGTGTAGACAAAGCTTAAAAGATTTTATTGTATTTTAGGGATGTGAAGGACTAGTCGACTATCTGATAAGCAAATGCTTATCTATCAGAAAGAGGCAGTGGGAGTGGGGAGTGCCCAGGATCAACTGGGGACTCCCCCACTGCCCACAGGCTCCGTGTGGCGCTGCCGCTTTGAAATGCCACGAGGAGCCTGACTCCGGGCTTCTGAAGCAGCATTTCATAGCAGCAGCACTGCACGAAGCCCGGGGCCAGCGAAGAGTCCTTAGCTGACTCTGGCTCCATGTGGCGCTTTCGCCTTTAAAATGTAGCAACAGTCCTAGGGCTACACTTCAAAGGTGGAGATGCCCTATCGACCAGTTGAACAGTCGATGCAGAATGTAACTATTCGATTAGTCAATTACCCACAATTTAACATCCCTATTGTATTTTACTCTTTTCAGTACTGCAGAGTCACCACAGCTATGAGAATGTGAGCTAGAGTCTACTATGGGTCCTACATTTAGAAACAGAATGTTCACACCAACTGCAAAATGTTTATTGCTGAGGACAATGACACATGAACCAGAGAGGATCAAAACAGTTTGACTTTCAGGTCCCAGATGGAGTTGACAGAGCTGACACTTAGAAAACTTTTTAGTTATAAATTGAGCAAATTTGCTCTGAAATCAATAAGACACCAGGGCTACATCTACACTGCAGAGTTTTTGTGCAGAAACTTGCGGAGTGTCCACGCTACAAGCCCGTTCTTGTGCAAGAAAAACTACAGTAAAGTGTAAGAACACAGGGCTTTTTGCACAAGAGTTATTCTCCTCACGAGGAATAAGCCTTTTTGTGCAAGAGCTCTTGCGCAAAAAGAAACGTGTGGACGGCCAACAGGGGTTTCTTGCACAAGAAACCCCTATGGCTAAAATAGCCATCAGAGCTTTCTTGTGCAAGAGTGCATCTACACTGCCGTGGAGGCTCTTGTGCAAAAGCATATGGCAGTGTGCATGTGCTCTTGCGCAAGAACTCTTGTGCAAAAAGTTCTTGTACAGGAAGACTGCAGTAGACATAGCCAAGAAGTTTGGAACTTCCCATACAGGAGCCAGATAGAACAGCTCATGCTCCAAGAAGTTTACTAAGTAAACAAACAATATAAATCATGCACAAGCTGCACTAGTAACCAGAAGGTTAGTTTTACATGGGATGGAGTGTGGTTGGGTTGTTAATGTTTTTCTCTTTTAAACAGGAATGTAGCAAAAAGCTTCTTGGTTTAGTGGACTAAGATGATGGGCTGCAGGGAAAAAGCCCCTCAACAGAAAGCTCTGCTTTTATCCCACTCACATATTTATCTCTCAGCATGGTTAAATCTGATTATGATCATCCCATGTCATCCATTAAACAAGCTGCTTGCTAGCAAGCTTAGCTTCCAGGAAGGACCTCCATAAAGAAAGAGCAGTGTTTGCTTTTGTTCTCAGTTGCAGGCTAAATGAAATCCATGGTCATCTGGATACTACCATTGACCACCCTTGTTTTTCCTAAAGCTATGTGACTTACAGACTGCAGGTCTCAGCACTACTTATTGAGTGGAGTACCCAGAAATTCAGGGTTCTATAATTTCTTAGCTACTACATGCATAATAACATAGTGCCTTTAATGGTTTAGCTCAGTGGTCTCCGACCTTTTTAACCACAAAATCACTTTTTCTATTTAACTCCAATGTAAGATCTACCTCAATCCCAAATACCCTTGCCTGGCTTCCTTCCGCTCCCTTCTCCGAGGCCTCACCTGCTCACTCCATCCCCCTTCCTCCCCGAATCTCATTCATTTTCACCAAGCTGGGGTAGAGAAAGCAGGATCAGAGACCTGCTGAAGAGAGGGCAGTGGGCTGAGTTCTGGAGTGGCTTAGGGGATTGGCCTTTCACTTGGGGAGAGCCGCATGGTGGGTTTAAGTCCTGCTCATGCTGGGAGCCAACACAGACTATCCCAGAGATGGAGCTAGCTCCTGTATTTGGAAAGCAGGACAGGTGGAGTGGGCTAGCCATTGACCTCCCAGAGAGGGCCTCTGTCTCTGGAGCACGGGGGGTGGGTTGGAGTGCTGTCTGCCCTAGACAGCTCAAGTCCTATGCTGGCAGTGACCAGACAGCTGACCCAGGATAAGGGACCCTCTGAAGGTGGGGTGGGTTGGGTTGGATTCTGGAGTGGCTTAGGGAATAGAATAAAGAGCATTGGCCTGTGGAGGACAGGATAGGGTCATGGGTTCAAGTTCCACATAGCCTGGGAGCAGCTAGACAGTGAACTCTCAGGCTGTGAAGTAGGATAAGGGACTGACTGATCTGAGGCTGGAGTGGGATCTCCAGTGTACTTGGGGATAGGGCTCAATCCTGCACTGGCAGATGGATGGAGCTGCAGAGTCAAGGCAGGCTTACTCCTGAAAGGTGCTGCACCTCATCTACAGGAACCAATACCACAGTTCTCTGCTATTGATCAAGGGGAGCTACAGGAGTAGTGGCTACAGGCAAGATTAGCAGGGGGAGCCCCCCCTGGGCTCTGACTTCCTCAGGGACATGCCAGGAGCACAATTACCATAGGGCCGTGGTCACCAACCAGTAGATCTCAGGGGCTCTAAGAGTCGCTCTTGAGCCCACTCTGAACTGTGCGCTTGCACAGTACATTTACATTAGAATTCCTCATTTGAGGAGCAGCTACTCGCTGGGCAACAACACTGGTGGGAGGGCTGAAACACCCCAGCAAGCTGACTGTGGCTTTCAGCTGAAAGCAGCTGCCCTGCGCTCCAGCTGATCGGTGGCTTCTCCTCTGCCCCTGCCCACGTGGAGCTTGGTGCACCCTGGGTGAGCGCGATAGCCACTTCTCTTCCTGGCTGCCCTGTGCTCAGCCCAGGGAGGCTGCGTCTAGCTCCAGCCCTGCTGGAGCAAGCTTCCCAGGCTGAGCGCAGGATCACAGATGCCCATCTGATGTATATATGACTAGCAATCTCAGACTACAACCCAGACTTCAAGACACTGGCAGATACTGTTCAGTCACAGGTGACACACTGAGACTTTGTTATTGGAAGAAAAAAAAATATATAATTATCAATACTTGATTTTAGATTTACAAAATAGCAGAGAACAAAATGTATAATTGTAAATGCTTCATTTGACATTTAAATAGCATGAATTAAAAACAGACTATTTATTTCATAACTATAAATGTGATTTTAATTTTATATTTTAATTTTAAATTTGCATAATTTAAAAATAAACTGTTTAACAGAGTGTATAAGGGCTGGGGATAGCAAGTGATGGACAGGAGATTAGAGAGGGCAGGGCTTCAAGGAAGGGGCAGGGTGGTAGATCTTCGCCTGTTCTGAGACTTAAAAAGTGATCTTGGGTGTAAAAAGGTTGGAGAGCACTGCCATAGGGGATAATGACTCCAGACATGACAGGTTAGGCATTTTAGAACTCACTACTCAAAGAATTACATTTAAGCGTAAGAGAGAAATGAAAGTTACGAAATGCACAGGCTACTAAAACTAAAAATTACCCACTTTGCAAGCAGTTCAAGAAGTAACAACCCCCCACATGTGTGTTGTGTTGGGTCAGGAGATGAGATGAGAGTAAAGGGCAGTATGTGTTTGTGAGAATGACAGAGACACACACACAGTGTGTGAGAGTTACAGAGATTTGCATTACCAAGCTCCCTCCATCCCCTTCTCTCTGTGTGGAGATGGGATACAGGAGTGGGGGGAGGAAGGACACCTGACATCAGTGCCCCCTCTTCTTCTCCATCCCACACCCTGCACAGCAAGCAGGAGGCTCCCAAAGGGCAGCTCCAAGGCAGAGGGCAGGAGCAGCATGATAGTGAGGGGAGGGTTAAGTGGGGGAGGGGCGGGGCGCAACTGAAGTTCCAGCATTTGATAACTTCCTGGCTAAATCAGTCAGGATCACCTGTCAGAGGCTCTAACATGTTCTGGTAGATCCTGATCTACTGGTTGGTGACCACTGGTTTAGCTTAATTCACTTCCATAAACTATTCCAGAATAAACTTCATGTGTAGAAAAATCCAAAGCACTTTTTGAAAATCCCACCAGTAGTCATCAGCTTGGCAAAGTGCATCCCTATTGTTAATAGTTAGACAAACTTTCCCAGAACCTGTGGCAACATATAGACTAACAGATGTATTGGAGCATATGCTTTCGTGGGCAAAGACCCACTTTGTCAGATGCATGTCCCTAAGCACTCCAGAACCCAACCCAACTCACCTCCCTACCTTCAGAGGGTCCCTTATCCTGTGTCATATGCATCTAATGAAGTGGGTCTTTGTCCACGAAAGCTTATGCTCCAATAAATCTGTTAGTCTATAAGGTGCTACAGGACTCCTCGTTACTTTTGCAGATTCCGACTAACATGGCTACCCCTCTGATACTTTCCCAGAATCAGTCTCTACGGGTACGTCTACACAGTAGGGCTATTTTGGGATACTGGAAGTATTCCAAAATAGCTACCCCACGTGTTTTGAAAGCGCCCACTATTTCAAGATAGCTCTCAAAATACCAGACACGCTATTTTGGCATCCTTGTAACACTCGTTCTATGATGGTTAAGTGATGTCTCGAAATAGCATGTTATTTCAAAAGTTCAATTGAAACAAGATATGCAATTTGCATAGTGCAAATTGCATATCTTATCTTGAGTTTAGGGTGCTGTGTAGAACCTTTTCAGGTTACTGAAAAGGGTAAAGCCTATTGCATAATTTCAGATTCAGATTGCTAAAAATCACATTGCTTTAAATTTCCATATATTTCTTGAGACGTGGATTAACTCCCTGACTGTCCTTCAACAGGAGAAAAGTCAGACAGATAAAAGGCCATGCGATTAGATGAACTCCTTGTCATGGGTTCAAATAACTGGTCCTTTGAAAGTTAATCTGGAAAACATCTTGGCGGATTGCTTAAGCTTTGTCTCTCTTTGCAGTCTCTGGAGGAGTGCAACACTGCAGGGGAGAAGACCCTGTTCAAGGTGGGGTGGGAAAGTCCCACTCGCACCTATCAGTCTTGTATCTCCCACCTTGGTTCCCCAGCCTGTGTCTTTTCCTTCACCTGCCAAGGTCTGTATATCCTGCCCTCTTAGTGCCCGGGGTAGTACAACCCAATGGTCAGAGTCTCTACCTTGTCCCTGATTGCTGGGCAAGGTAGAGACTCTGTGACGATTCCAGTCTCAATCAACAACTCACCCCTCCTCGTGAGGTAGTGTGACTCAATGTCCATAATCTATAACTAGTATGCATTCATGGGACAATGTCTTCAATGGCCCTGGACAATACATCGCTTCCTCCCTGGGGGTTGGTGATACCATGCACTGGACACAGTCTATATCTTGCTCCTGTTTGCAAGGCAGTACAGTCCAAAAGTCCATTTTAATAACTCGCTCCTACTTGTGAAATGATGCCGTCCCCCCTCAAGGGACAGGAGGTGGAGGGAGAGTTTATGTCCCCCAGCTGGGGGTCCAGGACTTTCCACTCCACTGGACCCCAGCCCAAGGCTAATAGTGGCTTTCCTAAGCCACTGAGTCAGCGGGGACAACTCCAACCACAACATGCTGACTCTCCAGTGCCGGCTCACTCATCTGGTAGCCGTCACCATCCCTGGACTGCTTCCTGCTTCGAATGTCTCTGTTCACGGATGAATCACCAGTTCTACTCCTCTGCCTGGGGTCTGACTGTGTCTGCTGGTGTCCAGAACTGGTGAGGGTGTCTGGCCTCCAGCCTGCATGGCAGCACCTCAGTATCTGGGCAGTTGCTGGGGTTTGCCAGGAGCTGGCAATGCACGTCATCTCCCTCTGGCCACCAGCCCCAACTGAGCTGGGCTACTCTCTTCTATAGCAGAGCAGCTCAGGCATGCCCAGTAAAGCTCGGGGGTAGGGTTGCCTGGTGTCTGGTTTTGAACTGGACAGACCAGTATTTAAGCTTTCTGTTCGGGAAACAAATTAAGAAATTAGAAATGAGAAAATATGAATGTCCAGTATTTTCTAAATAAGATGTAATGTAGATTGTGATGTAATGGCAAGTGTGTCTGGTATTTTTGTTGAAACCATCCGGCAACCCTATCAGGGAGTGAAGCCTTCTCAGCCCTCAGGGCTGGTTTAACCCCCTCTTACTCAGTGCAGAGAGGGGATGCCCTGTCACAAGGAGATTTTCAGAGGAACAAATGGGAGATGGGAACATCTCTCACTTTGCCTTTGAAGACCACCCCTCTGGCTCTGCTTTTCCTACTAATTTTTGTGTATAGTTAGTACCTCTTCAACTTTGACCTCAAAAGAAGGCCTAGTCTACACAACAAATGCAGCTTTTGTCAACAAAACGGGGTGTGCCACATGTTGCAATACAACTTTGGGCAGCAAAAAATGCCATTTTGGAGACAAAATAAAACCACCTAATGAGAGACTTAAGGTTTTGTGTGCACAACTTTTGTCAACAAAGTGCCAGTGTAGATACCACGCTTGATTTTATCACTTGAATTGTCCTCAAGGAGGTGTCCCACAATCTCCACCGTGACTTCTCAGATCAGCAATTTGAACTCCAATGTAAACAACCATCTGCCCCTTTTCTTTAAAAGTCCTGGGAATTTTCAAAATTCCTTTGCTGGTTGCTCAGCATGGAGAGGTCTCTTCACATCTTCCCAGGTGACCATGGCAGGTTTATTGCAGCAAATGCCCTCCTGCTTGGAACACAAGAGTTGCTGCTGGATTTGCTCAGTTTCTGGGGAGAGGAGGCTGTGCAGGCCCAGCTATGCCTGAGTCACAGGAATTTTGATACCTACAAGCAGATTTCTCGAGGCTTGTGCAAAAAGGGCTGTGATTGGGACACACTGCAGTGCAAAGCAAAGATAAAGGAGCTAAGGCAGGCAGACCATAAGGTGAGAGAGGCAAACCAATACTCCAGTGCTGCACCTAAGAACTTCTGGTTCTAAAAAGAGCTGGATGCTCTCCCCAATAGCAACCCTATCTCCGTCACCAAGAGCTCCATGGATATTTTGGCAGGCCTGGAGGTGACAGTAAGAGGACCTAAAACAGGATGAAGTAATTGATGAGGAGATGGAGTTAGATGACAGTGTGATCTCCCCCAGAGTTGCTGGTTGGGGCAGGCAGCCAAGAACTGTTCACCACTGTGGCCGTGGCTAGCCAGTCTCAGCAATTGCTCTTCCATGACCAAGAAAAGGCAGAGGATATTCCTGGTAAGTGGCTGTGGTTTGTGTAGTGAGGAGGTGAGTTCAGCGTATGGAAATGTACAAGACTGGCTGTGTTTCTGTTTCTGTGTTTCCACATAGGCCATTTCCCTGTGTAGCTAATTAGTACGGTGGAACAGGATGTTGATACATATCAAGATCTCATGGGAATCCTCTAGAGAGCTCTCCTGTAGGTACTACCGTCTATGGCTTCCCTCGCAGTTGGGGAAGCCCATGGCGGCAAAGCCAATGACAATGGTACAGGGATGTAAGCGATTAGTCAACTAGCCAATAAACATATGCTTATCGGGTAGTCGAGTAGTGACTTGACTAGTTGCTTCCCTGCCCTCTTGTTGCCTCGATCAGAGAGAGTCAGTGGGGGGAGGCAGGAGCCGGTTTAAAAGCCGGTTTAAAAGCCGGTTCTCACAGCACCGTCTCCGGAAGGAGGCACAAGAGGCAGAGGCATAGCAGAGGACCTGGTGCAAGCCGGGAATCAGCTCATTTCAATTTTCAAACAGTGCTATTTCAATTTTGTTATTTTGGGAGTTATTTCAATTTTACTTATATCGAAATTATCTCCTAGTGTGGATATGCCCTAAGGTGCCACAGGTCTACTCGCTGTTTTTAAAGTTACAAACTAACATGGCTACCCCTCTGAGCCTTGTTGATGTCATTCTGCTGCAAGGCAAATCTGTTTTTCAGTCTGCAGGCTCAGGATCACAGTACAGTACGATTTTGAAACCATAAAAGATTAACTTATTTTAATGGCTTAGACTCTCTCCACTCACAAGGGAAACATCCCCCTCAGAATGAATTTACTTGAGCCTCAGTTCAAGAGCAATTATACTTTCCTTATTTTATAATCCACATAATGAGAGAATAACATCCATTTAGAGAATGCTGTTATATTCTACTGCATACATCCCAATTTCTTGCTTCTTTGATATTACAGTCTGATATTACAGTCTTTTTTGGCATGTATAGTCTGCACATCCATTTGTTGTCATGACCGCTTTGGCTGGCACACCCTCTGTTCAAGTGCAATATGCCTGCGCCTGACACTGGAAATCACTACATAGTATCCAAGAATATGGAGAAATGCTGTATTTGATCTCCATGGTGTCATATGACACGTTGCAGCTATGAAGCTGGGTCCACACAGAGAATCTTCCATGACTGATTTTTAAGCCTCGGAAGATTGATATTTTCCTATTGTAAAGTAGTATCTATAGCAATTATGTTGGGTTGTAAAGATTGTATTTGACCACTGGCTGACACACCACCTGCAATATGCCACTGTGTCTCTAATTATTTTGAGCAGATTTTTCTCTCGTCTAGCTAAAGTTTTTCCTTCCACACAATGGAGATTTGGAATTGGCATTCAACAGGAAACTATTTAATCAAAGAATTTTGCCCTCCATGGTCACTTTTCCCTCACTTTTTTCCTGTATGTCTGTTAAAACATTTGCTCTATACCAACCCACCGAGGTCAGACCTAGCTCTTAATTGTGTTAATGAGAGGAACAGTTAGCTTAACATCCCTTCAGAATTAGTCATGCTGTTCTCTGCCTCTAGGAGGGGCTATCAACCACATTTATATATGACATCAAGGTGACTATAATTTTTGTTTTTCAGGAGAAAAATGATTGAGCATTAACACAGTTAAACTCAATACATTGCTGGGGATTATTTCTCACCCCCCTCGCCCCCCTTCACACACACATATTCTTCTCAAATATTTTTATATTCCATGTGACAAAGGCATCTGTGGTAGACATAATTTAGCATTTCCAGTGAAGGGGCCAAATTTTATCAGAGACAGGCAGATCATCAGAACCCTTCCTTCAGTTTGATCATGGAATTTTGCATATATAAGAAGATAAATATATGGTTTTAAAATTATTTCACTTTTGATTCAAGGTGATGTTAGCAACATGGATAAAGAATTGGGTTTTTTAAAAGTAGTTCCTCAGTGGAGCTACAGTAGTTTACACCCACTGAAAATGTGGGCCAAAGATTTGTATCTTGACAAGAACAGTGACACTGATGGAGATTGAACATATATATTGAACATAGAGAGAGAGACCTATCTTATAGAACTGGAAGGGACCTTGAGAGGTCATTGAGTTCAGTCCCCTGCCCTCCCAGTAGAACCAAGTACCATCCCTAAAAGGCTACCCTCAAAGATTGAGCTCACAACCTTGGGTTTAGCAGGCCAATGCTCAAACTACTGAGCTATCCCTCCCCCTCATATGTTTTCAGTTACATAGTCCACACCCTGTTCTGAAGAATAAATTCACAGATTTGTATCAAGAATAATCTAGATTTGTAATGTGATTTTCAATTTCAGTTGCTACAGTTACTTTGTTAATGATCCCAAGGACAGAGAATTAAGATCTATACATTTGCAGGACATCTGCTATGCTCTTTACGTACCACTAGATGTCATTACAGGCCAGAAGAGAATAGTACCACCAAAACACAAATTTCAAACCAGTTGCCCCTTCATTTTATAGGGAAACATCTGGGCAACTCTGTATACCATCCTATCGAAATACATAAGATCCACTAGAAAAAAATTAAGAACCAGAACTCTGGCCTTCCAAGTCATTGATTTTTTAATGACCTATATCTTTTTATAAGAAGTTGTAAACAGATTTACAAATCCTATCCATGAAAACATTGAATTTTGTTTTGTTATCACAGTTCTTAGGAATAGCTGTTGAATGGCTTAGTAGATTGGGAATTGTATATAGAATCTGTTTCTTCTCCTTTTCATATCTGAATCTGGTTCAAGTTGATAGCAATCAAATTCATTACCATCTGTAATTAAATATATTCATTACTATTATCTACCACTGTGAAATGAATTGATGTAACACATAATTGTCAGGTGTTTACATGTTAAAAACAAAAACACCCTAAAAATTCATGTATCCAGTTTGGTACCCGGATTGAAAGTTTCAGCAGAGAAGCCAAAGATGAAATGGAGTGGAGAGCTGCACTCTCACACAGAGAGCTGATTGTTGCAGGCCACAGATAAAACATGTTGGCAGTAAAGTTTTGACTGCTGGAATCTCTGCTGCACCTGATTGCGGGAATAAATAGAAAACTTTTATTTTCCAAGGATGACAGGTGATAATTTTCCCAAAGATTAGAAGTTTCTTATTTTTAAAAGACTAAGCTTTAATACCCACAAAAGAAGGGAATGGAATGAGCCACAGTTGGAGAACTTAATTGATCATTTTTCATAGAGATATTTATTTAATAAATAGATTGATGTATATGATTAATCTCACATCTTGGATCATATCTTCTTCTTTTTACTATATATTTTAGAAAAGTGAATCTGTCTGTCAGTCCGTTGGTTCAAAGAATTCCAAAATGGCAAGAGCTAGGACCACCGAATTTGGCAAGCAGCTTCCTCTTATCATAACTTAAAGCAAGGCCAGGGTTTAGTTATGCCAGGATACTGGGATGTGCCTGGAATGTGATTGTTTCGCATACAATGGAAAAGGGAGGGGTCTGGAAGGAGGGAGTTATACTGCAGAATAACCACAGGGGGGCAGCAAGGCACCAGAGATGACAGCTGTAAGCAGACTGGGCCAGCAGGGGGCAGGGATGGAAGAAGGGACAGCTATCTACTATATATAAAGCCAGTGAGGAGGGCTTTAAACTAGGTTCGACGGGGACAGATGAGCAAAGCCCACAGGTACGTGGAGAACATGGAGACCTGGGAGATTGGTCAGAAATGGGAGGGAGCGTGGGCTACAATGGCAGAGAGAAAGGAAGGTCAGGGCAAAACTGAGAGGCAAGGTCAAATTAGGATCTTAGATGCCTATATACAAATGCGAGAAGTATGGGAAATAAGCAGGAAGAACTGGAATTGCTAATAAATAAGTACAATTATGACATTGTTGGCATCACAGAAACTTGGTGGTATAATACACATTATTGGAATGTTTGTATGGAAGGGTATAGCTTGCTCAGGAAGGATAGACATGGAAAAAAGGGAGGAGGTGTTGCCTTATACATTAAAAATGAACACACTTGGAGT
>JANRFK010003679.1:15869535-15903773 GCA_030068395.1 Apalone spinifera
GAGGCTGGGACGTTCCAGAGGCCGAGGGACGCCGGGTGGGGGGAGGGGGAGGTGTGCGTGTAACTTTCCCTCCGCGCAGTTCCCCGGGACCTCTGAGCGGACCCGGTCGAGGGACGGGCGGGGGAGTTGAGGGAACTTTTCCCCACCTCCCCTGGCTAGCTTGCGGGCTGGCCTCAGGCGCTACTGTCTGGGTTGTGCAGAGGAGCAGGTGGCGCTTAATCAGGGGTGGGTGCGGAGCCTGCTTCTGCTTCCTGTTCGCGCTGGGTGGGAGCCTCCGTCACTCAAGTGGGAAGCTACTTGGGTTCTTTCTACTGCTTGGTGGTTCAGGGGTTTGGGATGCGAGAGCAGGGACGTGCGCGGCATTGCATTCCGCTTTAAGCCTGCACGAAGAACAGGCTGATGGTGACTCTCTGGGGATTTCATCAGCTTCATATGTTCAGTGCTTAACCTATTTTTCTGTCCTTTGATTATGAAAGGGAAATAATTGGCAAAAGAGTAACAAGTAAAGAGAAGTGGTCTGTGTTCCTCCTTTAAAACGAACTGTCAGGTCTGGTTGGGCCACAGATTTCAGAAAACAGTGATTAAAAGCAGGGAATAAAGTTCTTAAATTAGATTTAATGAGCAGCTTACATACATTGTTTGCATACAATTGCAATGTATGCGATTGTTTGGTGTCCAAGTATTGCACCATTGTGCTGGAGTAGGAGAGCTAGAAAGTATTAGGGCATAGAAGTGGAAAAAGTGAAACTATAATATGTTGTTGAAGAGTGAAAAGCAAGAAGTCAGCATTAATAGGTACAGTTAAATTGGGCTTTTAAGTATTCTATATTGATAAACTAACACTGGCAAGGAAGTATTTTTAAAGTATTGTTAATCTGACTATGAAACTTAGAAGCCATGTTTTGATGATGTAGTAATAGTCACTTAATGCTTATCGGTTCATGTTTAACATATCAAGTAACAACACAGATTTGAACGTCTTTATTCTTTTTTAGATTAATAAAATAGATGTTTCAGAAGACAATTGAACATCTATGAAAATAGCAATATTTTACGTAAGGCGGTTAGTCAATAGGGCAGGGCTTTATAGTCTTAAATTAAAAGACTTTGAATCAGGGTGGGGTAAAACTTGCATGTTTTTTTGTGAATGAAAAACATATTTTACCTGAGGGGAGGAGCTGTGTAGGCTATCAGTTTCTACAAAATCCAGTTTGCTTAAATATGTTTTCTAGACCTCATGGTTGTAAAGATGGCATTTGAAATATGAATTGTTACTGTACTCTTTTTGAACCTTCAGATACACATCATTTGCCACCTCTGTTACTCATTCCTGAGTAGCAACATAGTAAAACTAATCATTTTGCTAAGCTTTGCTTTTGCAAGTTTAAAACAGGGAGCAAGTTTAAAAAGTACAGAGGATCACCTCAGATTCACTTAGCTCCTTGAAGGGGAAAATGGAGAATTAGAGGCAAATATTAAACTATTGAAATAGAAGAAATAAATGAAAGGAGAGTAGCTACTACTCAAGAAAGAGGAGGTTTTAAATGAGTGTGAAGGAGTGGAGAGAATTGCAGAGCATGCTAATTTTACCACTAGCTAGAGGTGTCAGTTTCAAATTAATCTACACAATAGTAGAAGTGGCAATAATATAGATAGTCATAAGTGGTATCCTACAAATTAGAAATATTTTACCATATTTTGAAACTATTAATAGAGGAAATGTTTCTCAGTGCAATTTTGTCCTAGGGATGCAATAGTGCAGTCAATTAACGGATAAGCAAAAGTTTATCAGTTAATGTTACAGACTACATGCATTTTCCTCTCCCCTCATCCGCCAGTAAGTTTTTTAGCAGACTGGCCAGCAGCCTTTCTCAGTCCTGGCTTGTGATGGGTCTGGGACCTACATGTGCTTAAATACATCTCTGTATTTCAAGTGTATTAGGAAGTAGGTGGGCAGGCAGCCCAGCTAAGTGCCAGCTCATGGCTGGTCCAGGAGCTCAGACCCCTGCTAGACAGGAGCTGCTGCCACCTTGCACTGTTGCCTCTGTATCAGAGGCAGCAATACAGGGTGACAGGCAGCCAGTCTGCGAGGGGAACTGTTTTTTAAACTGTCTCCCTCGCGGACTAGCTCCTGCCTGGCACCCCATATTACTGCTTCAGATACAGGGGCAAAAGTGCAGAGTAACAGGGAGCTCCTCTGGAGTGGGGTGCACTAGATGCTGGCCCCATCCCCAGGGACTAATGAATAGTCAAGTAACTGATAAGGATTTATGAGGTTACTCGATTATTCAATTAACCAATATTTAAAATCCCTACTTTGTACCCCAATTTAGGATTTATAGGAACAGATTTTAATCTGAGCAATAGAAATGTTCCATAAGTTTGAAGGAAAAAATTAGCAAAATGTGTAATCCGACTTCCTGTAGAATTCCACTTCTATATCTGTATTTGCAGACCTGAAGATTGACTTAAGTTGAAATTTAGTGTAAAAAAAAAAAACAAAAAACTTTTTTTGCCCAGGCTGAGAATCTAAAACTTAATAGTATATATTAAGGGAAAATGTTTTACGTTTTTAATGTAAATATAGCCTACATATTTAATTTGATCTGCTTTTGTCTTCAAATTAAAATAAGAGCAGCAGGAAAACAATGAGAAACAATGGTCTCCCCTGTGACCTCTGTATAGTAAAGAACACTAAAGGCCAGATTTCATGAGCGGACACCAGATTTTAGTCTGATGTGGTTTGCATGACTCTGAATTTGATAGGACCCTATATATAATATAATTCTCCCTTGATGCACAGTAAGCTCATTGATGCTTGTCCTGTCTACAATGGATCACCATCCTTTTTATAACAGTCCTTAACATATTTGAAACTGCTAAGTTGTTCCCCCACAGTCTCTCTGCAGTTAGTCCACATCTTTTTAAAGCACGATGACCAAAACTGGATGCAGTACTCCATCAGAGGCCTCCTATGTACCAAGTGGGACTGTTAACTTCTGTGTCATAGATTCCTGTTAATACACCCCGTGTTGATACTAGCTTTTCTTGCAGCTGCATCAGATTGTTGACTCATGTTCAGTTTATGATCCGGTGTGTCCAGTTCTGGGCCCCCCACTACAAAAAGGATGTGAACGCATTGGAGAGTGTCCAGCAGAGGGCAACCATAATGATTAAGGGGCTGGAGCATATGACTTATGAGGAGAGGCTGAGGGAGTTGGGTCTGTTTAGTCTGCAGAAGCAAAGAGTGAGGGGGGATTTGATAGCAGCCTTCAACTTTCTGAAGGGAGGTTCCAAAGAGGATGGAGAGGCTGTTCTCAGCAGTGACAGATGGCAGAACAAGGAGCAGTGGTCTCAAGTTGTGGAGGGAGAGGTCCAGGTTGGATATTAGGAAAAACTATTTCACTAGGAGGGTAGTGAAGCACTGGAATGGGTTACCTAGGGAAGTAGTGGAGTCTCCATCCCTAGAGGTGTTTAAGTCTCGGCTTGACCAAGCCCTGGCTGGGTTGATTTAGTTGGAATTGGTCCTGCCTAGAGCGGGGGCTGGACTTGATGACCTTCTGAGGTCTCTTCCAGCTCTGTGGTTCTATGATTCTATTGTCACCAGATTCTTTTTGGTATTACTATCATGTAACCAGTTATTCTGCATTTTGTATTTGTGCGTTTAATTTTTTCTTCTTATTGGGTTATTTCGCACTAAATGAAATTTACTGAATTTAATCTTCAGAATTCCCGGCAATTCTCCATTTTGTCAAGGGTGTTTTGAATTCTAATCTTGTCCTCCAGGATGCTTGTGACCTCTCCCAGATTGCTTTCATCATCAGGTTTCATATGCTCTGAGCATGCCATTCTCCAAGTAATTATTAAAAATATGAATATCAGCATCCAGGTCAGACCCTAGTGGGACTTCACTAGAAAGATCTTCTGTGTGAAACCCAACCATTGATAATTACTGCTGGTATACGGAGCTTGGAGGATGGGATTGGGGTGCAGGAGGGAGAATGGGGTCTTCGAGAGAGTTTGGTTGAAGGAGGCAGTTGTGACCTAGGGTAGAGGACTGGCATGAAGGATTTTGGGCCGTGGCCTAGGATAGGAGGGGATTGTGATCTGGGACAGGGGATTGGGGTGCCAGATCTGGAAGGGGGTATAGGAGCAGAGGGAAGGGAGATGCTGGAGTGCCAGAGGTAGGCTCTGTCTGGGAGGTGCTTAACAGCAGACTGCTGCAGGCTGCTCACTGCTCCACATGGCTCCGCATTGGGCATGAGAGGGAAGAGAAGGGGGATGGGATAGAGGAGGAAGGGAGAAGGCTTGGTACACTGCCCTTGCACCCAGCAAAAATTATCAGCTCTCACTGGCCAGAAACTTGAGTGATTGGCCAATAAGAGCTAAGAGTTTTTGTTGGGCGGTGGGAAAAGCATGAGAAGTTTCCCTCTTCCCTCCCCAGCCTTCCAGAATGGAGAACAGCTGGCTTTTTAAAGCGTGAGCTGTTCTGTGTAAGGGTTTTGGCCAGGTGGCTGTGGACTGGATGGAGTGGCTTGGTGGGCCAGATTCCGCCTGTTGGCAGCCTCTTGCCTATCCCTATTCTAGTCCATGTTTCCCTAGTGTGCTTGTGAGAATGTCCTGTGAGTTTGTCAGAAGCCTTACTAAAATCGTAAGTATTTCAAGTCTGCTACTTCCTCCCTGTCTGTTAGATCTATAACCCTGTCAAGAAAGTAAATTAGATTGATTTGGTGTTAGTCTTGACAAATCAGTATTGGCTATTACTTTTAACCTTGTTATGCTTAAGGTGCTTATAAAGTAGTTGTTTAATAACTTTTTTCAGTATCTTCCTAGGTTTGGAAGTTAGGTTGACTGTTCTGTAATTTGTGGGGTCCTTGTTTCTTCTACTTTCTACTGTTTGCCCTTCTGAAATTGTCTAGGACCTTGCCTGTCCTCCATTAATGGTCAAATATCATTATTAATGGTTCAAAAATTATTTCAGCTAGCTGCGTAAGTACCCTACAGGGAAGACACGTTTTAAAAACCAGACTGGATTATAGTCTGTCTACTCTAACATGAGCTGCACATACAAATGTGGAATGAAAATAGTCTAAAGTTAGACAAAATACACAATCTTTCTAATTTTTCATAAAAGTAATGGCCTCAAACCTTGCAAATGGAAGTATTATGTAGGAGTACGATATGGAAACAGAACCATCCAAATATTTATTCAGAGATCCCTGCATATTTGCAGATATCTGCATGCACAGATGTGGATGCAGATACAGATTTTCTATCTAGAACCCTGCAAATTTGCAGATATCCGCTTCATATCCTCGGGTATATCAATTTGTGGATCTGGATGATCATATCCATGTCTCACTTGTGTGGCTAAGGAGACATAAAATTTTGTATCTGTTTATTCATAGTAGATAAGTTTTTATTGACTCAGTGGTGAATTTCTACTAAATAAAACAGGGACAAGTAAGTGACTGTTGTATATTCAGAGGCATGGTACCTGTTGCAGAATTTGCTTTAAACAGTGCGCGTTGTTTAAATTACGTGAATGTCAGTCAGAAACAGTACTAACTTACAATACTAACTTAAAAACGAACATCTATGGTGTGCTCTAATAAAGAGTGGGGAAAATAATCATTTCTACTAAAAGCAACAGTATACTGAAACTAATTTTTATATATATTTTTTTTCCTTCCCCCCCACAGAGAATATGAAACAGTTGTCAAAATGACATCCAGATTTGGAAAGACATACAGCAGGAAAGGGGGAAATGGCAACTCAAAGTTTGATGAAGTCTTTTCTAACAAAAGGACCACCCTTAGCACAAAATGGGGAGAAACCACATTTATGGCCAAATTAGGACAGAAGAGGCCCAATGTCAAACCAGATATTTCAGAAATTCCTAAAAAACCGAAAGTTGAAGATGAGGTAACAGAAGATCCATTTGGATTTGACAGTGATGAAGAATCTCTGCCAGTGTCTTCAAAGAATGTATCGCAGGCTAAAAGCTCTTGTCAGCTGGAACCCATTGAAGTTGTTCAGTCTGAGGACTTCGCTTCTTTACTTGAGGCTAATAGCAGAATTCATCAACCAATCAGCAGGGACAACATTGTGTCCAGCAAGAGTCTATCTTTTGACAATATTCTTTATGAGTTAAAAGAAGAGAGCACAGATGTAGAGGATGAAGAAATCAAAAGCAGCAGAGCTGATCTCATAGCAGGTACATTTTAGATTAAACAGTTTTATAGTACTTAAACATGCTGTGATTTTTAATAATCTTGTTCAACTTTTTTTAAAACTTTTGCATCTCCTCAGCTTTGTTTAAATGTTGGAATAAAACCTATGACCAAATCTTGAATATGGTGAGCAAAACTAACTGGATACAGAAATTTACAATATTTTATGTATCAAATGTAAATAAGTGGACTCCATTTGCAGTAATAATTTGGTTAAGGGATCAGCTACCATGTTCTAAAAAACACTAGCTTTGCATGCAGTTGTGAGGTGTATTCTTTCTTCAGTATGCTTCTATACTTCTGCATAACTCCTACTCTTAAGCACAAGTAGGAATTACATTGTTTCTAGATGAAGTAACTCAAGGGATTGAGATGAGTCCTTTTAGGTAGCTGGTTTAAATCTGGCTACAGACAGGTAGTGAGTGATAAGATTGTCTGGCCATTAAGTTATATGAAATGAGTCAGTGTACTACATTTTCTCTCTTCATAGTTGGGGTATTAGTTTCAATACAAATCAAATAATTAAATAGGCATATAGTTTGAAGTTCCTTCAGACCTCTAGCTTTTTTTCAGTTCAGAACTGAGGCTGTGTAGATGATCTGGTACTGTTCTTACCTATGCTTTGTTTGTTCTGGATGAGTTGGGGATGTGAAGGTATACCTGTTCACATGATGAACCTGGGCTCCTTGGTTAATTGTGTAAACAATTACACACAGCTTTCCTCCCCTTGCTGTCTCTGATACAGAGGCAGCGTAGGGGTGGGCAGGTGGGAGCTGATGCTCCCTGTGCATGCTAGCTCCCCTGGAGCTGCTTCCTCTTCCTCCTTCCTCCTCCCCGCGATAGTTACTTCACAGAGGTGGCAGCAGCAAGGTGGGGGTGGGATAGGGGAGCATGGCCCCGCGGAGCTACCTGTCCTCTATGCCACTGTATCTGATACAGAGACAGCAGTGCGATGGGAACAAAGGAGGACAGACCAAAGCTGGTGCTCGCAGGGAGCCGGCTTTTCCCGCCTGCAGTTATGCGTTTACAAAAATACATGCATTTTAGCAGGCATACACGTGTATTAAGATGAATACACTTAATTCTTTGGGGCTCTATTAATAAGAACCATATTCTTTTATTAAAAAAAACTTTGACCTTATTTCCATTTACTTCAGAGTTTTGACAGATCTGATCTGATCACAGCTGCTAAAACTGCAACTTCAACTTTTCCAGTTCAAGCTTTACATTTTATGTAAATATATTGCGCTGTACTGGACCAAACGCTGTCAAGATGACACTTTGCAGTCTTGCTATATTGTCTCTTGTTTAGAATATCAAATTTAAATATCTGTTGAAAAAAATTGAGTCCTGGTATGGTAATTGCTGAGAGAAAAAAGTGGACTCCAGCCCACTTGCCATGCAGTAGATCAAGATGGCATATAATGGCTAAAGATGAGCACAACCAAGGAGTTTGCAAGTAAGACAGTACTAGTCACGGCTAGACAGTAAAATAACATGGCTGTAGATTTAATGAAGTATTTGGAAACTAAATCGCTTGAGTGTCAGAAATGAACGTACAGTGGAAAAGAATTTTACTCTTGTCTCACTGTGTGTTCTGTTACTTTTTCCATTTTCCAGAAAACTGCTTGGAAAGAAGCGGTCAACTTTCATTATCAGTCTGATCTAATATTTTAGTATTCTGCAAATAAATATTTTAAAGTTTGGACTTGCAATATAAGTTTATTGTAGGTTAAAAGCCAGCTTCTCCTCCCCCCCCCCCCCCCCCCCCCCCCCCCCCCCCCCTCCCAGCACCAGCTCCCATTTCCTCCCCGCTTCTGTGGCAAGTGGGGGAAGGGAGAAGGTGGCTCTGCAGAGGCAACACATGCAGAGAGCTGGCTTAAAAGCTGACTCCCTGCGTGTACTGGCTCCTGTCTGCCCCCTTCATCCTCGGCACTGTTGCCTCTCTATCAGAGGCAGCAGCATGGAGGTGAGGGGGTGCAGGTGCTTTTGTGGAATTTGGTTCTCCTGCCTCTGCCCTCCCTTGGTACAGAGGCAGTGAGGTGGGAGAGTGCATGTAGTCGTTTGGATTCATTGATAAATCCAGGTTAATCAGTTGTTTACACAGCTATGTTAACATCTCTAGCGGATTTAAAATTTTCAGATGTATATTTATCTAATTTTATTGGCTAGTAACTTAATTGCAGCAAAGAATGCAGGCCTAACCAAACCAGTTGCTTATATAAATGGGCTAACCATCTTCATATTTTTTGTTTAAGAAATCTAAGTTAATAGAGTATGTACCCTAGCATAACATACTATCAAGTGGGATTAAATAAATTTAAGAAGACCAAGGCAGTAAATCTCTCCCCGCTCCCTCCCCCGCACCCCCAGTAGTGTGTGTTATGAATAGTTACAGCAAATGAAAGGTAGTTGAGTAGCCATTGTTTTGTATTAGGGTTTAACAAAAGCAAAGTACAGTATGAAAACATCAGGCAGAGCAATAAGTCAGTAGAGTGAGTGTGCAGTTAGTATAAATTTAACTACTTCAGAGACTGACTTGTTACACGGATTGCTTAAATAATCTTGAAGATGTAAGGCTATATCTCAACACCAGAGTTCATTTTATTGATCTTGTGACGATACAACGGAAAGAAATGTGCTTTATCCCCTGGTGACTAAGTGCACTTGAGACCTCCTCTTAATGTGCAAGAAAGGTGCTTTTCAGTTCTGATAGGTGTTACAACAGATAAGTTTAGCACAACTGGAAATCCCTCTAAATACTTAAGGTTTGAATAGACTAAGGCCAAGTCTACACTGGTATTTCACGCTGCTGTAACTTTTCACCTCCCTTAGCCAGCACTGGTTCACATTAGCTCAGGGCTACTCAACTTTGGAAGCCCCGGGGGGCCACGCTGATACAGCACATGGTGAGGGCCACAACTTAATTGTGGTTGTGTATATATATGAAAATAGCTTCTTACACACTGATGGGCATGAATACCATTAAGGCAAGACTACACAACATGCAGGCCCCATTTAAGTCAGTTCTGCTGATATTAATAACATGTAATATTTACCCTATTTCCACTCAAATGACAGCACTTTTAATGAGCACTTTTTAAAAAAGGAAAATTGTATACCAATGTTCTGAATGTTTAGCTTGAAGCTCCAGGTTGTGCGATTCTTGGAGTGATTTTTACTCAGAAAAAGTTTCCAAACCAGAGCACTCCAACCTGCAGTTGGCAGGGAGCTAGGCAAGGCAGGCCAGACATGCGGCAAAAAAAGGACAGGTGTCCTGGATTCTCAGCAGGGCTGACGTCCCTATGCGGGAGTCTGTTGCTCCATGCTGGACGGAGGCAGGGCTGCCCGGCTGTGGTGCCGGACCCAAACATGGCCCGTGAGAGGCAGTCAGCACCTCGCAGGCTCTGCCTGCAAGGCTAAGCAGCTAGCACCTACCACAATGCCCTGGCATTCCTGGCACCTCCTCCCTGGAAACGCCAATATCCTGTACCATCTGTTCCAGCCAGACCATCTGGTTGCATCTTTCAGTGCTCGCCCCACCTGGGAGACACCTCGCTGTTGTGGAGTGTTTTCTCAGTGGAGGCCATGTTCAAAGGATCCCCTGAGGGCCCATGTGTTGAGCCCCGCGTAAACCCAAACTGCACCGCAGGCCACATGTTGAGTACTCCTGCGTTAGCTGCTCCCCTCACAAAGGTGGCTTACATAGAACCTTAGGAGAGGGTCTCACAACACTTGTACAAGGCCACGCTTTCAGTTTAAAGTACTGCCGAAGCTGCGCTTCTGTATGTGCAAAAGCAACAGGGAGTCTTATGGCACCTTGAAGACTAACAGTTTTATTTGGGCAGAAGCTTTTATGGGTAAAAACCATTTTATCGAATGCATTTGATTAAATGTTTTCTACCCACAAAAGCTTATACCCAAATAAAACTTTTTTGGCCAGTGGTTCCCATCGTGAGGTGTGTGGACCCCTGGGGAGGTCCACAGCGGTATTGTATGGGGTCCATGCAGAGCTTCTTGCAGCCAGCAGGTCCTTTAACCTGCGTTGCTTCCCACAGCTCAGGAAGCAGCGTGGGCTGAGGGACATGTAGGCTGCAGGCATAGCTATATTGTTGGGAGGTGCAGGGGTCTGTAAAACTTTAATAAATTGCAAAGGGGTCCATGTCCTCAAAGTTTGGGAACCATTGTTTTAGTCTAAGTTGCCACAGGACTCCTTGTTTAAACTGTTTGTGTAGACCAGTGTTTCCCAAATGATGATCTGCGGAACCTCGGGGTTCTGCAAAGTGAACATAGGGGTTCTGCGAGAAAATTCCATTACAATCTGAATTATTGTAATGGAATGGAATTTTCATTCATTTGTGAATTTTACTGAAAACAATTTTTTCTTTTGTGCTTACCATGATAAGTGGGGACAATCATGTCCCTACTCAGCACTGTGGGCACAGTCACTTAGGGGTTCCGTAAAATTCTTTCTAATTCAAAAGGGTTCTGTGGTCAAATAAAATTGGGGAAACACTGGTGTAGACAAAGCCTAAGATTTAAAAGTATAATGTTAGTATGTGTTACTCTTAATGAACGTTGAGAGCACTTCAAACATACTTATCTTGATTAAACTAACACTAGTTTTTGCTTGCATTAAAGCTGCTTGCTCAAAAATTGTTGCTAGGTAAACTCGTTTTTTACGGAGCCAGACTGGAACTGAGCCAGAGTGCTGGTCCAAGTTTAAAAAGCAGAGCTTGTGTGCACTATGGTTAACAGATAAGCAATTGCTTATTGGTTAAAAGGTTAGCTGGCTAGCCACTAACATCCCTAAATAATACATCTCCTCTTCCTGTCTTTTAATATTTAACAAACTCCTGGAGTTGTTAAAATTGAAGCTGTTTTCCCGGGTTGTGCCTTCTGACTATTATGAATATAGAGTGATTGATGCATGCGCAGAGTATTCTTAAAATGTGTAATTTTTGTGTAACTTTTCATAAATTGCAATCATTATTAGGTGCTCTGTAACAAGTTCTGGTTTTGTAAATGACAGAATCAAGAGTGGAAAAATTTTTGTTGGCTTAGAATATTTGATGGACTACAAATGATTACGTCTCTGTTACTCAACAAGAAACATGTTGCTTAGAAATCTTAAATTTTGTGGGCAGTTATTTTTAACATAGTCATTTATCACTAAGGGCTCATGCAATCCTGCCTAGTAGTTCATTACCTCCTTCTCTGCACTGTCTATGCACACACATAATGGCACAGGTGTGCTTAACTGCTTTTACACCTAGCACTTATGTTCTGAATACACTAATATCTCAAAAAGAGTGAGTTACTTTCAGTGCTTCATACTTCAGAGGAAAGGGGTGGTTTTGAAGAGGAGGAAGCTGAAAGTTCTGTTGTCTACTGGCTCTCCTGATAACGTACGCCTTGATAGGGGGCTCTGGGAACTATTCCCAGTGCACCATTTTAGTCATAATTAAGCACTTCAGTTGGTAGAATACATATTCCCTTTAGAAATAATCTTCTGTGTTTTGTCTGTTTTGTGGTGTTTTCCTTTCTTGGTCTGTTGTTCCCTCCATGTCATTCACAAACAGCCCAAGTTCAAGCTACTGTAGTTGTATGAAACTAATTTGTGTTCACTTCATTTTCTCTCCATAGGTTTTTCTTTCAAAAATGTATTGAGTATGGAGTAATGGCAATATTCAATTTTAAATACCTTGTCTTAGACGGTCTTTAACAAGTTGCTATTGTTCCTAAGGCTGTTAAGAGGCGGGTAATCCGCTAATTGTGTAGCTGATTAAAATTTTTGACTACTTGATCAGTCAATAAGGGAAGGCTTCCTCAGTCCCGGCTCATGCCAAGTCTGGGACCTTCTCTGCACCTCTGTAGTTTAAATGTAGTAGGAGCCAGGCTGACTGTGTGCTCAGCTCTTACTGCATTTAAATTACAGAGCTGCAGTGGGGGTAGCTCCTGGATTTGGCGCAAGCTGAGACTGGGCATGAGCAATCCCAGCTCAGTCTCAGCTCACGCCGGGTCCAGCAGCCCCTGTGTGCGGGGTATCCCAGCAGCTGTAGGAAGGCTGCAGCGGGCAGGGAAGGAGGGGAGACGGGTCCACAGAGCTGACAAGTGGGAAGCCTGCTTGAAAGCTGACTCCCGACACCTATTGGCTCCAGCCTCCCCCCCTCACCCTTCGTGCTACTGCTGCTTCTGTATCAGAGGCAGCAGCATGGGGGTAGGTGGATCCTGCGTTTGGGGGGGAGCCTGTTTAAAACCAGTTTTACGGGCACTGGTTCCCGCTCTCTACTTCCCCTTGCTGTCTGATCCAGAGGCAGCACAGAAGGAGAGGGAAGAGTGCATGTAGTCAATCAGATTAACCAATCAGCCTAGGCTTATCGGTTAATTGTGTAGTCAACTACACATTGCCATCCCTACTTACCGGTTAACTGGCAGCCTGGCTGGGCTGGAGCAACCCCTGCTGAGCAGGTGGGGGGCTGCTCAAGGTGGTAGGTGTGATGCTTACTAAGGATGTTAGTGGCTTTCCAGCAAAATGTTTAAATGATTTACAATCCCGTTTAACCACCGTACTCCTCTCCCCCCACATACTCTGTATTTTAAGCTCATACTGTCAGGCTGACTCAGTTCCAACCTGCCTGTCCAAATTTTTTAATAAAGAGCACTTGGAGAAGGGATGTAAGCAATAGTCAACTAATTAATAAATCTAGCCTTATTGGTTAATCTAGTCCTACTCATATCTCTCCCTCTCCCCTCCCCCCTTCTGCCTCTGTATTAGAGGCAGCAAGGGGCAGGAGCGGAGCTGGTTCTGGGGGGAGCCAGCTTAAAAGCCAGCTCCCCCCAGCACTGTCTCTGTGGTGCCACCTGCACTGCCCCCCCTCTGAAGCAGTAGGTGGAGCAAGGATGGCTGCCATGAAGCAGCTCCTGTCTGCGGGGGCCTGTGCTGGTCATGGACAGAGGCTGCTCCAGCCAAGCTAAGCGCTGAGTCTGGAACCTACCAGACCTCGCTGCAGGTCTGCAACTTAAATGTACATAAATGTGCAGTTGAAGTATTTAAATCGGGAGCCTGATAGAGGCAGCAGCATGGGGTAGCAGAGGGATCCCTGGGCATCGGCATGAGGCTAGGAGCTGGCTGCTGGCCCCACTTCTGTGAGGAGGAGCATTTTAGTATCCATGTAATTGCTAAGAATTGTTGCAGTTACATGATCTCTAAACTATTTCTAACCTCTCTAATGCTTAGGGATTTCACTGACTAACCTTTAATGTCTACCCAATATACAAGAATCAGACTTTGGCTGGCAGTACCACAAGGGGGATGGGTGCTGCTTCCCTCTGTGTTCCTTCCAACTGCTTGTGATTAGGCTTGGAGCTCTCTTTTGCTATTGAGCTTTGGTTCACCAGGGCCTATGAAGAGATTGTCTCAGTATCCATACTGTACTTTTAAAAAGGTTTTTGCTGCGAGTCGACAGCGATGTCATGCATCATTCTGCATTCTGCAGCCTCTCCCTCCGCCCTCAGCCACGTGGCTTCCCTCTTCCCTGTGCTCCATGGGAGCTGGGAGCCATGCGGCCTTCCCCATGCTTTGACCAGCCCATATGAGGCCTGGGGTAATGAGAGCTGTGATCTGTGTGGCTCCAGGTGCATGCACCTTTCCCCCTCCCCAGTGCTCCAGGGAGAGGCTGTGTGGCTGCCCTACTTTGTGCCCCCCACTCAGACCCCTATCACCTCCGCACTGCATGGGCCAGCGGTTAACTTCTCCCTCACATACTGCTGGCCCCGAGTGTCCCTCTATCATATGGCCGGGCAGCTACCAGAATTTAAATTGAACTGTGTGGCTCCTCCGCTGTCTGGGATGGGGGAGTAGAGGTGAGTGAGAACTGCAAAGGCTTGGGGGATGCCCAGGAGCTGTGCAACCTCTTGGGGGTTCTTGGGATGTGTGTGTGTGTGTGTGTGTGTGTGTGTGGGAGCCATGCGATCTCTCATGGACTTGAGTAGGAGGGATGGGGGTAGTGCAGGAGCCTTGGGGTTTCAGCTGCGGGGAGGGAGGTGCTTAGGAGCCACATCACCTCTTGGGGGTGGCATGCAGGAGCTGCACAGCCTTGCGGGGTAGGGGGCATGCAGGAGCTGTGGGGGTGCAGGGGAGCCGTGCAGCCTCACGGGGGCTCGGGGAGGTGGGGATGTGCAGGAGCATGGGTGCGGAAAAGAGAGCACAGGAGCCACGGAGGCTGGGGCAGGGGTAGGTGTGTGGGGGCTGCAGAGGCTCATGGAGAGCGGGGGGAGCGCAGGACATGTGCGGCATCGCTGGTGGTCTGGGGAGGAGGGGATGCATGGGTGTCGCGTGGCCTTGCCGTTTGCTGGTGGGGGGCCAGAGTTGCGTGGCCTCCCCCCTTGTGGCCAGAGGGAAAGGGCCAGGCAACATGTGCCTTTCTGCCTACTCCCTTCCCCTCTCCCTGCTAGAAGGGGAGAGAGCTGGGCCATCCGTGGCTTCCGCTCAGCCCAATCTCCCAGCAGCCGGAGGGGGGAGAGCTGGGCCAGCCTTGGTCTGGCCCAAACACCCTTCTTCTCCCCCACCCCCAGCGGCCAGAGGGGGGAGAGTTTTGCCAGCCACAGCCTCGGTCTGGCCCAGTCCCCACCGGCAACTGGAGAGGGGAGAACTGGGGCGGGGCAGGCCAGGGCTGCTATGCCTTGACCTGGCTTTCCTCGGTAGCCGGGGGAGAGCCGGGGCTACCTATCCTCAGAAAGGGGAGTTGGCAAGCGTAGCCCTATTTTGTATAAAAAAATGTTTGCTGCGGGATGACAGAAAGATGTCAGCAGTGTCACAGGTTCCGCCCTCGCACTGTTTGGGGATTGGCAAAGCTCCCTGGCAGCCTGGCCTGGGCAGATTCTGCCTGCTAATGGTCCTGCCAGCTGTAGCCTTTTGTGTGGCCTGTTCCCTGGCCCAGGGAGCTGCTTCAGGTGCCTTCGGTGTGAGGCCCGTTGTGGGGCCCACACACACACCGGAATGGAGGCAGGACCCAGTCAGGGTTCTCCCACCCAGTGTGGCTCGTATTGGAAACATAGCAGGGGCACAAGGGAAACACCACACCACAGGCTTCCCCCCGAATGAACGGCTCCAGCATGTGCTGGTGACCTGGGGCGAGGCCCCTGGCTCAGGTGTGCTCTCCTGGGCTTGCCATCAACTGGGTAAGTCTTAACCACACCACAGACCCCGGCCCTTTGGGAATGGTGTGGTTATGCTGCACTGTGGCCACTTCTCTGCCTTTCTGAAGCAGCTGCTCTGTGCTCCGGGCTCCCTGGGCTTGCCACGGAAAGGCTGGGCCAAGCCCGAGTACACACAGCTCAACAAAATGGCTTCCTTGCTCTTGCTCTGGCCACATGCCCTGCACCCAGCCTGCTCTTCCCTGGTCATACACCTACACCCAGAGAGAGGGGGGTTGGCGAGTGTCATGAGCAGGAGGTGCAACCCCTTAATATACAAGTATAGTTGCTTTATGTGCGTTCAAGTTGCATCTGACTAAGTGGGTTTTTAGGCATCCGTTTCCATGGGCAGATAAAGCTGTTAGTCTTCAACAAGCCATGGGACTCCTTGTTGTGTTTGTGAATTTCTGACAATTTTCTACATAAAAGTGCATTTTTGTTGGGTGTTACAACCTTAATACATGTTCTTCACAACTCAGATAGACATAGGTTTCATTTTTAGAAGGCACACACTATACATTATTAAACAGTTGTCTATTTTGAAAACTTGTCAGATTAGTTTTTCAGCTATATGATAAAATGAATGTTTGCTTATTTCTCTTACCAAAGGTAATTGAAGCAGGTATTTATGAAGTCTTTGGGGAAGTGAACTCTCTAGTTCAACAGGTTGATCAGTAATATTTGCAGGATGTTCTTGCTATGCTGAAAATCATGTAGGAGAACATCACCAGACAGATATTTAAATTATTTTATTTAACTAAAATGGCAACATTATTCTGGATTTTTCTTGAACAGCAAATCATATTTTAACAAAACAAGCATGTTAGTGTTTTAATTTAAAAATTCAAGTTTTTTTTTTTTAAAAGTCAGGTTTGTTTGTTTAAAATTCTTTTTAACTAAAATAGTTAAATTAAGCTTAAAAATACCCAAATTGACTGTCAACCAGGTCAACATGAGAAACTTCAACTATTCACTTCTGCAGCTAACTCACTTCTGCAGCTAACTCACTTCTGCACCTTCATTTTTCTGTTTGCTCATAATCTTGAACTGTGGTCACCAACCGATAGATCGCGAGGTGTTCAGGCCCCCCTCATTTTCCCCCCACCCTCGAGAAGCCCCACTACCTATCTCCAGCAACAATGGAAGTAGTGCCGGCTTCCCGCGGGGTGGACGGAAGTCCTGCAGCTTCGTGCCACTTCTGGGGGTTCCAGAAGTGCTCTAGCTCCTTCCCTCCCACAGGGTTGTGGCGTGTCGGGTGCTCTGTGGGAGGGGGCGTCGCCCCCAGAGGAGGGGTGCGGCAGCTTCTCTGGGCCGCAGGAGGGGTGAATCGGCCCCGGGTCTTCCCTCTTCCCCTCCCCCTCCCCCTGCAGCACAGAGAAGTCGGCCCCGGCGCAGGTGCACGCGGGGGTTTCCCCACGCTGCGGGAGAGGGGAGTTGGGCCCGGAGGTGGTGCTCACTGGCTTCCCTCGCGAGGGGGTGGGGGTGGAATTCTGGGAGGAGATGCTGGCCCCACTGTGCCTCCTGCCCCATTCCGTGCCCCCTCTTCCCACTCCCTAGCCACAGAACTCTGTCCCGAGCCACAGAACTCTGTCCCCACTTCTCTGTCCCCAACAGCATCCTGTCCTCTCCCCTCCCAGCACCCTGTTCCATCTCTCCTGCCCCCTGTGCAGAACTCTGTCTGCACTGGCACCCTGTCCCCTGCCGAAGCACACACTAGCACCCTTCCCAAGTTCTATGTCCCCTGCTCCCACCAACACAGTTGAGGCCACGTTAGTGAAGTTTGGGGGAGGGGGGTAGATGGAGGAGGGTTTTTTTGCATCTCTCTTGTGGCCCCAACTGACTTTTCTGTGGGTCAGTGACCCCTGACTCAAAACAGGTTCCCTGCCCTTCTCAGAAATAAAGACAATGCAGACACTTTCTGTGTTTGACATAATATTTTATTTTAAAATGAAGCCTGGCCAACAAACCCCTAATTGGGGAGGAGCCCTCATCTGGCCACTGAATCATAACACTCCTGCACTCCCCTTTCCCCCAGACTCTACATCTGAGCCTATCATACACTGGAATCCCCTGCCCTGAGCCCCTCACATACCCCAACCCAAATTCCTGAACCCTCACATGCAGAAGTCTGTTGCTTGCGTAGTACCCTAACCCTACATCTGACCCCAACACTGCCCGGGCTGGAGCCCCCTCCCCGAGCCAGTGTCCCCTTATCCACCTTCTCCTGCATCCAGATTTCCTCCCATATCTTGCACCTCTCACCCGTTCCCACACCCAAATCCCTCATTCCCACCCCAGAGCCAACACATCCTGTCTCAACCTAGTGAGAGTACGGCTAGACTGCAGAAGTTTTTCAGGATTCTGGAGATATCCCAGAAAAACTCTTCTGCATCCAGGGATGCTTTTGTTCTTCCGCTTCTTTTAGTGGAAGAGCAAACATGCTCTTTCAGTCACCCCTATATTCCTCTTTCCACGTGGAATAAGGGGGCTTACAAAAGAAGGGTTTTTTCTGACATTTGATCCAGTCTAGACAGGCCAAATGTTGGAAAAACCTCTTCCTACAGAAGAATTGGGGGGGGGGGGGAAGCAGCAGTATAAGGGTTGGGGATAGCAAGTGATGGAGAGGAGGAGACTAGAGAGGGCGGGGCTTCAAGGAAGGGGCGAGGTGGTAGATCTTGGCTTGTTCTGTCATTTAAAAAGTGATCTTGGGTGTAAAAAGGTTGGAGACCACTGATCTAGAAAAAGAAAAAACAGTTTTCCTGCTGTTTCAGGTCCCAAAGGATTTATCAATTTGGAATTAGTCCAAAGGAAGAAAATATTCTTTCTATAGCTTCAGAAGAAGCTACTGCTGTTGAAAATGAGATTATTACTTCAGCAGTCTCTGAATCCAAGTGCAGATTACACCAGTTCACTGTGTGACTTTTTGAACATCAGTAAACATATTTATTGAATGGTTCACTCTTAGCTCTGAAGTTTATCGTTGGCATTATGGAGGTATGATTTCTGGATGCCCATGTCATAGCCAATTCCTCTTCTTCAGCAGTTAAGTTTTGACCCTGGTACCAAGTATTGAGAATATTTGCAAGAAAATGAGTTAGAGATGGTCCTTGTCCCATTCTTTTTTAATGCTTGTAATGTAACTCTGTCATTGCATATTTCTCTTTTTAAGATCTTATTCGGTCCTTCCAACTTTCAACAACATCAGCAATGAAACAGCTATTTACTTTTATTTTGTTCAAGGCTACAGAAATAGTCTTAAGGTTACTCCAATGTATGTTCAACATTTCTCTTATGCCCAATGTTAAGAACTTTGGCTGTGACGGTGCCATCTATATATTTTTGTCATGACTTGGTTCACAAACAGTCGTCAGATTGTCAGTTCTTGATACAGTGCTAAAAACAGTCCATTGCTGAGTTCTATCACATGTCTTGTGGGAGAGTTAGCTTGGTTTCTTCCACTTTTTCTCAGAGCAACTATTGCAAAGTGATTGTTACGGAAGTATTTTGCAACTTCAACATTAGCCTTTATTTCTGAAAGCTGAAGCCTTTGGCTAAGAGGTGCATCGTATGAGCACTTGAACCTTATATTATTAGCTTGGGACTTTTCACTCTCTCCTAAATTTCTTATCTTGGCTACAATTGCAGCATTGTCTGTGACCAAGCTGTGAACTAGACATTTGGAATTTTTTTCACGCTTTGTTATAGCTTTTGCTAGGGATATGAATGATTAGTCCACTGTCAGATAAGCACATGCTTCAGGGGTGCTTCAGAGCTGTTGCTATACTTCAAAGGCGGGGGAGCTGTTATCGACTAATCGAATAGTCCATGCAAATTGCATGGACTATTCGATTAGCCAATTAATCAAAATTTTACATCCCTAGCTTTTACTGCTACTACTTTTCAGTATTCTGTTGTGTGCATTTTCTGAAATCAGTTGTTTCTGTAAGGAAGATCTTCCCTCCTTCTGTCACACAGGCACGTACAACAGGATCATCGTGGACGTTGCTCCACCCATCAAGGCTCAGGTTATAATTTTACCCTCTAGACTATTTGTACACTAGTCAATTTCTGTTTCATACACGTTATCCAGCAATTTGATTGCAACATCTCTGCTCTGTTGGGTGGACTCTGTCCTGGTCCTAATGTCTGAACCATGTTAATGAAGTGTGGGTTCTCAATTGTACAGAAAGGAGAGTTTGTTGCATAAACAAACCGGGTGATATTTTCATCAGTTACTACTTTCTATGATAAGAACCAGTATATTAAAAACTTACCTATGGAAGTTTTTGGATGATGGAGTCTCTCTTTTTTGCTGCAGGTGATATACTGTGGCTCTGACATACTCTGCAGGATCCTGTATGTTGAGGATGGATTCTCCTAAACAAAATAAGTCAATGCAGTTATTTATTACCATACTGCTCATTTAATATTACTCATTGCATTCACTGACAGTACTACTTGAAAGTTTAAATTGTAAAAGGAATATCTGCCTATTTCAGCTATTTTTATCACAACTGCTTCAAAAATGATAGTACCATAGAGTAGCAACTATATTTTTTGCTCAAACATGATAATTCAAGAATAATTCAGAAAACAGGCAGTCCTTAAAGGAAGTATGAAATAAAAAAATTACCAACATGAAGATACTGAATGTTGAGACATAGACATGTTCCTTTTCTCCTCTTCAATGCAGCTTCTTCCTGAGAGGAACTCTTCTCATGGTGGTGTTTCATTTGGAAAACCATGTCTTGCATTTCTTTCTTGCACTGTGTGCATTTTGCATGCATGCCTGTTTTATCCTTCAGGTAGGGGAACTTCATTTAAAATATTCCCAAACTGTGTTGCTCTTAACAGCTTGCTTCCATTATAACTTTTACTTTCTAGTGAGAGAATGGTATGGTAAATCTCAAATCAATGAGGACTACACTCAGACCTCAAGACTTTTGGAATATGCTGCTCAAATAATTTCACTTTTGTTTCTATGGCCTGTCCCTCCCTTTTTTTTCCCAGTACCTTCAGACTTTCTCCTCGTCCATTTTGCCCCCAATAGTCTATTTTGCCCCCAATAATCTTTTGTCTTTGAATTTTTTTGAAACTTTTCACTTTTAGAGAGGTAAGGGATTGACTGCGTACACAAATTGGCAGAAGAACAATAGGGCAGAAGTCTGTTATTTCTTACCTCACATGTATTCATTTATGTAAAACATTTTTGCTGTAAACTAGCATGTTATCTCAGGAGACACAAATCCACAGTTTGAGAACTGCCAAACTAAACCTCTCTGGTGGTATATTCTGGACTGAGTCCCATTGGGTAGGTAGAAAGATTAACCTAAATCAAGGGTGGGCAAGAGTCAGCTAGCAGGCTGGATCTGGCCCGCGGCCGCCTTACCAATACGCTTACTACAAAGAAGCTGCATCTGCTTTAAACAGGAGGCTTCTAATTGCTATGCAGTCTGGGCAGAGAGGAGGAAGCTTTGTGTGCTGTCCCTGCCATCTAGTAAAATCCCTAGCTCCCATTGGCAAGTTTCCAGCCAATTGGAGCTTAGAAATTTTGCTGAAGGCAGGGGCAGCGAATGAAGTCTCTTCTCTCCCCTCCCGAGCTGGAGCAGAGCTACGTGGAACAGCCTCCCTGCCCCCAATATACAGACAGGGAACTTATCTCAGGTTCATGCAGGGCTGCTGGCTGGGAGCCACCTAGGTAAGTGCCTCCCAGCCAGAGCCTGCCTCTGGTACCCCACCTCCTCTTTCCTCCCAATTGCCTGCCTTATGTGACCACCCAAACCTTCTGTACCCTTTCCCCCCGCCCCTTCTCCCAGGTCACAACTCCCTCTGACCCCACACTCTAGTCCTCTATCGTAAGCTCCCTTCACCCTGCTGCCCCAGACCCCATGCCTCCTCCACAGAAGTGTGGCCCTTGAACACTTTCCAAAATCTTGGTGTGCGCGCTGCCCCCCCCCCCCCCATTAATCATTGCCCACCTCAACCTAACTCTGTGGGTCCCTAAACCATGAAGTGTTGGAACTCATTTATAGTCATGTAATGTTGAAGAAAAGTTATGTCTCATGCTATAAAACTAGAATTTATAATCCCTATTCCATGAAAGATCTTTGAGCTTAAAATGCTTTTTAGGGAAAAAACCTATTATCAAAAATCCAATTTAAATTTAAAAAAACCCACTTTTTAAAAAAAATTGCTCTTTATCCACCCTGATCTAAATCCACTACTTGATATTGGAAAGAAGGAATATTGTCTGTTGAATTTCAGAGGCTTCAGCAGTTTGGCAGGAGTGTCTCCAATGCTTTACTACTTTCCCAGAGCCTCCCTTCTCTGTGAGAAGTGGAAAGAGAAGAGGTCTCCCCTCCTGCTCTGCGCACACACATACCCATCTCAGTTTTGGGTCTGTCTTCCCTTTTGTGTAATTCCTATACAGCTGCTTTGGAGGCTCTTCTAGAATAGAAATCTTGATAACGTTTAAGTTCACAGTTATAAATGCCATGTAGAATGAACCATAAGTAGGAACCAATGTTTGTCCTAGGACAGATATTTGGAATGTTAACTTGTATTTTTTCACTCCACAAACATTTTGTTCCTGATTATAGTTTACTCTGAATTTCTGGTTGACTTAATTAGCAAATGAGTAACTAGCATTACAAGACCAAAGGCTTCAAGCCAGCCTCAAAGTGCAGGGGAATTTGAGAGCTTTTATATGTGACAATGCCCAGAATTTAGACAGTTTTTAAAGATTTTGATCACTGTACAATTCATTATTTGAGGAGTTTGACTCCTGCCACATTAGTTTCGCTGTTATGCATGTGACTGTGTATATCCCTATCTTCATCCCTTTTACAGGGCTATGATTAGTTTTATACAAAGTATGTCTTTCTAGGTAGCATTTGGAAACTCATAATTTGTAAAAGCCTTATTATCGTGGTAAAATGCGTTGTGTTGCCACATGTAAAGATGAGATTCCTCTGTATGGTATTACTGAAATGTGTAACAAGTTGAGGGGACAGCCAACTCCCCAGAGATAAAAAAGCTAGTCAGTACCCCAGCCAAGTGTCAACAAAATGATAACTTCATTAAAAAGCCATTCTTTGGCAAGGAAGAGGATGTGGGTGAAAATCTATTTCTTGACAAAGAAATGGCTGGTGGCTTCCATCCACACAGGCTTTACATCTTCTGAACATTAGCTGGAAATTATTCTCTAAGGAGAGGGAGCAGATGCCCAACGTTCTCTCTCCCTTTCTACCCATGTCATCAACATTTGATGAACAAAGGAAGCAGCAGTAGCCTGGGGCGAGGGATCTTCTCTGATAGGAATTCAGTCAGTAAAACTGCTGAAATGTGGAGAGAGACTTTTGCTTTGAATTCATTTTGCTTGTTAAATTATACGTTGTGCTCTACTTTTATTGTAACCCATTCTGACTTAAATGACTTCAAATAATGAATCCTAAAAACTTTTCTAGCAAATAAACTTAATTGTTTTATCTGAACAGGTGATTAAAAATTATGCACTGTTAATAGAATACTATTTAAATATTTTGGGTGTTTTTTACATTTTTCAAATACATTTGATTTTCATTTCGACACAGAATACGAAGTGTAAAGAGCTCACTATTACAGATCTGTACTGTCAAATAGTATTTCATTCACCAAATGAAAGTACTGTAGTGCTATGGTACATAATTCTATGACTAAGTTCATGAAATAAACAGTGTACTCCAAAAAAACAAACAAACATCGGAATTGTAGTCTACAACTGTACTCAGTCCTGCTTCTTGTTGAGCCAATTATTCAGACAAACAAGTTTATTTACGTTTACAGGCATGTGCATGGCTCTCTTATAGCAGATATTTCAAGGTATTCCTGTCCTTTTGAATGGTGGTCAAAGCACGAAAGGACACATGAGTCCATAGCTGATCTGACAAAAATATCTCATGACACTGGGTACAACAGTGTCATGCGAATGCCTATCCTCGCTTTCAGGAGACATAGTCACCAAGAAGCAGGCAGCATTATCTCCTGTAACTAATAAACTTTGAGTGATTGACTGAACAGGAAGTAGGAATGAGCGGACTTGTAGGTGCCAATATTTTGTAGTGTTTGATTTTTGAGTGCAGTTGTGTACCAGTCTACATCTGTAAATTGCACTCTTTCACAAAGAGAATGTGCTACAGTATTTGAGGTGAATTGAAAAATACTGTTTTTACTGTGCAAATATTGGTAATGAAAAATAAGTGAGCATTGTACACTTTGCATTCTGTGTAATTGCAATAAATATATTTGAAAATGTAGTAAAACATCTGAAATACTACATTTCAATTAGTATTCCATTACTACCCGTGTGATTAAAACTGCGATTAATCATGATTATTTTTGAGTTAATCATTGAGTTAACTGCTTGGCAGTCCTAATCTAAATCTGTGTTCTTGGATGGAAATGTGTTGAACACTACATTTGGGTTAACTGGATTTGTACATTTCATTTATGAATATCATATTCATGGTAATAAAATGATGGACTTTGAATTTGTATTGTCCAGGAGAGAGTTGGGTAGTTACAAGACACGCATTTTCAGGAGAGAGCCTGGGACTGGGAAATAAGAGGGGTTGCTCTGCAGAGCAATTGTAGTACCTGGCTAGAGCACTCCATTACTATAACTAGGAGTAACTGTCATGCAGGAGACTGAGAGAAGACAAGGAGTGGTAGCTCTTAAATGAAGCATTGGAAAAACACTCAGTTCAGAGAACTGAGGGGATACAGTTGTTCCTTTGTCCAGATTATACCTGGAAAATGTCACATTGGTTTTATTTTCTAAGCTATAGTACTCATGGGACCTATGCTGTTGTGCATCCTTATCTTCCTAAGTGTGAGTAGGTCTTGGGAACCTGTTTAGCCCTCCCTATGAACTACCTTACTCTTCCAAACAGCAGTCATTTAATGCCATGGCTCTATTTATTTTCTATGAGATCTTGAAGATGGTAGCATGGTTCTCCCAAACTAAAAGTAAGAGGGAAGCAGTTGTTGTGTGTGTGGTGTTTTTGGGGGTGTGTGTGTTTTTGTTTTTGTTTTGTTTTGTTTTGTTTTGTTTTGTTTTGTTTTGTTTGTTTTTTTTTTAAGATGCCTATATTTTGGGGTTCTAAAACAAGTTTTTGCTTTGGAATAATTGGAGAAGTTTTTCATTTCTATATTTCAGCTCTGTTGTAAAAATAACTTGATAGCTAGAAACTAAAGGCCTACATCTCTTGATGTGGTATTTTTTTCTTCAGCATTCCTTTCAGGTGCCTTAGTACAACAATTCTTTTTTTTCAGTGGGGGGGAGGGAGGCTGGCTATATTATGACCAGAATTATTCATCTTATCTTCTAGGTTAGCTAGCTTTGCTTTCCTGAAGAGTTAATAGACTGTGTTCGGTCTTAAAGATAATACAGTAGCCTTAAGACTTGCAGCATGCAACTAAATTTATAGCTTTACTTACAAGTTGTCATATCTGAAGTTAAAGCCAACTGTCCCCAAAAGGAAATCCATATCAATAGTTAATTTTTAATTAGGGATGTGAGTATATAACTGTATTAAAAAGCCTCTGTTAACATTCATGGTTACACACAGACTCCTACCCTGCTGCTGGGGAGCCAGCTGCCACCTTCCACTGCTGCCTCTGATTTTTGGGCAGAGCAGGACTGCAGGTAGGAGCTGCTGCTGCTGCCTTGCACTGCTGCCTCTGATAGAGGCTACAGTGTGGGATGGCAGCCAGTGCACATAGCAAGCAGTTGTGGGTGCATATAACCGGGTAACGGTTAGGTTTTTGAGTGATTACACATTTATACAATTACTCACATTTTTACATTCCAAAATTTAATCAATACCTCCTTAACCTATACTATGGGTGACCTGAAGAGGAGAGAGAATTAGGGATGTTAAATATCAGTTGAGTAGTTGAATAACCTCATAAATTCTTGTCAGTTACTTGACTATTTTCTATGGGCCGGGGCAGGCAGCCAGTGCAGTCTGGCCCCATTCCCGAGGAGTCCCCTTCCACTGTACAGAGGCAGCAGCACGGCATACCAGGTGGGAGCTGGTCCGCGAGGGGAGCCAGTTTAAAAACCGGCTCCCCTTGCGGACCAGCTGTCACCCCGTGCTGCTGCTTCTGATAAAGTGGTGGCAGCAGTTCCTGTCTGGGGGTGGGATATCTGAGTTCCTGGACCCAGCTTGAGTCAGGAGGTAGGCATCCTAAAACACTTCAAATGCCAAGTTGCAGTGGGGGTAGGTCCTGGACTTGTCGCAAGCCAGGACTGAGACAGGCTGCTGGCAGCCTGCTAAAAAAAATATACTGGTGAAGGAGGGAGGGAATTGTGTGTAGTCTATAGTATTAACTGGTAAGCTTTGCTTATCGATTAATCAGCTACACTATTACATCCTTAGAGAGAATGGCTTTAGCACTTTTATTGTTTTTATAAATATAAATACTCATTAACACTGTATCTTGCATTAGAAATTTAGGTTTTGAGAACACTATCATCATTGATTGTAAACTATTCAGGTTGAATTGGCTGTTTAATATTTGTGTGACTCCTTGCATAGGGCTGTGATAGTTTGGGACATCTGATTGCTACTAGAATATAAATGCATACTACTTGGGTGGATGACTCTGACCAACCACAAAACAAATGTCACTGACACTGGGTACTGAAAGCATTGGAATCTGATTTAAAAGGGGAAATAATCTATTTGAGTTTTATTTTAACTCACTCTAACATCTGAAGTAGAAAAGTTTGTTTTTAGAAATTTAATGCCCCTTGTTCTAGTTGATGTTGAAGCCATCCCAGTTAATCTGAGTTCAGTGATTAATGTCCAGCAAAACAAGAGAAGATGGTTTTGCTTCCGATTTTTTTCTAGTAGTTCTAGGATTAAAAAACCAGAAGCTTTCATTAAATGTCAGGACATAGAGCTGAAGTGTAAATCCACTGTTTTCCCTTTGCATATCATCTTAGTTACATTTCCTGAGATGAATCTTCGTCCGTAACACAATGTTTAACAGGTTAATTGATTTAAACAAGATTGTATACCCCTATAGTGTGTGTCCTGGACGTTTTGAAAACCTGCAATGCCATAAACACTCACAACAGGATATACATTTAAAAAGAAACTGGAATAGAAATGCTAACTATACATAGTGGTTTTTAATGTTGTTCAGAGACTATTAATACCTGCAAAAACATTTACCCGGTAATCTATCTCTGCAACAAACTTGTTGCAAACTCTGGCTACGCAAGTGACACTATCACAGGTCCTAACCACACAAGTCACACCATCTGGGCTAATCTACCTGCACATCCACTAATGTGATATGTGCCAGCAATGCCCCTCTGCCATGTCAGTCATCAATCGAACAGTCTTTGCAACAAAAGATATATGATTACAAATCTGACATCAAGAAAGGTAACACACAAGTAGTTGAACACTTCTGATCATCTAGAGAGTTTGAAGTGGGTTTAAAAGTAGCTCTCCTTCAAAAACCGTTCAAAACCAGACTACAAGAAACAACAGCCTAACTGAAGTTCATTTGCAAATTAACACAACAAATCAGAACTGAATACAAAGTTAGAACTGGAAGGGACCTCGAGAGATCAAGTCCAGTCCCCTGCCCTCATGGCAGGACCAAGCACCATCTAGATCGGGGTGGGCAAAAGGGCCTCCTCCGGGCCGAATCCAGCCCAGCAAGCCAAGGGCCTGGGGGCGGGAGGAAGCAAACGAAATTTCCTCTACCCACCCAGAAGCTCATGGCAGGGTGGGAGGATGCATAGCATGCTCTCCTGCCCCTAGGCCAATCAGGACCTGGAGGCAGGGGTAGGGTAGTGTGCAAAGTTTACTCTGTCCTGCCCCTGCCCTGCAAGGAGTGCTTGGATCTTAGAAGAGCCATGTGCTCCTGGTAGGGTGGAAGGAGACTTCATATGCTCTCCTGCCCCCAAACCCTAATTGGCCGGGGAGCAGCAGGGGGAGCGTGTGAAATTTCCTCCCACTGCCAGGCGCATAGCTGCCTAGGAGGCCAAAGGTGCTCACCCACCCCCAGACCAGTCATGGTCTAAGGGTGGGGAAGCAGGGAAGTAACCTGGCCCCACCCCTTCCAAAGCAGCCCGGACCCACTTCAAAATTTTCTGAAGCAAAACATTTTTGCCCACCCCGGTCTAGATCATCCCTGATAGACGTCTGTCTAACCTGCTCTTAAATATTTCCAGCGATGGGGATTCCACAACCTCCCTCAGCAACTTATACCAATATTTAACCACCCTAACAGTTAGGAAGTTTTTCCCAATGTCCAACCTAAACCTCCCTTGCTGCAGTTTAAGCCCATTGCTTCTGTCCTATCATCAGAGGCCAGGAGAACAATTTTCCTCCTTCCTCCCAGTGACACCTTTTAAATACCTGAGAACTGCTATCATGTCCCCTCTGTCTTCTCTTTTCCAAACTAAACAGTTCCTTCAGCCTTTCCTCATAGCTCATGTTTTCTAGACCTTTAATTATTTTTGTTGCTCTTCTCTGAACCTTCGCCAATTACTCCACACCGTTTTTTGAAATGCGGTGCCCAGAACTGGATGCAGTGCTGCAGTTGAGGCCTAATCAGTGTATTTTGCATTTGTCCTTATTAAACTTCATCCTATTACTGTACCTCGACCATTTTTCCAGTTTATTCAGATCATTCTGAATTATGACCCTATCCTCCAAAGAAGTTGTAACCTCTTCCAGCTTGGCATCATTTTCAAACTTAATAAACGTACTCTCTATGCCATCATCTAAATTGTTGATGACAATCTGAAAAAAATCGGTCCCAAAATGGATCCCTGCGGAACCCCAGTTGTTCAGTCATGTTGGAAGGGCATAACCATTAACCATTCTCGGAGACTAGAAGTTATTCAGCCAGTTATGCACCCACCTTATAGTAGCCCAATCTAAGTTTTTTTTCCCTAGTGTATTGATAAGGTCATGCAAGACTATATCAAATGCCTTACTAAAGTCTAGTTCTTCGAATGGTTCTTGGAGTGATGTCCCCATGGGTGCTCCACTGTTGGTATTGGGCTCGTCCCAGCGCCACAGATTGGAGTTTTTTCCAGCAGTCTCTGGTCAGGCTGCGCATGCGTGTCACGGGCATGTGTCATTCACGCTTTTGGATTTTTCGTGCATGGCCCGACTCCCCTGAGTTCCTTCGTACTGCCCTCGGTCGCAGATGGAGCTCAATCCCTCTCCTCCACTTTTCACAGATGAAATACGGTGCACAAGGTCATCAACTCTGCCTACTAAAAAGTGGGCTGATAAGTATTTCATACCTTCGAAGGGCATGGACTACTTATTTCTGCATCTGCAACCAATTTCTCTAGTAGTAGATGCAGCAAATCAGAGATCCCAAAACTCCCAATACAAGTCATCTATCCATGACAAGGAACATAAGAAACTAGATCTGTTTGGCAGGAAGGTATACTCTTTGCAGCTCAGGGTAGCTAACTACACCGCCTTGCCGACAAACCATGATTTCAACAATTGTGCCAAACTAAAGTTAATGCACCATTTACTGGATAACAAGCGACTCATCTTAAAATCCATCGTTCAGGAGGGTTATTCCATTTCTCTCACAGTGCTTCTGATGGCACTAGATGTGGCAAATACAGTGGCAAGAACAACGGCTACTTCTGTAGTCATGCAATGTTCTTGGTTGTAAACTGCAGGGATGCAAAATAGTTACAAACTAAGGTTGAAGTTACCATTTAATAAGGAGAAACTTTTCACTGCAGAGACCAAAGTTCTACATTCTAGTAAAGATTCCTGCGTACTCATGGGATGTACATGCCATCTTATTATAGGAGATGCTACGCTCCTTACCAGAGGAACCAAGATTTCTCCTACACTAGGCAACAACAAAGACCCTTTGAACAAAATTAATCAAGGGCAAGAAACCAGCAATGACGGGGTAACAACCTTGTTTCCAACCAACAAGCCTCTAGACAGCAGGTTTGAAGACCCAGTCGAGGGCCTGCAAGACCACTCCATTCCACTAGTCTAGTGCCTCACAATCACGTGATCGTTTGTTACCGTCTGCGCCCCTTTTTATGAGCAGTGGGCAGCAATTACTATCAATCATTGGGTACTAAAGATGATAAAACGCGGATACTGTATACCCCTTACTTCAATTCCTCCAACCTTCCCACCCACCCTGTCTTATTCAAGGCCTATCTCAACAAATGCTACAGATGATCTGCTTCACCAGAGGGTCTTCAAATCTCTCGGCCTCGTCCTAAGCGAACAGAAGTCCACCTGATGCCTGACACAGTTGCTAGAATTAGAATAATAGAACACTGGAAGGGACTTCGAGAGGTCATTGAGTCCAGTCCCTTGCCCTCACGGCAGGACCCAGTACCGTCTAGACCATCCCTGATAGATGTCTGTCTAACCTGCTCATAAATATCTCCAGAGATGGAGATTCCACAACCTCTCTAGGCAACTTATTCCCATGTTTAACCACCCTGACAGTTAGGAAGTTTTTCCTAATGTCCAACCTAAACCTCTCTTGCTACGGTTTAAGACCATTGCTTCTTGTCCTATCCTCAGAGACCAAGGAGAATTTTTTCTCACTACTCTGACACCCTTTTAAATACCTGAAAACCGCTATCATGGCCCCTCTCGGTTGTCTCTTTTCCAAATTCAACAAGTCCAATTCTTTCAGTCTTCCCTCATAGCTTATGTTCTCTAGACCTTCAATTATTCTTGTTAGAATCATAGAGCTGGAAGAGACCTCAGGAGGTCATCAAGTCCAGCCCCTTGCCCAAGGCAGGACCAACTAAATCAACCCAGCGAGGGCTTTGTCAAGCCGAGACTTAAAAACCTCTAGAGATGAAGATTCCACCACCTCCCTAGGTAACCCATTCCAGTGCTTAATCACTCTCCTAGTGAAATAGTTTTTCCTAATATCCAACTTAGACCTCCCCCACTGTAATTTGAGACCATTGCTCCTTGTTCTGCCATCCGCCACTACTGTGATGTGAACAACCTTTCTCCGTCCTCTTTGGAACCTTCCTTCAGGAAATTGAAGGCTGCTATCAAATCCCCCCTCACTCTTGTCTTCTGCAGACTAAACAAACCCAAATCCCTCAGTCTCTTATCCTAGATCATGCGCTCCAGCCCCCAAATCACTTTGGTTGCCCTCCGCTGGACCCTCTCCAATGCTCTTCTCTGGATTCTCTCCAATTTTGCCACATCTTTCTTGAAATGTGGTGTCCAGAAATGAACACAGTACTTCAATTGGGGCCGAATTCAGAGGAGCTTGTCTAGATTCCACCACTGTATGAGCATTCCTTCCTGCTCAATGTTACGAGGCCGTAAGTCTTATTTTGATTATGGTGTCCAGTCCTACTGTGTCAGTACTCACCTGCCTTTATATCATGGGCCATACGGCGGCCACAACTTACTTGGTTCCGTATGCACGTCTGCACTTTTGTTTCTAGCACTGGCTGTTCTCAGTTAACACCCCAGCCAGACATCACATGTGCAGGCAGGTGTCTATTTCCCCCAAAATTATCAAGTCGTTGTGATGGTGGACCGACCCAAGAAACTGCCTCACTGGTGTCCCTTTCCACCAGACTAGGGATGTAAGTGACTAATCAACTCATCAACTATCCGATAAGCAAAAGCTGTTGCTACATTTCAAAGTGGAAGCACCCTTATCGACAGATCAAATAGTTGATGGAAATTCCATTGACTGTTAGATCAGTTGATTCATCTGATTTAAAATCCTTACACCAGACACAACTGTCCATACAGATTACCATGTATGCCTCTCTCTGGGTTGGGGGAGCGTATATACAACACCACTGCGCTCAGGGTAAATGGTCACCCCACAAATCCAGTTTGAATCTTGTGGCTCTCCGTGCGGCAGACAGCACCTGCAGATATTTCATCCAGCACGTTTGTGGATCCACAGTACACATCCTTACAGACACTGTCACCACCATGTTCTGTATCATTCGTCAGGGTGGTGCCCACTCTCCATTCCTCTGTGCGGAGTCTGTGTGCATACGGAACTTGTGTATCAACAGCAATATCAGCCTCATTGTATCATACGTTCTGGGAGTCATCAGTACCACTATGGATGCTTTCAGCTGGCACTTTGCAATAGACATGAGTGGGAGAGCCACGCAGAAGTCATATAGGCCATATTTCATTGCTGGGGATTTCCAGCTGTAGCTTTTTTCATGCCTTACCACAATGCCAAGTGCCCCAGTATTGCTCCCAAACAGGATTAGGACCAGGCTCACTAAGGGACTCTTTCCTAAATCAAATGGGAAGCTCCCCTTTGTTATGCATTTCCTTCAGTATTCCTTATTCTGAGGATTATGAGGAAGATCTAGTAGGACAAAGCCCGAATCATCCTCATAGCCCTAGCATGGGCCAGACAGATCTGGTTTACTTATCTCTATCCAATTTCTCATCAACCTCCTTAGCGCCCCCCCCCCCTTATTCCCCCCACCTCCTTCCTATTTGTCCAGATCTCCTGCCTCAAAGCAAGCGCTCTTCTCCATCCTCAATCAGAAACACTGTATCTCACAGCATGTTGTCTCTCTGCTTCTCAGAAGAGAAGTTCCTCAGAGGAAATGAGGGAAGTGTGGCTTCAGAGTCGATGACAAACCACTAGCAATACTTACCTGCACAAGTGAAAACACTTTACAATGTGGTTCCATAAAAGGGGCACCCAACCAACCCTTGCTACACTATATCATTCTCTGTTGCATTCATGCATCTCAAACAACAAAGTCTGTCACTCTCCTCCCTTAGAGTACACCTCGCCATGATGACAGCCTTTCACTGTCCGATCAATGCCTTTTTGGTGTTTGTACGCCGTATTGTTAAGAGATTTCTCAAAGGGCTACAAAATCTAATCCCTCCACATAAACCCTTGACCCCCTGTGGAACTTGGAACTCGCCTTCCAGATTGTGGGAAAGTTTAACATAGTCACCAACACTGGAGTACCCATGGGGAAATATCTTGAATAAAGGTAGGTTACTCACCTTGTTCAGTAACAATGGTTCTTTGTGATGTGTGTCCCTGTGGGTGCGCCACGACCCACCTTCCTCCCCTCTTTTTTGGATTAATCACACAAGAGGGCGTAAACGAAGAAACTTGAGGGGAGTCGGGCCACGAGTGAAACTCCAAAGGCGTAAATGGCAAGTGGCCCGACCAGAGATTTTTGGAAGAATCTCCGATCTCTGGCCCTGGGATGAGCCCAATGCCAACAGTGGAGCCACCCAGGGGGACACATGTTCAAAGAACCGTTGTTACTGCACAAGGTTAGTAACTTCCCTTTGTTATGAGAGAGGCAATTTTTCCTTTCTTGGTATTCACACTTCCCCATTCACTACTGGGAGTAAGCCACTTGGCCTGTTTAACAATGGTCCTACACTTGTTAAGGAAGCTGCTTCTTTTCATACACTAGTACATGTATAACTCCCTGCCTTTAATTTGCACTCCAGCACATCTGACAAAGCATTTTTTACTCATGAAAGCTTATGGCCAAATAAATCTGCTAGTGTTTGAGGGTGTGTCTACACAGCAGGGCAAAAGTCGAATTAAGATGTGCAACTTCAGCTATGTCAATTGTGTAACTGAAATCAAAATAGCTTAAATCAGCTTTTGGCACTGTCTACACAGCAGGAAGTCAAAGGAAGAGCAGTCTTTCATTAACTTTCCTTACTCCTCGTGAAAAGAGGGTTTCTCATTGTTTTTTCTTATTGATTTGTGTCTGACAGAGGGAAATAAAGGGTGGGGTGAACCAATTACAATTCTTGTTGGGAGAGCAGGAAGCATTCTCATAAGAATGAGAGTAAATCTTTCTTCATATGCACTTCAGAGACTTCATATCCAGCCCTGCTTAGACTGAGTACTAGCTTTGTCACAGAGAATTGAAGATGTATTCTGTCTCAGAGGTATGATAAGGCCAACAACTTTAGGGCTCCATGGGTACTAGATTGCAGTCTGGTCTTACTGGTGCCTGAAACACAAACCTCTGCCAGCACACTTGAAGACCGATTGCTGAGAGTATCAGTCATCCATAGTTTAATGGCTGAGAAACTCTCTCTGTTACGGGTCTGCCGGACAAGAATCCTCACTTTGGGGAGAGCTGACACCTGTGCTCCTCCTAAGGCCATCTTCAGTCTTTCAGATGCAGAGTCTCTCACTTGTGTTCCTCCCATTTGAGAGGACTTTACTGGCCTTTTGGAAAGGGTTGGCTTTCCATTCCATCTTCAGGCTATGATTTTATTTCTGCAATGCTGTTGGTACCACTATTGGAACCAGAATCTCTTTTCTCAGGAAATTTTGAATGGCCCAATGAGTGGTTATGCCCTCCTTATCCCCCTTGGAACAATGAGTATTTCATGGTTTGGAGACCATCACAAAACCCCTTTTGACTTTTTCTGTTGGGTGTATGGGTGGTCATGGGATCAGAACCATCTCAGTCTTTTTGGTCTGGTAGGAATTGCCTTTTGGAGGCTAGCTAACTCTGGGTCTTACTGAGGAGTCATCAATACCAGATCTAGTGGCTACTCTGCATCCAATGAAACTGTGGTCTTCATTGTCAGATGAGGCCATGCCTCTGTCTGCATTCTCCATTCCACGCCAGCCAATGACTAAGTTGTTGTTAAACTCCTTTGTAGACTTGCAGATTGCTCTTCGGACAGTATGGAGTCCTAATCACAATGGTTTCCATTCATTTCTCCTGAATGTTGTTTAATGCTGCTGGCTAACAGCCATTCTGGAGACAGCTGG
>JANRFK010003679.1:15907316-15945333 GCA_030068395.1 Apalone spinifera
AAATCTGGCCTATGGGAAGCCCTGAACCTCAGTCCTCCCTGTCCTTTCCCCTCACCCTGTGGGGCAGAAGCATAGAGGAGTGAGGTGTCTCAGTTGGGGGCCACATCAGTGAGTGTTGGGGGTTTTTGGAGGAGTTTTTTTTGCTTACCGGTTGTGTGGTCCCCAACTGATTTTCGTGTAGGTCAGTGGCCCCTGACTCAAAAATGTTCCCCACCGTTGCCATAAATAAAGAAAACATTGAAACCTTTTGTTGGACATATTTTACGTTATTTAAAATGTAGTTTGATAAACTAACTTGAGAGAGAGAAAAGGCTTAATCTGTTTAATAATTGTAAATTAAACAGTTCCCCTAGCTGCAGCACTAGCAAAATGGCTTGGATGTAATTGTATAATTAACAGTGAGTTTCCATTAGCAACTGGTAGTCTGTGGAAGGTTTTGAATTGCCGCAAGTAGTCTACAGGGTGTGTAATGGAGAGTGGCATGGCCCAGGGAAGGAGGATTAAAACTTGGCGCCCTACTTTGAAAAGGTTGCTGCCCCTTGTGTTAGCTTATACCCATTTTTTGTGACAAGGTAAATAACAATTTAGAAGTATCAGAGGGGTAGCCGTGTTAGTCTGAATCTGCAAAAGTGGCGAGGAGTCCTGTGGCACCTTATAGACTAACCGAAGTGTTGGAGCATAAGGTTTCATGGGCAGATGCATGCATCTGACGAAGTGGGTTTTTGCCCACGAAAGCTTATGCTCCAACACTTCGGTTAGTCTATAAGGTGCCACAGGACTCCTCGCCGCTAATTTAGACGTAGTCCTCCTTTTTCTCCCCCTCCCCCGCCCAAAAAAAAACCCCTCAACAAACCTTCAAAACAAGATTACAATGTGAAACAGCAGAGCTGCCATTCATTTGCAAATTTTATTATCAAATTAGGGCTGAATAAGAACTTAGAATACTTATTGCACTACAAAGGCAACTTTCCCTCTCTTGATACCTACCTATCAACTGTTGGGAGTGAGCCACATCCACCTTGAGGCTACGTTTATACTGCAAGGTTTTGGCCCAAAAATGTGGTGCACCCACACCTCAAATGTGCTTTTGCGCAAGTAAATCGGTAGTAAAACGGCAGAACAGAGGGCTTTTGCCAGTGTAGGTAAACCTCCTTCTATGAGGCATAACTCCTAACTCCCTTTTGCGCTACAGCTATTGTGCAAAAAGGCAATTGTGGCCACTCCAGAGGAAAAAGCACAGGTGCTCTGATGGCCATTCTGAGAGTGTCCATCAGAGCTTTCTTGCGCAAGAGCGTCCATGCAGTGTGGATGCTCTTTCACAAAAGCACATCACTTTTGGGGTGAGCTTTGAGGAGTGAACGTGCTTGTGCACAAAAGTCTTCATGCGCAAGAAGCCTGCAGTGTAGACATATATTCAGTTAGGCTATCTTAAGACTTGATCAATTACTCTGTTCTTTTGATATGCTTGCTTGTGTGTGTACACCAGTGTTTTCTTAAACTTTTTAAGACTGAGGAATACCAAGGGGTTTTTTTTGCGGGCGGGGGTAGGGGGGGGGACAGAAGGAGGAAGGTTGAGGAGGAAAAGGGGCCATGAAGTGTGGCCATTTTGAATTCTATTGTTCTCCGCGGCACACCTCTGACTACCGTGTGCCACAGAACGGTTTAAGAAACACTGGTGTACACGCTGTCTCCGATTGCCACTTCATGTACCTGATGAAGTGGTTTTTACCCAAATTATGTCCAAATTAATTTGTCTAAGGTGCTACAGGACTCTCCATTAATTATGAAGACATTACATAAGATTTGACCTTGAGTGATGTTTTGAGGAGTTTCCCTAGTAACCTTTTTCCAGCCTAACAGTTCACTTTTCAGCATGATCCATTTTCATATTAATCCCTGTTGTCTCCAATTTAACTCAATGTCTTGTGTGGAACTGTATTTGTTGCTTTGCAGAAACCCAAGTTGATTCCATCTACTGCATTTCTGTTGTCTAGAAGTCAGCTGTTCTCTCAGAGGGGTCTATCACAATATACCATTAGTAAAATCATGATTGTATTTTATCCCACTGTTTTACCTCTGATTTTTAAGTACTCCGTTTCAAAATCTGTTGTCAGAGCTTGCATATAATTGAAGTCAAATTTACAGGCCTATAGTTTGTGGGGCTACTTTTTTCCCTTTGGTTACTGTTTGTAATCTTCTGGCCATAGGGTACAAGTCGGGGTGGGGAATCTTTTTAGTGTCGGACGACTGATGCACAGAAAAATCTGTTGGAGGCCACACAAGTGAGAAGCAAAAAACAAATGACCCCTCCCCCTTACTGATATGGACCCTGAATCAGGAGAAATACTTTCTCCCCCTCTTCCCCCATTTCCCTCACACACCAGAGCTTAGGGGGGCCCAGGTTAGTATATTTTATGTGCTCCAGCCCTGCGGGAGGGAGGAGGGAGTAACAAGAAGGGGTGGAGCACCAGCGTGGACTACCCAATGCTTTGGAGAAGCTCCAAGCCTGCGGGGAGGGGTAGGTAAGATCCAGGCTGCATCCAGTTTCTGGGCCATAGGTCCCTCCTTCCCCCTACCCTAAGTGTTTCATTAGCCTCACAAAAAAAAGTCTGTTTTTAAACTTTGAGATATTTGGTCATACTGAACTATTAAAATTTACCCTATTGAATGCATAGCAGTATTTTCCTTTTATGTGGCAAAAGACCCTTTTTTATGGGTTTGAATTTTTGACAGTTCTCACTCTTCCCCTTGCTCCCCTTACACTTGATCCCTTTTTCTATTCCTTGTAGGATTTCTCTTAACCTGCTAGTGTCTTGTTCAGCTAGTTTTCAACTAGTTTGGTCTGTAGTCCTTCTTTTACAATCTCCCCCCTCCTCCCTGTTTGGGATACAGGCTCAAAAAGTTTCTTCAGTTTTGGTGTAAAGCAAACCTCCTCCACATTGAGAGTTATTCCAGTCAGCTTCCCCCTCTTTCTTCCTCCCCGCCCCACAAAGTATTGGGATTTCTCAGATTAGAAAAGAGGAGACTAAACAGGAATATGATAGAGGTCTATAAAATCACGACTGGTATGGAGGAGGTGAATGAGGAAAAGATACTTGTTCCCATAACACCAGAATTGGGGGTCATCAGACAAAATGAATAAGTAATGGTTTAAAAGAAACAAAAGGAAGTTCTTTATACCATGTACAGAACCTGTGGAACTCCTTGCCAGAGGATGTTGTGAAGGCCAGGACTTAAATAGGATTCAAAAAGAGAAAACTAGATAAATTCATGGAGGATTGGTCCATCAATGCTTATTCGTGGGGAGGGGTAGGAATGGTGTCCCTCGCCTCTGTTTCAGTCAAGGGTGAGATTGCTTGATGGTTACCTGTTCTGTTCATTTCCTCTGGGGGACCTGACAATAACCACTATTGGAAGACAGGATACTGGACTAGATGGACCTTTAGTTTGACCTAGTATAGTTGTTCTATTCTTAAACAAAAAAGGGGGAAATTATTTTTGTCCTTTTTGAAATCAAGGATCTTAGTTTCAGATCTGTTTGTTCTTCCATTTAGCTTATGTTAAATAGCAGTGATGAAGGCACTGGTTTCCTGGTGGAGGAGTAAGTAGGGTCACTGAGATTGTTGTTTGGAATAGCTTGTGTGGTGTATACATGCCCCCATTTTATGTAACCCTTCCCCTCTGCAGAATTTTCTGTTTTGGCCTCTTCCTTCTCCATTGACTAGTTGAATTTCCCATGTAAGCTTGATGTACCACCTTCACATCCCCCACTATTCTAAGGACCTTCTGCCACACTTTGATTCCCTTTTTCACATTACTCATTATGCCTCCCCTCACATCAGGATTCTGCATTGTCCCACATGAAGCAGGCTTTATGTGGGCCGCATTCTCTTCTCTACTATGTCCTGGGGCACTGTGTGAGGCTTCCCTCCCCCCATTATTCATGTGTAGTGTATGCTACACTCTTACATAGCTACAACTCTGTATTACTCAGGAGTGAGCATTTTTCACACCTCTAAGCAACTGTTATACCACTTTAGCCCTTGGTGTAAAAAGCTCTGTGTGGATGGGAGGGCATCTCCTTTCCACATAATTACTGCCTCTTTCAGGGGTGGATTATCCATGCCAATGGGAGACGCTCTCCTGTTGGCATATTAGTTTCTTCTCTACAGCTTCACCAGTGCAGCACTTCGGTACACTTCCCACTGTAGTGGGAGGAAGAGTAGAACTGGGAAGAAAAGTATGATTGCACTGGAAGGTGATGATGATGGCCAATTGGTTGTTCATGCAGACACTTAACAGAGGCTCTGCTAACCAGATGTTAGGGACTAAACATCTAATTTCCTCCTTTTTGTGTTTTTTCGTTTTCTTATTTTTACAAAAATCACATGGGTTCTATCAATTGATGCCTAAAACCTAACACCAGAATTGATTGGATGTGACATTTAAGTTTATTGGGTTACTAACTGGTGCCATCAATTTGAGGTAGACCTGACTTGGCCAGAAAGAGTGGCTTATCTGTCTGGCATTCATTTGGATTAGATTTCTTGTATCTTGCTAATTAAGCTTTAGAGATTTAAACAAAGTAGCAAAATAGTCTCACAGATGGATGCTGCAAGAGATTTTATGATTCTCAAAAAAATTGTGATATCGGACAGCAGATGCCAGTGGATTATGTAATTATACATTACCATTGATCTAAAATTACTTAGTATGCTGCATCTAATCTGTGCGCCTAAAAAGGCTTTAATTGCAGTTAAAATTGGGTGGAGAAATGATGACTTTTTTTAAACTGCAGAATCTGTAATCATACAGTTGTCACTGCATTTTTTTGTGTGCTTTCTTATTCAGTATGTAGATTTCAATAGTAAATATTTCCTGAAGTCTCTTTAGCATCAGCTATAATTGTAAATCCAGGCTAGATTAGGGATGTAATAGTGTAGTCAATTAACTGATAAGCAAATGCTTATAGGTTAATGCTGTAGACTACAAGCATTTTCCCCACTCATCCCCAGTAGTAAATTTTTTAGCAGCCTGTTTGTCCTGGCTTGCAACAGGTCTGGGACCTACCCCTACTGCAGCTCTGCATTTAAAGTGTTATTAGAGGGTAGTTGGGCAGGCAGCCTGGCTCAGTTCCGGCTCATGCCAGGTCCAGGAGGTCAGATCCTGCCCCCCCCCCGGCGGGCTGCTACCACCCCTGTATCAGAGGCAGCAGCACAGGCAACAGGCGGATGGTCCATGAGGGGAGTTGGTTTTTAACTGACTCCTCTTGCAAACCAGCTCCTGCCTGGCACACTGCGCTGCTGCCTCTGGTACAGAGGCAGCAGCACAGAGTGGTAGGCAGCTCCTCAGGAGTGGGGCCGGAGGCACTGGCTGCCAGCCCCGTCCCCAGGGATTATGCACTAGTCAAGTAACTGGTAGGAATTGATGAGGTTACTCAACTAAACCGATATCTAACATCCGTAGGCTGGATCACTTCTTAAAAAATAGTCTTGTGATCTGGATGGATGGTGGCATAGTCAGTGGGGCAAGGTAGACATGCCCAGGGCCCCAACCATGGCTTGCATCCCAGCCCTGTTACATGGCAGTTAAGCTAAGAGGGTGTGAAGGCAGAAGCCTCCACTGCCTGACCTTGGTCCTTGGCAGCAGCGCCATGTGTTGGGGGAAGACACTGTGTCCCTTGAATCAGTTTCTTGGCAGACCTTTCAAAAATGAAAGAAAGAAGAGAGACTTATAACACCGCTCTTACCTTCTGCCGCTCAGCTGTTCTCCCGTCCCGCTCCTTGTACGTAGTTGCGTCCCTTAAAAAAAGAGAAGAAAACAGAGAAATTAACAATAATAACACAAATACATATATAAGAACAAACAGCAATCAGAGTTAGACATTCTCTCTGTGACTATACAAAAGAACTGCCTCAGAGCAACCGGTAACATGTCGGTAGCTACCAGCTTAAAAAAATGTGGCTCTTACCTGGAGGCTATGCCGGCCTCAGATGGCCACTCGGAGTGCATCCGTTGTCTGAGGGATAAAGCCCTGCAGCCGCAATACACTGATGGTGACGAACAGCCTCCCAAGTGACGGGCTTCATCCCCCACTACAGGTGTTCAGAAAGCCTAGACTCTCCCCTACCAGATCCCTGCCGACTGCTTTACATGGTACGCAGAGTCAGGCGGACGGACCAGGGAGGTCTGGCACCGCAAAGCCACGTCTCCCTTCAGCACCAGCCGAAGCGGCCACGGGAGCCTGCACAAACGGCGGCACCCCAGGCAGCGCCGTCTCGGGCTCTTTCTCTGCTGCTGGCACCAAGCGCTGAGCCGTTGGCGAGGGCTCCCTCGGAGCCAAATATTACGGTGCCGCACCTGCACCGCTCTTGAGCCACTGCGCGGTGCTGGAGTGCACAGTGCCAACCCGACATACCACCACGATGGCACCGATCGCTGCAGTCTTGGAGCCGCCGGCACCGAGCAGCACAGCGCCGGCTAGCGCTTCAGCAGAGAGACCGCTCCTCTGGTCTCTCTGCACTGGAGCTGCTCTCGCTCCCTTCTCTTCTCCCCGGCACCGTCCCCCTCTCTTCTGGCGCCACACTGTCCACATCACTACACCAACTGGCATAGGTCTCCCCATGCCTTTTCCAGACTTCCATCCCCATTCTTGGCTGCTGGACCCTCTCACTAGAGACATCATTTCAGGTAGCTCTCTGCGTCTCCTGCTTCTTCCAGGGCATCAGACATCCGCTCCTGTTCGCCTTACTCTCCACACCATTATTGATATCGCACTCGTTCTCACTATCATGACAGATGTTCACCATGGCATGGTACATACCACCGCAGCGACCGGTACTCCCGAGATTCTCGCAGCAGGTATTCCTACCGATCACCATCTGCCTACGACTCTCTCACCCAGCCACTCTCCAATTCTGGCTCCCCTCACTCCTCCGCAACATTCAGCGTCACCATCTCATCCCCCATCGGAATTGGAGCACACCCCCTTCGCGGGCCAGCCAGTGGGGACCTCTATACCAGACTTCCCCACCAGACGAGGCAGTCTTGCCAGGTGAGGGCTCTCCACTAGATGACCTCCGTCAATTTCAGGAGTTGTTTAAATGAGTAGCTATCACACAGGAGATACCATTGCAGGAACTCAAAGACAAGCAACATAAGCTTTTCAGAAACCTCCAGCCACAGCACAGGTTGCTCCTCTGGCGTCGGCTCTTCCAACTAACAAACGGGCCGACAGGAAATATTTTGTGCCCCCAAAGGGCATGGAATTCCTCTGCGCACATCTGCAACCTAATTCTTTGGTCATCAACGCAGCCCAGCAGAGGGCTAGAGCCCCACACCTCAAACAGGGCTCCAACAAGGACATAAAGAGGCAGGAAGGTCTACACATCAGCAGCGCTATTCCTTAGACTCGCCAATTACTTGACACACCTATCTAACCATACCTTTGACACCTTTTCATGCCTCACCCCCTCATGGATCACCTTCCGGCTTCAAAGAAATCTATCCTGAAATCAGTAATCCAAGAGGGCTACACATCAGCAAGAACATCCCTCTAAATGGCCATGGATGTCATGACACTGCCGCACGCTCTACCGCCATCGTTATGTGGAGAGCCTCTTACCTTCAAGCGGTGGGAGTTCCGAAGGAGTTGCAGACAGAGTCGAGGACTTACCCTTCGACAAACACAAGCTTTTCGCGGAGAATATGGACACAATCTTACACTTCTCTAAGGACTCCTGAACAACCCTGAGAACACTGGGGATGTACACACCCCCTTTCAGGAGGCACCGGTATTCCTCATACCAACGCAGATATGACTACTCCTTTCATTAGACACCAATGGCAGCCGCAACAGCAGCAGCAGAGGTCCTTTGACAACCAACGCTCGTGCCAGAGACCCTAGCGACACCAAAACCCAAACGGCAGGACAAACAAGCCTCCCAACAACAAGCAACAGGTTTGATGTCTTGGTCGGGGGCGAGCAAACAGTCACAGGCAGCACCATGAATCATCCGACTCAACTCTTTCACCACCGGTTGAGGCCCTTTTTCCACAAATGGGTCAGAATCACCACGGACAGATGGGTCCTCAGAATTGTCCATACTGGCTACCCTAGTCCCTTCACATCCATTCCACTCACCACCCCTCCCACCCTGTCCCTTTTCAGGGACCCCTCTCACGAAGCCCTCCTCAGAGTAGAAGTCGACTGCCTTCTTTCTCTGGGTGCCATAGTCAGTCCCAAACGAGTTCAGGAACAGGAGCTTTTACTCACATTATTTACTCACCCAACAAAGGTCCGGAGGTTGGCGTCCCATCCTAGACCTCCGCCGTTTGAACAAGTATCTCAGAAAACGATGATTCAAAATGACCACCTTAGCTGCCATAATCCCCACATTAGATCCACAGGACTGGTTTGCCACCCTCGACCTCCAGGACGCCTATTTCCACATCCCTATCCATCCAGCCCACAGGAGGTTCTTATGCTTTGCCATGGCAAAGGACCGATTCCAATACAAGGTTCTTCCCTTCGGGCTATCGTCAGCCCCCAGGGTATTTTCAGAGGTCCTATCAGTAGTCATGGCCTTCCTCCGACAAGGAGTACTCATCTTCCTATGCCTGGACGATTGCCTGCTCAAGGGTCCTTCTGCACTCAAGGTTTCTCAGATGGTTCAGCTCGCCAGGCAAGTCTTTCAATCGCTCGGATTCCTCCTCAACGAGCAAAAGTCAGTTTTGCACCCCACATAGAACATCGAGTTCATAGGGGCCCGCCTGGACTCACTCGCCGGCAGAGCCTTCCTGCCCCTACAAAGGTTTCAGGCGATCCAGGACCTCATTCACACCATCACTGCCAGTCCCACTGTCTCACTTATGACATGCCTGAGATTGATGGGCCACGTGGCTGCCACAACATACGTGGTCAAAAACGCCAGACTACACCTGTGTGCCCTTCAGTACTGGCTGATACTTGTATATGACCACACCAGTTACGACCTCCACAGACTGGTAACGCCTCCATCCGCAGTTACCCAATCTCTTCTGTGGTGGACCAGCCGCAAGAATCTTCTATCTGGTACCTTTCTATCAACAAGAACCCCTCCACCAAATCACAAGACGCCTCTCTATTAGGCTGGGGAGCTCACATGGGCTCCCTTTCAGTGCAGGGCCAATGGTCCCCATGAGAATCACGTCTATACATAAGCCTTTTAGAACTACGTGCCAGTTTCAACGCATGCAAGTCCCTCCTCATCCACATTCAGAACACCACGGTGAGGATATTCACGGACATCGTAATGGCCATGTATTATGTGAATCGTCAGGGTGGCGCTTGCTTGCTCCCGTTCCTTATGCACGGAAGCTATCCGCTTCTGGAACTGGTGCATTCACCACGGAATAACATCTACGGCATCCTCCTTACCTGGCATCACAAACGTGACTGCAGACTTCCTAAGCAGGCACTTTGTGTTTCACATCAAATGGGAAATGCACGATGGTGTCCTACTCGAGCTCTTCCGACGCTGGGGAACTACCCGAGTGGACCTCTTCTCAACCCCTGGCAATACGAAATGCCACAGGTACTGCACCAGGGCGGGCCTTGGCCATGCATCCCTAGGGGGCGCCTTTCTCATTACGTGGTGCGGACCCCTCCTCTGTGCCTTCCCCCCTCCCCATACCACTGATCCCCCGAGTTCTCCAGAAGCTGAGAACAGACAAGGCAAGGCTAATCCTCATAGCACTGGATTGGCCTCGTGAACATTGGTTCCCCTTCCTCCACCGTCTGTCCGCATGTGCACTGATCCGCCTGCCGGTGCTTCCGAACCTCCTGACCCAGGACCAAGGGCTCCTGAAACACCCCCAGATACACACCCTCAACCTAATGACATGGTTCCTAATTGGTTGACCCCATTCGAATCCCTCTGCTCGGCCCCAATCCAACATGTACTTATACACAGTAGACGGCAAGCCATGAGGAAAACTTACCTTTGTAAGTGGCGCAGATTCTCTTCCTGGTGTACCACGAACCACCACGATCCGGCACGTCCATCGATCTCCTTCGTACTGGACTGTCATGCACCTAAAAGACACAGGACTCACATTGCTGCCAAGTGTACCCTTGATGGAAGCTAATCTCAGCCTTTACACCATCAATAGACAGCGTTTCCATCTTCACCTATCCTACTACTAAGAGATTTCTTAAGGGCCTCACCAACATGGCCCTGCCTCATGACCCAGCCCCACCTGGGTGGAAGCTAGATGTAGTCCTCGATGCCCTAATGAGGCCGCTGTTCGAGTCTCTCGTGACCGCACCCTTACATCTCCTCACTATGAAAACAATTTTCTTACTTGCCATAACATCAGCATTCAGGGCAGGTGAGCTTTCCACCATGATGGCTACACCACCATATACAATTTTCTGAAATGATGGGGTAGTGTTGAGACTACACCCAAAATTCATACCCAAAATCGTCTCCCACTTTCATGTCAATGAACCAGTAATCCTACCAACTTTCTTTCCCGAAGCCCCATGCCTCACCACGAGAAGCAGCCCTACACTCCCTGGACACCACCTGTAGGGCCTTAGCGTTCTACATAGACTGCACTAAACCCTTTAGACATATGGACCATTTATTTGTCTCCCTGGCACATAGGTCCAAGGGTCAACCCTTCAGATAACTTGTGGTTTTTGCCTTAAGGAGAGGGGGGGATGAGCTGTGTGTTGGGGTCAGCTCTCCGAGCTGATCTCAATGTCTGTGTTTGAAGCGGTGTGGCCTTGCTAGAGGAGCCATGAGGGCAAGACTAAGCAAAACCAGGAAAAAGGGTTTCTAGCATGACAGAAAAAGAGGATTCAATGCTGTCTAGGCATCTCAGTTGGCATCCCCCCAGTTCTCTAGGGCACCAACATGGGGAGCCACTTGCAAGTAAACCACTTTGAGGAATTCCCTTTAATACTAGGGTGGAGGCTGAGAGCCTATGCTTATTTTAACTGTGGCAGCAGGTCATGGAGAGAGACTTGAATTTTCATAGGTGGCCACAGTTGCTTATTGGAAGTCAGTGTGAATTTGGAGCACTGGTTTAGTTTAAAAATTCACAATTTAAGTGGGGTGTAGCATTCTGCATTAGCTTCAGCTTCTGAATGATCCCAAGATGATTCCCATGTAGAGAACATTGCAGAAATTTAATGTTTGTGTGACGAAGTCTTGCCCTAGACTAGGGACATGACAGTGTAAATGAGTAAACAGCTGATGAGCCTGGGTTGAGCTGCCTCCCTCCCCCCCACTTCCCTTCCTGCTGTCTCTGGCTCCCTGTGAACACCGGCCCTGTCTTCTCCCTTCCCCTCCGCCGTAGCGGTGTAAATTTGTACCTGCTGAAATTCATATATCTAGACTAGAAATATGAAGTCAGGTGCTGCTCAGGCACAAAATGGAAAAAAATACTGCTGACCACAGTAGCGGCCTAAAATCCAGGGTTTAACCACATCCATGCGCTGCACATTTCCTTGCTACTGTATCCCAGCTGCTTTCTTCATCTAACCAGGTACTATTTTCTTCTCTGGTTTAAGTCACAGCCAGTTATTGCTCAAATGATTTGTAAGTCAGGTAATAAATGTAACTGTTCTTGCTGAGTCAGATATGAGGACAGAGCTGGGTGTCCTCTGCTCATTTTATACTTTACAGCTTTGTTCCTTTCATAATCCTACATCTTAACTCAAAAAAGAAACTGTATAGACCTCTGTTGTACCTTGCTATGCATCACTTGTGATAATCTGGGGGCTGAATATGGATTTAGGCTCTCATATTTGAAAGTATTAGCCAGTGTTTCTATTGCAGCTATGTTAACCATTTCACTTTCATTAATAGTTTGTCAGATAATGTTGTCTTTCCTCAGTGAACCTTTTGTCTACTTAGCAGTTAAATCAGACATTAGACATCTTCACAAAGAAAAACCAGTTGCTTTTCATTTCACCTACCTGGACATAATCTTAATGACCTAACTACATGCATCTTATTTCAAAGAGACTTTAACACCAGATTACAGAGGGAAACTTCAGAACTTTCTTTCATGCTTAAATTTGACACTTTACGAACGGGCCTTAACAAAGATGTTAATTACTTTAACCATTACAAAGATAGCTTCCCGACTTATCATCCCTCGTCCCACCTTCTGTACTAAATCAGATTTGTAAATTTAATAATGTGTTCACTTTTTTCATTGTATTCCTTTGGTATATATGGTCGTGCCAATTCTCTTCCAGAATATGATCTGAGGAAGTGGGTCTGGACCATGAAAGCTTATCACCTATTAAACCATCTTTGTTAGTCTTTAAAGTGCTACATAGTTTTTCCTTCAGTTAAATAGGGAAATTTGTCTCACAAGAGGGCATAGAGTTTTAGCACAAACTATATGTGTAAGAATCCCATTCAGCTAGAATTGTATCAACTAGGGCACAAAGGGAGATTTTTCATATCTGCTAATTGTGGCCTCCAACTCACTGCAATTCCTTTTCTTACAAATTACAAGATTGTGGTCAGTAGTCCTTGGTCACTAGATAATGGGTTGGATAGCAGGTAATAGAATAGTCAAGTAACAGCATGAAATCTTATTGGTTACTGGACTCTTCTATACTCCCTGGGGGCAGGGCTTGGCAGCCAGTTTGAGACATCAGCACAAGGTGACAGAAGGGAGACAGTCAAAAAACCAGCGCCCCTCAGACCTGCTGCCTGCTGCTCCACACCGGTGGCAGCAGCTCCTGTCTGTAGGGATCCGAACTCCGCATGGACAGAGGCTGCTGCAGCAAGGGATGGGAGGAATGCTGTTGCGAAGTAGCCTCGGTCTGTGGCAGCCCAGGCTGATCCAGCAGCAGCCCCTGTCCACAGGGGGTCCAAGCTCCCCGCGGTGCAACCTCTGTCAACAGTGAGCTTGGGCCAGCTGTGGACAGGGGCCTGTCCTCAGCAGTAGCCCTTGTCTGCGGGGGGTCTCGTAGGATAGAGGCAGCAGTGGGGGTGGGAGGGAGAGGGGGCCAGTAGCACCATGGAGCTGGTGCTGGGGGAACTGGCTTTTAGGCCAGCTCCCTCCAGCAGCAGCTCCTGCTTCTCTCTTCTCCCCCACCCCCTGCTGCCTCTGTATCAGAGGCAGAAAAGGGGGTGGGGGGAGAAATGTGAGTAGTCAAGAAGGTTAACCAATAAGCTTAGGCTTATTGGTTAATCGTATACTTAACTACTCGTTTACATCCCTAGTCACTAGTAAGGTAGAGTTGTATTGCAGTTCTAGAAGTCTGTTGTGGACTGGAGGGGAGAAAAATAATGAAGGTTCAACTTGCAGACAAAATGCTGCCAAAGTCTAGAGCTTCTGAGTATGAGTTTGACTATGTACCTGATGGATTGAGAAAAGAAGTTGTTGCACATCTTTCTAATAAATTTAAATTCTCACATCTGTTTCCTTGTTTCACATCAGTTTTGGAGTGGCAGGACTTGGATCTAAATAGTTTAAAGCAAAACTATAGCAATTATTGTTAGGCTGTAAATTACATTCAGTAAAGAGCTGTACAAAATGGAATTTGTCAATTATTGTAAAGACAGTTTTTCTCCACTGAATGAGACTTCTCAGAATAGGACTGCCATTTTAATGATATAGCATTGTTATTGCCTCACAGGAGAATCTTCCTTTGAGGCGGATTAGATTTGAGAAGGTTCAGGTATCATCAGAATCCATTTGAAATCAATCTTAATTAAGTAAATTCAAAGATTCCACTGCATAAAAATAAAGTGTTAGCTCCAAATCTAAACAAATTTGGAACTTAAAAAATATGGAATTAAAAAAAAATTGTAAACTTGTAAAACTCTATTTGCAGAACTTTCTAATGCACCAGAGTTTTCAGGCATCATCTTTCTCAAAACATTCTGAATGATAGCTGCTTCTTTGCTTCATTTATAATTTACACTTAAGAAATGGCATAGGAATGTCCTGTAGAAGGGATGTGAAAGGTTAACTGGTAAGCCTCACTGCTTAGTGGTTCCAGTTAACCAGTAGGAACTGGAGCTGCTCCCTGTCTGCCCTGTGAGAGTTACTGAAGGCAGGGGCTGCTCTTGCTGCCCAGCCAAATCACTCCCTGTCCGCAGTGGGCCTGGTCCCCATGCTGCAAGTTACACATGTAACCATTAAGCTGTTACAGCACATGCAACTGCTCAGAGTTTTCAGCTACTTTTTATATTTCTCCTACTTAGTAATTGGCTGTAATTAACAGCTTTCTAGCAATGAATCTAACGTTGAGGATTTTATTGTATTTCTTTTGTATTGTTTCTCTGTATTTTAAAAAATTATGGGCCAGTGCCCCCTGCTTGCTATGCTTGCCAACCCTCCTGTCTGTGGGGTTTGGCAAGCCTGGCGCTCTGCCCGTCTGCTGGTGGGGAGAGGACTAGGGGCTGTATCAGAACCAGCTTTTGGGGAAGGCCAGGGGTCATGCCAGTCCTGGCCTCGCAGGTCTCCCACCCTCTCCCCTCTTCCCCCCCCCCCCCACCTTTTCTGGCTGCAGCTAGCTCCCTGCCTTTCTGCCCTCCCACAGCTTCTAGGGGCGTCGCTAGCTGTGGCTCCTGTCATGCACCAGCTCCCGGCAAGCTGCCTCCCTCCCTCCCTGCCCCCCTTTGTGTCAGAGGCAGCAGTGCAGGGCAGCAGGTAGGAGTGGACGTGTGGGGAGCCAACTTAGAAGCCATCTCTCTGCCTGCACCGGCTCCTGGGGAGCCAACCTCTGCTCCTTGTGTAACTGCTGAAATTTTCGGCAGGTACAGTTACTTAATTATATTCGCTTTAACATCCCTAGTTTAAAGCTTGTTTAAGCTTAATATTGCAGAGCCTGAAGCATGCATAATTAAGATTTTTAGCGGTTACATAGTTACCTTTTTAACTCTTTTATATCCCTATTATGTACACTTCTTATATCCCTATTATGTATTGTGCTGTTCAGGCAATAACTTTTGACAGCTGTATAGAAGCAGCAGTTGTTTGGGAACTGGGGCTGTATAGTGTAAATTTTTTCTTTGAATATGAATTTTAATAACTGAAAAGTGTAGATTTAGTGTCACCCTTGAGTTGTAACTAGATATCCAAGTATTAGAGGAGAACTTTCTGTATCCTCAACAACTAGGAAGGATGGCTTAGTTCTTTATAGCAACATGCTTCTAACCTTTGACAGCTATCGTAGGGGTCTTTCAGATCCTCTTGTTCAGTTTCTTTACTGGGGCTCTTTCTTCCTCTCTTTATGAATGGTGGTACTCTGGTAAGTGTGTGAGGACAGGATACCTGTTGTCTGCCAGCTCCCTAGGCTCAGAAAACAAACCTATGAAGATCTGCAGTATTTTCTAAATCTTAAATTTGCTTTGAATTCTCAAATTAGTAATTTTAGTATAATTTCATTGCTATTAACACATTGTTTTTGTTCTGACCATTAGATTCCCTGCGTTCCACAGATATGTCATAGTTCGACTTGATGTATTGCCATTGATGGTTATAATGTGTGTCTATTTGTATTGCTTGGGTATTAATAACTTCCCTCTTTTTTTTTTTTGTAGATAAAATACAGAATTTTAGTGAAGATAATGAGAAGAACAGTCACTTCATCTACAAGAATGCCGAAGACAGTAATAAAACTAATGCTGAAGCCACAGACCTTTCTGGGTACAACATAGAAACCAAGGACTCACTTGACTCTTGGGACTCCCGTATTGGGAAAAGCTCAGACTCTCCATCAGACATGTCTCAGATTAAGGGGCCATTAAGAACTCATTTGTATGAATGGGAGGATGAAGTTGAAGACTCCACAACTGGAGAGTATGTGTTAGATTTTGACAGTGAACATTTCTCAGAAATTAAGAACAAGGATGAAGAGTTTGATAAAGACGATATGGAAGATTCAAAGGAAGCCATTAGTGAAGAACTTGTGCAAACAGTTCTTAGGCCAAGCAACTGTAGGACATATTGTAGATCCAACAAAGCAAAACAGGGGTCAACAAATTTTGATAAGCTAATGGATGGCAGTAGTCAGTCGCTACCCAAAGTAAATAATGAATCAAATAATGATAGTCTGAACCCAGGAAGAAAAGCTGTTTTGAATAGTGAGACCAGTTTTAGAGGAACAGTTGGGCGTACTAGAGACTACACTGTTCTCCATCCATCTTGCTTGTCAGTTTGTAATGTTACTATACAGGATACAATGGAACGTATTGATGAATTCACTACAGCAGCTCCTACAGACTTGGGAGAGGCTGGACGTCTAAGAAAGAAAGCAGACATTGCTACTACTAAGACTACAACCAGGTTTCGACCTAGCAATACGAAATCCAAAAAGGATGTCAAACTGGAGTTTTTTGGGTTTGAAGATCATGATGAGGGCGGGGGAGATGAAGGAGGATCTAAAAGTTCTGGAAGCTCCAATTATAAAATTAAATACTTTGGGTTTGATGACTTGAGTGAAAGTGAGGATGATGAAGATGACTGGCAGTTAGCCGAAAGGAAACCTAATAAAAAACGAAATAGAACAGCACCATCTTCTTCACTTCAGTCTAGTTCTGATGGCCATGAAAACTTTTCCCAGGACACCCAATTGAATACTAATGCAGGTAAGCAATATTTTTCAGGTGCTGATAGGATTTTAAGGCTTAAATGTACTTAAATTTAAATTGCTGCAGCCTAATTATGATATCTGTAAGATACTTAGTCTCTTGAACTACAGTACAGGTTGAACTGCTATGGTCAAGGACTCTGGTCCAGCAGCATCCGTGGTCCAGAAGAAGCACAGATGTTGCAGGACTAAAGAGCCCCAGCAGTAGAGGTTGCTGGCAGCTCAGCTCGGAGTGGAGCTGGCTGGTAGGTCCAGCAAGGCAGCAGAGCCTGCGGGGCACCAGAGCCCGCAGCCAGTGGGGGCAGGCAAGCTGGTGAGGGGGGGCTGGAGCTTACGGGGTAGTGGATCCTGCTGATGACTGGGAGCTCCAGCAGAGTGGCAGTGCTACCATGAGGCTGGTGGGGCTGATGGGAGTTCCAGCAAGGCTGCTGCTACTTGCAGGTCAGGGAGCTCCTGTGGGGCTGCTGCAGCCTGTGGGGCTTGAGGTGGGGGAGAGGAGCTATTGTTTAACAAGCTAACCGTTTTAACCTCCCAAGGTTCTATATAAAGTGCTTTGAAGAACCTTTCTATCAAGATGAGGAAGATAAGCTTTTTGACCAAGCCCAGTTTTAAATGTTACTGGAAACATGTAATTGTCCTCTAAAACAGGAAAACTGTTGGAAATTTGTTAAAACTATACAATAAGCTCTTTGAGTGTTTGCTCATGTCCTTTCCACAATAGATGTGTGTGTGCTCACCCCCATGCATTCATGATGGAAGTTTTTCTCTCAGCAGTATTCGTAAGGGGAGCTGCCCTAGCAATCCCTGGAATGGTGCCTTCATGGCATGCCTTCATGGCATAAGTGGTGCTGTGCTTCCCTTCCCCTCTGCCCCCATCCTTAGTTCCTTCTTGCTGCAAGTGATGGTGCATCGGAACTGCTCTACTCCAGGCAGCTTAACTTTTCTTGCATTAAAATATAAAGTTTGTTTAGATCAGGCCTGGGCAAAATACAACCTGCAGGCTGAATGTGGCCTGCCAAGCCACCAGATCCAGCCTGCAGATGCTGTGGGGAGCCCCAGGCAGCTCCCCGCTTGCCTGGCCCCACTTGCACACTGCTCAGAAATGTGGCTGTGGGGCAAGTGTGTGGTTTTTTTTTGTTTAACTGAGATTCCTGGGGGGGAGCTTTAGGAGCTGCTTCTGCCCCCCAGCACAATCCCATTGGCCAGAAGCTGTCCAATAGGACCTGGCTGTTTCAATAACAGGCAGCCACAAAACACAAGGGGTTCCAGAGCACACAGCTGCAGCCTATGCGGGAATGGGGCAGGCAGCAGTGTTTCCTTTAAGCTGTGTGGCAGCACAGCTTCACAGGTGATTAATCAGCACCACCTAGTCAGAAGCTCTGAGCTCAGTGCATGGAGCTTACTGACTGGGCAGGGCTCATTAATCATCTGTGAAGCTATGCTGCTATGCAACTTACAGGGATCACTGGCTGGCAAGGAGGCTGATTCAGGAACTGGCTGTTGGCTTGTAAGTCTCCTGCCTAGACCCTGCCTCTGGCAGTCCAGCCCCTTCCTTCCCTAGCCCTCTGCCCCCCACTCCTGCCCCCTATTCCACATACCCAAATTCTCAGCCCCACTCCTGAACCCATATCTCCTCCCAGGTCTGGCACCCCAATCTCCTGCTCTAGATCAGCCCCCTCTGCCCTAGCTCACAGTCCAACCCCCAGCACCCTCTCCTGTACCCCAATTCCCTGCCTTGGATCACAGTCCAACTCCCTTCACCACAGTCCAGTGCCCCAGGTCACAACTGCTTCCTTCACCCAAACTCCCTACCTTACCCAAGCTCCTTTCTGCACCCAACCTCCATCCCAGAACCTGCACCTCTTCCATTAATATAATGGAAGAGTGCAGCCCTTGGTCACTCTTCAAATTCTTGGAGTGCCTCCCCTCCCCCCCCCCATCAAATTATTGCCCACTCCTGGTGCAGATAGTTCTCTCTGTAGTGTTAATTATTGTTAGTCTCCCATACGTGACTTACCCTAGGGACAGGGCCTGCCCCAGTCTCCAGGTTTTAATGCAGGTGCCCTATGCTGGTTAGTGACCTGCGTATCACCTGCCTGAGGTGCTTGGGTGAAGGGCACATTAGTGACAAGTGCCACATTTGTAAATAATTCAAGCCTGAGACAAAGTAAGAGGCGTTTACCGTAAACCCTTCTAATTGAGTTTATGCTGGTCCCGGCACTGGAAATAAGATCAGAGTCTGCTTCGAGCACCATGCAGGGCAGGGCACTCTGTTGGTGCCTCTGTCAGATTTGCACCGTTTCCCTTGCGTTCCCCAGTGTGGAAGGCGAAGACACCGGTGAGAAGGTGCCCCCTGATGTCCCGCAAGATGAGGAGAGAACCCAGACTCATGGTAGGCCGCTTGTCAACCACTTTAGAGAATCAGTGGCTGGCTTAGGTGGAGCAGCCAAACCCTTCCCATCCTGCTCTGGGCACATGGAACACGGTCATGGACCATCTCAGCAGAGAGTTCTCTCATCACGAGTGGGCTCTTCACCTCGGGGTGGCCACCTCCCTCTTCCATGAGTGGAGCTCTCCCCAAGTGGACCTCTTTGTGACAAAATAGAATATGAGATGCAGCACATTGTTCCTGGTTCGGTCTCGAGCAAGGCTCCCTACCAGATGCATTCCTCGTTCAGTGATCCCTCTGTTTCCCCTTGTTGGTAAAGTGTTGCAGAAAGTTAAGCAGGACAAGGTGACAATGATTCTCATCACACCAACCTGGCTCTGCCAGCAATGATTCAGGATGCTTGTGAGCCTACTATCTAGTGTGCCCAAGCAGATATCCCTCTGACTGGACTTTTCCCAGGACCAAGGACGTTTCCTGCACCCGAGCATCAGATCGCCAAATCTGACTGCATGATTCCTTTGTGGCTGAACCCCAGGAGCAAGTATGTTCGAGCAAAGTTCAGAAGGTTCTCCTTGAGAGTAGAAAGCCCTTGACATGCTCTATCTGCCTAACAAAGTGGATATGTTTCTCTGTATGGGTGCAGTAGCGGCAGGTCATCCTATTTGAGGCTTCCCTTCAGGAGATCCTGAACTACCTTCTTCACCTGAAGCTGCAGGGGCTATCACTAGCCACAATTAGAGTCCACCTAATGGCCATTTCTGCATTTCATTCGCACCTCCAAGGCTGTTCGCTCTTCACACTATCATGTCCTGGTTCACGAAAGGTCTGTAATGTCTCTTTCCTCAATCCAGAGATTCTCTTTCACAGCAGGATTTGAGCCTGGTCTTGGCACAGTTCATGGATCCTCTCCAAGACTCTTGTCACCTGCACCCTCTTGTTGCTTCCTTTTAAGGTAGCCTTCCTACTTGTGATGGTTGGCCAGAAGAGTCCAAGCTTCGAGCTCTGACATCGGAACGTCCGTGCACCCGGTTCTTCAAGGACAAGGTCCAGCTGTGGCCTCATCCAGCCTTCCTTTTCAAGGTGGTCTCTGCCTGTAACTTCGACCGGGACATTTTTCTGCCAGCCTTTTATCCCAAGCCTTATGCAAACAGCAAGCAGAGGCGTCTCCACACCACTGGCCATCTGGAGAGTTCTGGCATTTTACCTAGAAAGGACAAAGCCTTTCCGCAAGTCCACCCAGGTCTTTAAGTCTCTGACCTACATTGAGTGGAGGCGGGGTTTCCCAGTATCCTCCCAGAGGCTCTTGAAATAGATAATCTTTTGTATCTGTATGTGCTATGAGTTGGGGAAGGGGGGTCCCAGCTGCCAGCATTGATCAGGACCCACTCTACCAGATTGCAGGTTTCATCATATGCTTATTTCATGCATGTCCTGATCCAAGATACTGCTGAGCAGCAAGATGGTTATCAGTGCATACTTTCACGCACCACACAGCAAGCTAGGGAGGGCACTGCATTTGGCAGGGTCATTCTGCAGTCTACATGTTCCTAACTCCTACCCTCCTCCATGGACGCTGCTTCCAGTCAGTATGTTGAATGGACATGAGCAAGTACTTGAAAAAGAAAAGGCTGTTCCATAACTAGTGTTTTTTGAGTTGTGTTGCTCGCGTCCTTTCAACTTTCCATCCTTCTCCCCTCTGTTGGAGTTCTGGCAAGAACAACTGAGGGAGGGAGAGACTGGGAAGTGTCCTATATAGTGTGGCACGTGTGCCACTCCAGGTGGCTCTGGGACCCAAACCCCTAAGGGTACTGCTTATGGAAAATCTTCTGGCATCAGTACATGTGGCAGGTGCACACACCTATGTTGAATGGACCTAAGCAACACATCTTGAAGAACATCAGTTACAAAACAGGTAACTATTTTCTATACAAAATATTCCTAAACCTGAAGGCCAAGGAAGGCCTGTGGCCCATCTTGGATGTCAGAGGCCTTAGTGTGTATCTGTGGAAGCTCAAGTTTCACATGGTCTCCCTAGCCTCTATTATCCGTGCCCTAGGTTCAGGAGACTGGTATGTTGCCCTCTATCTGAAGGACACTTACTTCTATGTGGCGATCTTCTCTGGCCACATACGCTTCCTCCACTTCCATTACCAATTTCTGCTCCTTTCATTTGACCAGGCCCCAGCACCATGAATATTTACTAACTTTGTGGTTGTAGTGATCTCCAGATGTTGGGGTGTCCAGATTTACACTTATTTCAACAATTGGTTGGTCAAGGACAGCTCCAGGTCTGAAACAGTATATTCTGGTAATCTGTTGGTCTTTTGAATTCATAGCCCACAACAAAAAGATTGAATTCATTGGGGACAGTGTTTGGTTCCACTTGCACAAGGGCCTTCCTGCCCCTAGACAGATCCCAAACCTTGTCTAACCTCATAGGAGAGAGGTATCTACGTTTCTCCTGGCCACAGACGTGTTCCTGTGCTTGCTCGGCCAAAGGCAGCATGTACATATGTGGTTTTTCCATCCAGACTTTGCTTGCAGCTGCTCCAGTAATAGATGGCCTTGGCTTACTCCCAGTCTTAGGGCTGCTTGGACAAGGTGGACATGATTCCCCCACAGGTGCTTGCTATCCTCCAGTGGTAGACAGTCCTGGACAATGCTCTGGAGGGAATCAAATTAAATGTCCTTTGCTCCCTCTCCCAAGCGAAGGTTGGATGCCTCGTATATTGATTAGGGTGCTAACTTGTCAATCTGCAAACCCAAGGAATATGAGAGGCTCCACATAAATTACAAAGAACTCAGAGCAGTTTGTCTGGCCTGCGAGGTATTTTTGAGGCCATGTGCTATGCAGGATGGTGAGAGTCTTTGTAGACAATATATCAACAGGCATGGAGGGGCATGCTTGTTAGCTGTAAGTCAGGAAGCTCTCCACCTCCTGGACTTGTGCATCAGTCATGATATCCATCTTCCAGGAGTTGATGATGCTCTGGCATAGTGTCTCAGCAGGGACATTCCGTCTCACCAGGATTGGTCGTTCCACCCACAGTCTTCTGAAGGTGGGGGTCTTCCCCTTATGACCCTGTTGGCTACTGAGCAATACAAAAAACGCCACCAGTTTTACTCCTGGGAGAGGAAGAGTGGGATTTGAAAGGAGCTCCTTCTTGGATACATTTCTCCTGCCATGGTCCAAAGACTGACTATTCATGTGATCCTGATTGTTCTGGTGTGCCACCTCACAGGCATGATGCTCTATGATGCTCTGTCCAGCTTGGTCCCTCCTGAATTGCCCAGACATATTGTTGCAGGATCAAGGTTGACGTTTTGCTTCCCTGTATCTTTTGCCATGGATGTTCTGTGCTTAAATGAGAAGCGCACCTGCTTGGAGGAGCCCAGTAGGTCCTCCTTGGCAGCAGAAAGCAGTCTACACACCTAACTTAAATGAAATGGACGAGATTCTCCCTTTGGGATTCGAAGCATGGTTTCTTGACAGTCCATTTCTGGGTCCAGGCTGTTCTCAACTACTTGCTGCAGCTTAGGAATCAAGGACTGGTGCATTCCTCCATCTGAGTGTACCTTGCTACCATGTCTGCTTTTCATGAATCTATCTAACTGCAGACATCTCATGGCATGACACTGAGGTTCCTGCCGGTCCTTGAGAGGCTGTATCCCCAGGTTCAGGGTTCTGTCCTGCAGTGGAAACTTAACCTAGTTCTTTCCCGCATCACAGGAGCATTCTTGAAGTTCCTTGGTTCCTGCTCCCCGTCCCACCGGTCACTGGTGGTAGTGACTTCAGCAAGAAGAGTTTGAGAGCCGAACCCTGATATTGGAACCCCCATACAGTCTTCTATAAGATCCAGCTGTTGCTGCATCTGGCCACTTTCATAGAATCATAGGGCTGGAAGAGACCTCAGAAGGTCATTGAGTCCAGCCCCCTTCCTAAAGCAGGACCAATCCCAACTAAATCATCACAGACAGGACCTTGTCAAGCCAAGACTTAAATTTTACTGAAGATTGCCTCTGCTTTTCACATTAATCAAGACATATTACTGCTGGTATTGTCACAAGCCTCGTAGGTCTGCAAAAAAGTAGCTCCTTGCTATGGCTATCAGGAGGGCTGTGGTGTGGGTTTTTTTTCCCTACAGTGCAATTGAATGCAGTTTGAAACTGAATTGGATCTTTGAAATGACCTAGTGAGGCAGCATTTGGGTTGTATTTAATATGTTTGATTATATGATTACCTAAGAAATTGATACCATTTCAGATCATTTACTGGTTATGTAATTTCCCACAGACGGTAAGAAGCCCTGATTATAATGTCATTACAATACATATATTACCATGGACTCCTGTTGCCCAAAGCCCAGTGAATAATTAGTGAGTCAAGTAGCAGCACTGTAAGCTTCATGCCCACTTTTTTGTTTCTATTACTATATCTACAATTGTACAGTTGCCTACCAAGTGACAAATACGTTATTTAATGGCATATTAGGCACGTTGATTCTCTTGGGCTACTTGTTAATTTTCAGTCTCTGCTCTTGTAGATAATATAATAAACCAAAATTAGAACTGTTTCATGTAAATTTTTATTTAAAGAAACTATTTTGCATGTATCATTCTAACAATTTGAAAATTGTAACAAAAAGCATCTGAAAACGTTACTTACTTCTATATGCCTAGTGAGTTCAGACACCTGAATCGTGGAAAAACGTATTGCCTAGAGTTCAAATTGTATGTAAGCCTCATTTTGCTAGAGCAAGTGATCCAGCATGGTTACATGTATTACAGTTCTAAAATATGGTTCACTCCTTAGGAGTAAACACAAGATCAGTTATTTTTAATTTTAAAAATATGAATTTAGTTTTGATTTCTCTCTCCCTGCAGTCACTTTGCAAATAATGTTATAACATATGATTAGTACCAAATCAAAGAACATGCATAACTTGTTTCTAAGCCTTTATGCTTAGAATGCTGCAACAAATGAATATTCTTTCCTCTAGACTCTAGGTTGGAGAGAAGGTAGAGTCATGTGAATTAGTTTTGGAGATTTACAACCAAATCTTTGCATACTTGAGGAATCTAGAGAGTAGAGACCAGGTATGCTGAAAAGCGAAGCCCCTGAGACTGCTGCCAGCTGGCTCCTTCCATCTGTAGTGGTGGCAGCAAAACCTTTCTCACCTATTTCTGGCAAGCAATATATTAAGTGGGAATGCCACTAGAAATAGTTGAGATTTAAAAAGTACATCCACTGTACTTCTGAGTAATATTTGTTTTCCTATCAAAAGTGAGATATTAACATAAATATGTACAAAAGTGAATTTAATTAAAGCAATTTTTATAAACCTTCAGATTGGTGACTAACATATAAACTTACATGGTCCTAAGCTTTAGGGTTCACTAGACAATACTAGTCTGTCAAAAAAGCTGTTAATATGAAATGCCAATATCAGTTTTATGGTCTGATATATGAAACTGAGAGCTCAAAATAATCACTTTTAATTGTTAATCTTCCAGTAATATACATTTTTGTTTTCAACCTTGTCCAAAACAAAGTAATGTTCTTTATAAACATTGACTTCCATCTAGATTTATTTTACTCTCTCAATATTACTTTAATTTATCTTGTGAAATATTAGCTTTATAAAGAACTGAGTTCAGCTATCTTACCAAGCATTTAGAAACAATATAAATTCTTTCAAGATCAGTTAAACTTTTCAAGTATAGGTCTTGGGCCAATGTGTGGATAGAAATTTTGACTTTCTTGCAATCATTTTGTAAATTAAAACCCTCAACATCAGTTTTTTGTCAAATGTTTAAATGCTGCACTGTAGTCTCAAGCAGTTGCAAAAATAATTGTAAATTTGATATGATTGATTAATGTATAGTTTCAGCTAGGAATGTAAGTGACTAGTCAACTATCTGATAAGTATATGCTTGTTGGATAGTCGACTTGTGACTTGACTAGTTGCTTCCCCCACTTCTATCAGAGGCAGCAACGGGGGGTGGAGCAGGAGCCGGTGCTGGGGGGAGCTAGCTTAAAGGCCGGTTCCCCTCCCAGCACCATCTCCATGGTGGGACGGGGGGGGCAGAGGTGAAGTGCGGGGCCAGGTGCAAGCCGTGAATCGGCTGTCCCTGCTTGCACCTGGTACCTCTGCTGCAGTTGTGCTTTTAAACGTATTAAGAGTTGCCAGGCTTTTAATACATTTAAAAGGCTAAAGTGCAGTGGGGGGACTAGGCGTGAGCCAGGAATCAGCTGTCCCTGGGGCAATTAGCTAATTAAACACCATTTAACATCCCTAATTCCAGAACCTGTAAATACATCAGTTTAGATGCACAAAATAAAATTTTGTGGAAAATGGTTGACTGCTACAATATCTTTTGATTATATTTACCTATGCAGATCTACTGGATTTTTCAGAGGATTCATCTGGTGTGCCTGAAAGCAATAAAAAGTGCACAAATAAACAAGGTGATAAATCTAAGGAAAATACCCGGAAGATTTTTAGTGGACCAAAGAGGGTAAGTGGTAATACTGGAACTAGACAGTCTTTTCCTTATTTTATTCAGTGTTATGGTGTTAACAGGCTCTTTTGACCAGGGTCAGGAGCACGGCTTTGTTGATGACAGAGTTCTGACTGGGGTCGGAACGGAGCCCAGTGGCCAAGTTTGGCACCTGAGACCACGACTAACAGCTGGGAAGGGAGCCAACGACTAGGAGGGTAGCACTGGACCCCCTAGTTCAGGGATGCTCAATTTCTTACGGTGCTGGACCGAGGGGTGGGTGGGAGGTATCCAACCTCTAAATAGATTTCCTTCGGAGTTTGTTGAAAAAGGTTTGGTCTGACTTTGGCCCATGGACTGCTTTATCTCATTTGAAATGGATTCATTATTTAATCCATCTTAAAATGACTATAAAGCATCTAGGACTGAGCTGTTAACAAATGGTTTGGTTAATATGTGATCCCATAATCCTCTTGTTTTTTCAGCTAAGGCCTTAGCACAGTCCTTGAATTATATTGGCAAAGTTTAAACTAACTTAGTCTTATTCGTTTTTAACTTTTACTGATTTTATAATCTATTTTTGTGTAGCAGGCAAAATTGGACTTATTACTTTTTCCAGTTACCATTTTTTCCTGCAAGGAACAATTTCCTGTTGGGTGGTCAAGTAACTGATAGGAATTCATGTGGTTACTCGCCTATTCAGTTAACTGATATCTACCATCCCTAGTTGCAAGTACTTTGGAGGATAGGGTCATAATTCAAAATGATTTGGACAAACTGCCGACATGATTTGAGGTTTAATAAGAACAAATAGGATGAAGTTTAATAAGGACAAATGCAAAGTGCTCCACTTAAGAAGGAACAATCAGTTTCACACACAGAATGGGAAGTGATTGTCTAGGAAGGAGTATTGTATAAAGGGGATCTAGGGGTGATAGTGGAGCACAAGCTAAATGAGTCAAAAGTGTGACACTGTTGGAAAAAAAGCAAACTTGATTCTGGGATGCATTAACAGGAGTGTTGTGAGCAAGACACAAGAAGTCATTCTTCCACTCTACTCTGCACTGATTAGGCCCCAGTTGGAGTATTGTGTCCAGGTCTGGGCACCTCAATTCAAGATATATGTGCAGAAATTGGAGAGGATCCAGAGAAGAGTAACAATTTTATTAAAGGTCTTGAAAACATGACCTATGAGGGAAGACTGAAAGAACTGGGTTTGTTTAGTTTGGAAAAGAGAAAACAGAGGAGACGCACACTAACTTTCAAGTACCTAAAAGGGTATTTCAAGGAGGAGAGGGGAAAAACTGTCTCCTTGACATCTCGTGATAGGACAAGAAGCAATGGGCGTAAATTGCAGCAAGGGAGGTTTAAGTTGGACATTAGGAAAAGCTTCCTATCTGTCAGGATGGTTACACTGGAATAAGTTGCCTAGGGAGGTTGTGGAATCTCCATCACTGGTGATATTTAAGAGCAGGTTAGTCATCTATCAGAGATGATTTAGCTGGTGCTTGGTCCTACCATGAGGGCAGGGGACTGCATTCAATGACCTCTCAAGGTCCATTCCAATTCTTCTAGTCTATGATTCTATGTCCCCTCCCATGAGAAACTTCTGTACCTAGAGGTCAATCCCTCGTTTACCTGGGAGCTGAAGAAATGATGCTGCAAGTTTAAGGGGAGAGAGTTTCTATGCCTACTATTTCATAATTCCAAATGCCTAGGGCCTATTCTAGACTACTGATGTTAAATATCTGTTAATTGAATAGTCAATTAACCTCATGAATTCTTACCAATTAGTCGACTATTCTGTAGTCTCCGGGCAGCCCCTGTCCCTGGGGAAGAGGTCTGAGCTTCTGGACCCAGAACGAGCCAGAACTGAGCTGGGCTGCCTGACCACCTGCTTTACTTTAAATGCAGAACCGCAGTGGGGACAGGTCCAGGACCCTGTGCAAGATGGGACTGAGCTGGGCTGCTGGCCAGCCTTCTAAAAAATTTACTGGTAAGGGGTAGGGGAAATGCATGTAGTCTATAGCATTAACCTATAAGCTTTTGCTTATTGGTTAATTGACTATACTCTTACATCCCTATTCTAGACATGTGTTAACTCAACTATTTTAAAAAATAAAATTCCAAGTGGTCACCCTGGCATTCATTATTCCGTCTCTGGAGACTGATAAGTCACTACTTGAGACACCTACTTTCATGTGTTTGATACATCAATGGCACACAGGTTCCTCAGAGTCATAGTGAACTGTGCACACTACCATGTGCACAGTTCACTATGATGCTTCTGCTCAACCTATCTATAGTTCCTTCGTCCCACTTTCCTTCCTAAAGTAATTTTGTAACTAGGCAAACTGCCTGAATCCTTTCCATTTATCTCTTACCCCAAACTTAATGGAAGTAAGGATGAGCAATGACTGTGTTGATGGTCTGTGTTCAGTCTTTTTGTCTGAACTCCAATTCCTCTACTGGTTTACTGCTACTATTTTGACTCTGCCAGGAAGCATTGCTTGGAAGACATCAGTCCACATGTGTAATCACTCGATCAAACATTTACTGACTTTTTTCATAACTTGTCTTTGAGATGTGTTGCACATGTCCATTCTGTAACCTGCCTCCCACTAGGGATGTTAAATAGCCGTTAATTGACTCGTTGAGTAACCTCATGAATTTTTATCTGTTACTCAACTATTCTATAGTCCCTGGGAGTGGGGCTGGCAGCCAGAGCAATCCGGCCCCATATACGAGGAGCTCCCGGCCATTGTGCGCTACTGCCTCTGTATCAGAGGCAGTAGTGCAGGGAGCCAAGTGTGAGCTGGTCCGTAAGTGGAGCCAGTTTAAAAACAAGCTCCCCTCTCAAACTGCTGCTTGGCATGCCATGCTGCTGCCTCTGATACAGCGGTGGCAGCAGTCTCTGTCTGGGGGGGGGGGGAAGGAGGAGGGTCTGAGCTCCTGGACACCACATGATCCAGGTTGCCTGCCTATCTACCTCCTAATAACACTTTAAATGCGGAGCTGCAGTGGGGGGTAGGTCCCAGACCCATCGGACGCCAGGACTGAGACAGGCTGCTAGCCAGCCTGCTAAAAAATGTACTGGAGGGAAGCTGGGGGAAGTGTAGTCTATAGCACTAACCTGAAAGCTTTTGCGTATCGGTTAATCAACTAACTATTACATTTCTAGTCTGGACTGTGATTTTTAACCCTGCAATCTAAGCCCTGCAATCTGAGCCAGGCTAGCTGCAGCCATGCTGCAGATGTTCTCTAATTTGTATTACAATCAGGAAGAGACTGTTCTAGAAACAACGTAATTTGCAACTTTCATCTTTTTTTATATACTGTAAAGAGCTGGAATACAACATTTCAGACATTTTTTTTTTAATCAAGTAAATTTTGGTTGATGGGGAGGACTGCTGGTTTACTGCTGCTATTTTGATTCTGCAAGCAATCAAGCTGGATTCTGTCAAGCAAAATTCTCTCTCAACTGCAAGCTCTTGATCTTTCGTTGTGGGAGGATGTCATTAAGCCAGCAGTCTCTGGCAGTTGAGACATGCAAGGTGCTGGTCAAATCTGGCAGTTGGTGACAGTGTACTGTGTACAGTTTGTCACTTTATGTCCTAACTCTGCTTCTGACAAATGGTGTCGTCATCATCAAATCGGGGGGGTTCATACCTGATTGCACCACAGCCCGTGAGGCAATAAAACCTCAGGAAGGGGGACTGAAGCCTGAGTCCCCCAAAAAGGCAGAGGGAGAGCAAAGCCCAAGGCAATGAGTCCCAAGCAGGGAGCCTATAACTTGAGCCCTGGACTGACCAGTAGTGAAGTCATCAGACTTCAGCTATGACTCTGGGGGCTTAGGCTTCATTTCCTGGGCCTAGCAAGTCTAAGCACTGGTGACCTCAGTAAAATGGGGTCTCAGTCCCCTTCAGGTCCCAACCCACAATTGGAGACCCTCTGCATTCGATTGAGTTTTGGACTTTTGTATAGAAAGTATGTTAGGATTGGTTTGATGACTGATAAATGTTTCCCTGAGCTAAACTACTCACCTGTGCCCTTCTGATCCATTCAGTCATCTATCAGTTCATATCCTGTAGTGTACAGACTGTTATTTACTTAACATATTTTCTGTCACCTTATACAAATAGAAGTCTGCATTTAACTGCTTGCTTTCTTTTTAGGACTGGGTTTGAACAAAGCTGTAATAAGCTTTGACTGATTGGATTTTAAATTCATTTTTTGGAGATTGTGTAATGTGAAAGTAACCCTTTTATTTTTAATGTATGTATCTGGAGCATAACATCTGGGAGATGACAAAGAACTAAAGTAATGGCCTACACTTTGTCCTGTTATCAGGTTAAATAGTGTTTAGTGGTTCTGCTCAGAGAGTCTATTCTTTCTCAGTTTCTCCTGTAAAACTGGTGGTGAGCAGGCTGTGATGTGTTTCCATTTGCCCTGCATTCCATTGTCTGAGTGGAGGCAGAGTTGAGATCCTCCCAGCTCTATATATTGAATTGGTTCCCTTTAACACCCTTCATAAGCAACTGTTGCTCAGAACTGCACAGTGCCAATATTGTCTTTGGCCTCCCACTCTTGGTGTAGTCTGGGGTGGGGAATCTAAGGGTCTGGATGTGGCCCCTAGCTTGCCTTGATCCAGTCTCTGAGACTCGGGGCTTCCCCATCCCCAGCATTGAGAAGCCTGCACTGGCACTTCAGCCCCCCTGCTTTCCCTCTGTGGCCTGAGTTCCTCCTAGTCTCTGGTGTGCGAGGGGAATGTGTGGAGCGTCTTTCTCCTTCTCTCAGGGGCTATGTCAGTGAGGCTTTGGTTTTGGTTTTTTGTGTTCTTGCTTCTCACTTGTGTGCAGCCCCCGACTCATTTTTCTGTGGGTCAGCACCCCCTAACCCAAAAGAAGTTCCCCACTCCTGGTGTAGAGAGAGAAATTCCCTGCAGCATTCCTGAGTCTAAAGAAAGGTAGAGCTGAGAGAGCTGACATAAGGGTGACAGAACCAAAGATCACACATGAAGAGAAGGAGCAAAGAAAATCAGAGCAACATGGAAGCCCCCTCATCACCTCAGACCTGGCCAACCCCTCTCTACCTTCCCCTGCAGCATAGGGGAAGACAGTAGGCAAGTGAAATGGAAGGTGCTTTATGTTGTGGTAGGATTGTCTAGCTTTCATTAACACGTTTGATTGACTGGCTAAAACACTCAGACTTTTCCTGTACATTTGAAAGTGTTTGGTTAGGAGAGGAGATGCTTTGCTAGACCTCTTCCAAAGACAAATTAATATTAATGCCTTGAAATAGTGTCAACCTTTTTCATTTAGAAAAAAGGAAAACTAGAATGGGGGGAAAAATTGAATAAGATGGAAAGTAAATGTGACATTCTTGAGTGCAATATGAGTTTTCCTAGCTAGAGTGCCATTGAACTGCTCTAGGGATTCTGAGAAGATGTTTCATTTTTAAGAGTGAGTGGTCTCAATCCTAGTAACAGCTTTGAATAATTTGAAATTGGCAAAATCTTAAGTGTGTTATTTGGTATCCCCCAAATATACCTCCCAGTATTTAAACTAACTGAATTAGGATACGTCCTGTCTTTGGGCCAGGTGTGTGGGTCTGGGGAGGGAAGGGATGAATAATGAGATTGCAAGTATGGCTCCTGTCCTTTAGGACTTAGCTCTCCACTCCAGGCATTACAACCTGGTCTGTGATACACTGGGTCACAGCACTATTCAGGTTTGTCTTGGCCTCCCTGGGACCAAGGGGAAGAGAGATCTCAACAGCTGGGCCAAATTTTGCTTTAGCAGTGCTGTGATCCTGGGTACCAAGGGCTCAGTCAGTGTTTGGAGCAAGGAACCTGTAGGACAGCAGTTGCTTCAACTGAGATGTGGTTTTGTTAAGAGTGCAATAGCTCCACAAAACCCAGGACAAAGTTTGCTTAAAAAAAATCTGATCATGGAAAAAAACCAGTTCTATCTGCTAGATTAAGGGCAGGGAGGCAGAATTCACTGAGAACCCTGAAAACATACAAATTTTTTTATTCCACATCTTCACATAGGGAAAGCAGACCACATTTTACTCCTATTGGGTGCTTTGCTGCCAGTTGTCATGAATATATATTTTCATTTAGTACAGGCTGCAATTGTGAATGAAAGTTGCAAAAACCCATTCTTCTGATTTCACCCAACTTTCTGTATGGAAATACCATCAAAGCTCTGCCACATGTCACTGGTGGTAGGAATAAGAACAGATAATAGTACATGACTAAACTTACATTTAGTGAAAGTAATCACTGCAGAAAATTATCTTTTGAAGATCTTTGATTTAAATGTTTTTAAATTCTGACTCAACAAACAGCAGGCTTTCTCAAGGAAATCTGAGAATTGGCATAGGCTTGGCAGAACTGAGAATGGGGGAACTTTGTCATGATGCTGAACGACACCCAAGATGTACACGCACAACTGTGCAATACTGGCCACTTTAAACTTCACATCTACTAAAATTTGAAGCATTTTAAGATTGTGAATGTTTAACCAGCAAGCCTCACCCTTTAACAAGTGAGGCAGCCTGAAGGAGGCCTGCAGTGGACGGGGGCTACCCCAACTCAGCTGGTGCAGCCCCTATTATGGCAGGGGGGGCTCCACTCCAGCTGAGCTGGACTGTTCCTTCCTAATTCCCCCTGTACATCTCCCCCCCCCCCATCAGTTAACCAGTTAAATGAGATTTTTATATCCCTAAAGCATATACAGTAAACTTCAGATAATCCGGCACCTTTAGGACCTACTTTCAGGGGGTGCCGGATTATCAGATATGCCGGAGTACTGGAAGGGGGCTATGAGGGGCCTGGGGTGGGGGTAGGGGGTCGGCGGGGAACTGCGCAGTGTGGGAGAGGGTAGCGCTGCGGGACCAACCCAGCAGCACCCTAGCTGCTCTGTCTCTGGCTTCCCCAAGTCCACCGCTGCTGAAACTGACCAGCGGCGGACTTGGGGAAGCCGGGGGCAGAGCAGCTCCAATTGTCCGGCTGGCAGGAGCACTTCCGGGTTCCAGTTGGTGCCGGACTATCAGGAGTGTCGGACCACTGGATGCCAGACAATTGGAGTTTTACTGTGCATTACTTTATCATGTACAGTACACCACACTTATGTTGTACTTTCAGGAAAAATCTCAATATTACTTCAAGATGATAATTTTAATTACAAAGATTTCAGTCAGACTAAACTTTCCTTGACACCTTTTTCTGCCCTTATTACAAATGCTGTAATTTAAATTAGTGAAATGAGTATTTGTTAATTAGTACCTCACACCCAAAAAGTGACTGTTAAATGTCATTCAGTTACTTGAATCCAAATAGTGAGATTAAATCCACATTTTGACCCCTGGAGAGTAGGAGTCAAACCTTGTTTTTATATCAATGCTGGTAGTCTCTGGCCCAAAGGAAATATTTTGTCTAAAGAATTCACAGCACGTATTGTATCACAAGTCTTTACCTTCTGTCAGTGTACTTGTGATTTCAGGTGACATTTGTTTTCTTCTCACTGACAAAATGTTTGTTCACCTGTGTGTGTGTGTGTGTGTAAAATGGTTTTTCTTCTTTGTGTTCAGTGTGGTAGATGCACACAAGATGATCTCTCTAATGTACAAAAAGAGAAAATGGAGACCAGTTATAAAATCGAAATGTTCAAATTTAGCATGTTAGTTTATGAAGTGTCTTTGGATATTAAATATAAAATGTTGATGAATAGTTAGTGTAGTTTTATCACTTTTAACAGAAGTCAGGTGTATTTGAAGTTAAATATTTTTTTCTCAGTCTACACTGTGGCTGGGGTTGTCCCCTCTGTCTTGGTCAATGTTTTTGTCTGCCACTAATTCCTGCCTTTCTTATTTTGCCAGCATTTTCATCATGACTCATGCTGTTTGTTTTTATTTTCTGTTACGTATGTGAATGGCAGGCTATGCTTCACTGATATATTGAAGTGCCTTGAAATTTCTGCTTTGAAACCTTTGGGGGTTAAAAATTAAGCATGGTGTATCCATTTGGAAATATTTTCAAAATGACAGACACAACTGTGCATTTTATGAAATGATTTATATTAGGTTTGGGTTTTTGCATGCCAACAAATCTCAAAAACCGAACTCACAGGCCTAGAATAGTTTGTTTGTCTCATCCTTACTGAGGCATTTGTAGTTTCAAGCAGTTATTTTCTAGATGAAAACAGCATCTGTCATTTTTATAAACAGAGCTTTATGCAACTTAATGGACAGAAAAGGAGAGTAAAGATCCACTGTGCTCTTCAGCAGAAGATAGTTATCTGGATTTTATATATGACATTGCAAAAATGAAAGTGAAATGATAAATTGCTCCTGTTATGCAACACTAAACATTCTTTATAAATCTTGGTGGTGGTTGTCCTTTTGCAGCACCCCAAAATCCTAACCTAGATTTTATACATGAGACGAAATGCAGATGAAATCAGTGAGATAGCATTGTAATATTTGTCCTGGCAGTAACTCATTTTAGGTATAATAGATTACATAGTATACTTTGTGTAAGAACATTTTGGGGGGAAAAACAGTAGGTTAATCAGTTTATAATACTGGGGATTTGTCGTAAACGTTGTGTGCTTTATTTTTCGGAGAAATTAGAACAAAATTCCAAATTACCACTGCAAAAAAAGTCAGTGTTGTGTCGACTTTTCTGAGATCTGGCATTCTGTACTCTACGAGCAGGTGAGCTTTACCTTGCCTTGATCAATCCTTTTAAAAGAGGTTTGCCTTAACATCATTTATATTTAGGTGGTGTGTTTCTCAACTCCAGGAACATAAAACAAATTTCCAAAATGGTAGTTGGCCTGGTACTCACTGGTCACCTGATGAAGCTTATGTAGGTGAAAGAAAGAGTCCGAATCATGGGCCTGGTGTGAGGCCTATGACCTGAACCAAAGTAAGCAAGAGTTACACTATGAATAACAGACAAGCATTGTTTAAAAAGATGTTTGCCTGCAGGTCAATATCTGGGACATAAACTTAGCACTAGAATTGCCAGCACTGCTAACGACCCATAAAATATGTAAATACATTTCACCAGGACAGTACAACTTAGTACACAAATAGTTTAACATAGAAATAAATAGTAATACTTTGTCTGAAACATCAGGAGTGAAAGCATAACAAGTGGTTGAATAGGAATGCTTTGGAGGAAAGGACAAGGGGGGAGTTACCAAATGTGTCATTGAGTAAGATATGTAAGGTGTGTGTCATAAATTGTCTCCATCTATAAATATAGGAGTACCTTAACTTTACTCTTTGTCTGGCCTAGGGGGCAATAGTAACATCCATACTATTGACTAAGCCGAGTCCATTGTAATGAGTACATATGCATGTTGTTCGTCCATCGAGGTCGATGAGGACCACCCAATGTCATCAGTTTAGTTGGGAGTGGGTTCGGAGATGGCTGATTAGTCCAATCCGAGCCCGGAGTTGACAGTTGCAGTGGGGACATGATAAATCGGGCTGCCGACCGGAGGAAGAGAAGATATCAGCCCTAGACTTGCGAAGAAGACGTTTCTCTGCAGCGTAACGCAGTCTCTTTTGTTCATAGGCTATTGCACCATCATGTATTCGTCTGCGCCAGGCAGAACGATCATCAGCAATGCTCTCCCAGTTTTCAGGATCTGTTACAGTTCTTGAGGGAGGCCTTGAGGGTGTCTTTGAATCTCTTCTTTTGACCTCCAAGAGATCGCTTGCCATGTTGTAGTTCGCTATAGAGCATCTTCTTGGGCAAACGATCATCGGACATGCGCACAACATGGCCAGCCCATTTGAGTTGTGCCTTGCAAAGCATGCTGTAGATGCTTGTCGTCATAGCCTGTAGAAGGACATCGGTGTCTGGAACTTTATACTGCCATCTTATCTTCAGCAGTTTCTGTAGACAGTTCAGATGGAAGTGATTCAGCTTTTTCGCATGACGACTATAGACAGTCCAGGTCTCACAAGCATAGAGAAGGGTGGGCAGGACGACTGCCGAATAGACTTTTAGCTTGGTCTCAGTCTTAATGCCTCTTCGATTCAAAACATTAGATTGAAGCCTTCCAAAAGATGCACTGGCTCTGGCGATTCTAGTGTTCACCTCCTCATCGATGTTGGCTGCCTTTGATAGTGTGCTGCCAAGGTGTGTAAAACTGTCCACGTTGTTAAGCTTCTGGCCATTGACAATGATAGATGGCTCAGTGTAGTCACAGCCAGGAGTGGGCTGATGCAAAACCTTGGGTTTTTTGGTAGAGATCGTAAGGCTGAAATTCATGCATGCTGCGGAGAATAGATTCATGCAGTGTTGCATGCCTGCTTGCGTACCTGAGTTGAGGGCGCAATCATCCGCAAATAGAAAGTCACGAATGGTCTCGACTTGAACCTTGGTTCTGGTCTGAAGTCTCCTCAAGTTGAATAGTCTTCCATCAAAACGGTAGCACAAGTCGATCCCGACATTTTCTCTAAAGGCATCAATCAGCACAGCAGAGAACATAAGGCTGAAGAGACTGGGGGCCAAGACGCAACCCTGTTTCACACCGTTTGTAACTGCGAATGGCTCTGAATAATTGCCACGATCTTGGACTCTGGCAAGCATGCTGTCATGGAACTGCTTCACCATTTCAGTGAAAGTACCTGGGCATCCAAATTTGGCCATAATCTTCCAGAGGCCCTCACGACTGACAGTCAAATGCCTTAGTTAGATCCACAAAGACAGTGTAGAGCTGGATATTCTGTTCTTGACACTTTTCTTGTAGTTGTCTGGCGGCAAATATCATGTCAGTAGTACCTCGTTCCTTTTTGAAGCCACACTGACTTTCCGGCAAGAGACCTTGGTCAAGGTGCTGTGTGAGTCTGCTTAAGAGTATTCTGGCGAGAACCTTTCCTGCGACACAGAGTGGCAATTTCCCTTGCGCTTGTAGAGATGAATCTTTGAAGTCTTGCGGAACACGTTTGTTTCCACATCTCGCAGAACATCTCAGTAATCCTCTTAATTAACTTGGGTCCACCAGATTTGTAGATTTCAGCTGGAATGGAGTCAGCTCCAGGAGCTTTACTGTTGGAGAGCAATTTAGTGGCCTTTTGAGTCTCCAGTACTGTTGGAGGGTCAGCCAAACTTTTGTTGATCTCTACCTGGGGTAGGTGGTTTATTGCCTCATCGTTGATAGAAGAGGGCCTATTAAGAACATCAGCAAAGTGCTCTGCCCAATGGTTAAGGACCTTTTCCCTATCAGTGAGCAAAATGCTACTGTCTGCGCTCAAGAGGGGCTGAACCAGATGTAACTGGGCCATATACCGCCTGAAGAGATCCAGGCTTTTGCCGACAGGAACTTTACAATGCTCATCGGCTTTCTGGCTCAGTCATGTATCCTGCATCTCGCGTAGCTTCATCTGTACAGTCTGAAATATCTTGGTGAAAGCAACTCTTTTTGCTGCAGACTTAGGGTCACTGCTGTAGGCACGATGGAGATGGTGTTTTTCATCCAACAATGCCTTAATTTCTCCACAGTTTTGATCGAACCAGTCTTGGTGTTTTCTTATGGTGACGCCAATTAACTCAAAGGCAGTAGAGTACACCAGCTATTTGAAGGCTACCCAACTGGGCTCTATATCAGCATCAATTCCAGTAGCTTCCAGCTTAGATGCCAAGGCGTCAGCAAGTGATTGTTGAATGCCGCTGTCTTTCAGTCTGGAGACATTTAGGCACTTTGGGGCCATGATGCCTTGTGGACGTCTGGGGGGGGTCGAATCCTGAGGCTCATCTTTGAGATGAGCAGTCTGATCCGTCCAGCAGTTGGCTCCACACATAGCCTTGGTCACACGGACATCCTACGGGTTATTATGTAGTCGATTAGATGCCAGTGCTTTGAGTGGGGGTGCATCCAAGTTGTTCTATTATGTTTGGACAGGCGGAACACGGTATTAGTTATCAGGAGATCATTTGTTGCACATGTCATCAAGAGTAGATGTCCATTGCTATTACAGCTACTAATGCCATGTCTAACAATGACTCCCTTCCACACATCATGATCAGTACCAACTCTGGCATTGAAATCGCCTAAGACGATCAACTTGTCTGACTTCGGTATTGTAGCAGTCAGCTCTTCCAGATCTTGGTAGAATTTGTCCTTGATGTCTTCTGGGTTAGTCATTGTTGGTGCGTAAGCACTAATGAATGTGACTTGCTTTTTCCCAGACAAGGGTAACTTCAGCACCATCAGCCGGTCATTGATTCTTCTTGGTAAGTTTTGGATAGCTTATTCACCAGATTTGTCTGCACAGCAAATCCAACTCCCGACTCACGGTGTTTGTCTGTTCTTCGCCCACTCCAGAAGAAAGTGTAGCCTGCTCCAACTTCAGTCAGCTGCCTTCCTCTGCCAGCCAGGTCTCTCTCAAAGCTGCTATATTGATCTTATAGCGAGCAAGCTCCTTGGCAATCAAGAGCAGTTCTCCTTTCGGGTCTGTCGGCATCTGTATGATCCATGAGGGTACGTATA